>JAJEJO010000369.1:102831-180530 GCA_020662805.1 Glaucomys volans
CCACTGAGCCACATCCCCAGCCCTATTTTGTATTTTATTTAGAGACAGGGTCTCACTGAGTTGCTTAGGGTCTCGCTAAATTGCTAAGGCTGGCTTTGAACTCGTGATCCTCCTGACTCAGCCTCCCAAGTTGCCTCTTTGTTTTTGAGCCAGGGTCTCACTAACCTGCTGAATCTGGCCTTGAACTTGGTGATCCTCCGTTATCAGTCTCCTGAGTTGCTGAGGTTATAGGTGTGTGCCACCATGCCCAGCCTATCGTAGTTACTTTTGCTTTGTATCGAAGTAAAAATTTAATTTGCTTTTTCTGATGTTGGGGACAATGTGTCTTTGCTTTTCCTAGATGATAACTCAGTCTGGTAAAATAGTTAATGCTGATGTGAGAGGCAAGCGCTCTACCACTGAGCGCTTTTTTTTTTCTAGGGATTAGTATGGTTTTATGGATCTACTTCCTAATATCACAGGTCTATATACACTGCATATCTGTTGAAGGCAGCAGTGATAGGGATACTTCTGTCTTTTTTTTTAATCTTTAATTTGGGATATGTGGTTTTTCTATAACATTTCCTTTTCCAGTTTTGGTTTCTTAGGCCATAAATACATTTGTTGTTCTTTTTTTACTACTTACCAGCTGATAAGGAATTAATGTAGCTCCATTTAGCAGTGGAAAGATTGAGTCACCCACTTTGTGTATTTGTGTAATAACATAGCGCTTTTTATTAGCCATATTAATAGTTAAATGAATCAAATTAAGAAGATATGAGGAGTAGGACTGGTGTTGTGGCTCAGTGTGGCTTGCCTGGCATGTGTGAGGCCCTGGGTTTGATCCTCATCACCGTGTAGAAATAAATGAATCAAATAAAGGTCCATCAGCAACTAAAAATAAAAAATAAAAAAAGAAAATATGGCTTAAGCATTTTACATAGTCTCATGATAGCAACATATTAGTATTCTGGACAGGGGCTTTGGATAGCATATTAAGCATTATAATGTTATTTAAATTGGGAATTAGGGGAAATTCACTCCCACTTATGGTTTTCGTAGGAAAACTTTATGAGGAAAATGCTTCCCCTTTTGTCTTCATCTTCCTAACAATATTCTTAATATCCGAGTACCACGATTTTGTCCATATAATGCACATGTTTTGAAGAAAGTGGGCCACATCGTGGAGGCAGGTCATAAGGAGCAGCATATCTCATTTTCCCACAGAAGAAACACAGCAACACACCTTCCTCTCGCTGGTGGTTCAACAGTAACTAAGCGTGCTATTGTGATAAAACTGTTAAGAAATAGGGTGCTGTCCCTTGAAGCAATCCTGTTTGTACATCAAGTTCTTCTTCAAGACAGAGTAAGGGGAAAATCCTTCTTGTTATATTAATAGAGGAGGAAGGCTATATCCATTCAGCTATTAATGATCCTTTTTCTGTTCGTGTTGGAGAAATTAATCATCTTTTAAAGTCAAAAATTTTGTTTCTAAAATGCAAAGTTCAATCTCTTTAAAATTAACATGTATAATGCATTGCAATATAATAGAAGCCTTGTGGAAGGGATGAGTGAAATAGTGAATCAGTTTTCCTTCTGTAAATCAAGAGAGCTGGTCTATTTTATTTATAAATAAATACTGCTCTATTGGCATTTAGAATCTAGAAATTCTAATTTAGGGCTCTGATATAGGATCTTGCCATTTAGAGGAGTCAGCATCCATGATGGTTAATAATAATTCTTCTATTGTAGCTTATATATCAAAAAGAAAAAAGCAAAATACTATAAGACTCATGTTTTTAATGAATAAAAATTAAAACTTTATGTCTATGCATCATATAGAATTACCTGATATTTTTATGATTGAAGTAGAATGTTTAAAATACTGTACCTACAAGTGGCTCTTTCTTACATTCATACTTGCCTTGGCAATTTTACAACTGTAGGATCTTACAAGTATTCTTTAATAAATACAAAAGAATAAACAAGTTTATGAAATTTGAACAAATACATTCTCTATAATTAGATTATTTAGCTCATCAATTTCTACAGAGTTTTAAAGAACTGAGTCTGATATCACACAATAGTACATTGCTGCCCTCTCTGATGGTATTACTAATATATCATTTTAAATTCAGCAAAGAAAACCTTTATTATAATGTAAAATGATCTGTTAATTTTATAAGCTATGGAAATATAAAGAGAAATTCAGCATTTGCCTATAAATATTCATTAATAAGTTATAAAAATGTATAATATTCTTCAAATAAGCCCTTCAAATGAATTTTCAAGAAAGATTTTCCCTGATGATCATTTTAAGGGCACTAAGTCCATAAGTTTAAGCAAAAGTTTTCATATGGAGTGAAATACAAATAGATAATAAGACTATGTAGCACAGTTATAAGCAGCTAGGTCATTTTATAAAGGAAGGAATTATAATTGCAAATTTTAATAATAGAGATATATGCAGGATTTTTACGTGTCATGTGTATATATTATTTAAATCTGTACACGTATTTTTTGTGGTGCTGGGGATTGAACCCAGTGCCTCACAAATGGTAGGCAAACACTTTTTCCACTGAGCTACACCTCCAGCCCTAGATCCATATTTTAACTATGAAAAAATAATAAATCACTCACTTCCTATAGATGAGCAAAGTAAGGAAAGAAAGCAAAATAGGAGAGTAAGAATTTAATGAAAGGTCTGACTAATTTTTAAGCTTGAAAATCAAGTTTTTCCAGTGTCTTCAGTATGGATTTAGCACTGTACTTAAGGGCACTAATGTTACACAGTTTGACTGTTCTGTGTTCAAAGAGGAGAGACTAAATTAAGGAGCCCATTTGATTTGCAGATGTTGGATAACTATTGGCAGCAGACTCTCCCATTCATGTTATGCTTTATGAAACTGTTCATGTAAGTCCACCTGCTGGTAGGGCCCAGATGTGGTGTTTTTTTTTTTTTTTTTTTTTTAATACTATTTTTGCCTTTTTTTTTCTCTTTTCTTCCACAGATTGGACATTCAAAATTCCCTGAGATGCAGCCTCCTTTTGTCTTCTCTCTGCAGCCTTTGCAAGCTTTGCTCTTTTCCAGGTTGGATGTGGGAGGAGAGGACTCCCTGTCTCAGGAAAAACAGCCCCATCGAGACACACAGGGGGTCCCAGACAGGCAGTGCTGAAGTCAAGTCAGCCACTCTGATCTTAGAAATTCTAAACACAAATCAGAAACAACTTATCTAGAAGTTGCCTCATTGTATAATATGGTCCTCTTTGACCTATCAAAATTAGTATCTTTTTTTTTTTAATTAAATTTTTTATTTTTACAGACTTCATTTTGATTCATTGTACACATATGGGGTACAAATTTTCATTTCTATGGTTGTGTATGATGTACATTCATATCATTCTTGTTAATAACACATATACATAGGGTAATGATGTCTGTCTCATTCCAACATTTTTTATACCCCTACCACCTTCCCTTCTTATTTCCCTCTACATAATCTAATGATCCTCCATTCCTCTCTCACCCTCCCCACAACCAGATTCTATATCATCATCCGCTTCTCAGGGAAAACATTCGGCCCCTGTTTCTTTGGGATTGGCTTATTTCACTTAGCATAATAATCTCCAATTCCATCCATTTATCTGCATATACCATAATATTATTCTTCTTTATGACTGAGTAGTATTCCATTGTGTATATATACCACATCTTCTTTATCCATTCATCCATTGAAGGGCCTCTAGGTTAGTTGCACAGTCTAGCTATTGTGAAATGAGCTGCTATGAACATTGATGTGGCTGTGTTACTGTTGTGTGCTAGTTTTAAGTCCTCTGGGTATAAACCAAGGAGTGGGATAACTGGGTCAAAGGTGGGTCCATTCCAGGATTTCTGAGGAATCTCCACACTGTTTTCCAGAGTGTTTGTACCAATTTCCAACTCTACCAGCAATGTAAAAGTGTGCCTTTTTCCCCACAGTCACGCCAACATCTATTATTGTTTGTGTTTTTGATAAAAGCCATTCTAATCGGAGTAAGATGAAATCTTAGAGTTGTTTTAATTTGCATTTCTCTAATTACTAGGGATGTTGAACACTTTTTCATATATTTATTGATTGCCTGTTCATCCTCTTCTGTAAAGTGTCTGTCCAGATCCTTGGCCCATTTATTGATTGGGTTCTTTGTATTTTTGGTGTAAAGTTTTGTAAGTTCTTTATAAATTTTGGAGATTAGTGCTCTATCTGAATTGCGTTTGGTAAAGATTTTCTCCCACTCTGTAGGCTCTCTTTTCACATTATTGATTGTATCCTTTGCTGAGAAAAAGCTTTTTAGTTTGAATCCATTCCATTTATTGATTCTTGCTTTGATTTCTTGTGCTTTGGAAGTCTTATTAAGGAAGCCAACATGATGAAGATTTGGGCCTACTTTGTCTTCTGTTTGGTGCAGGGTCTCTGGTCTGATTCCTAAGTCCTTGATCCATTTTGAGTTGAGTTTTGTGCAGTGTGAGAGATATAGGTTTAATTTCATTTTACTACATATGGATTTCCAGTTTTCCCAGAACCATTTGTTGAAGAGGCTATCTTTTCTCCATTGTATGTTTCTGGCTCCTTTGTCTAGTATGAGGTAACTGTATTTTTGTGGGTTTGTTTCTGTGTCTTCTATTCTGTACCATTGGTCTGCCTGTCTATTTTGTTGCCAGTACCATGCTGTTTTTGTTATTATTGCTCTGTAGTACAGTTTAAGGTCTGGTATTATGATACCTCCTGCTTCGGTCTTTCTGCCTAGGATTGTTTTGGCTATTCGAGGTCTCTTATTCTTCCAGATGAAGTTCATGATTGTCTTCTCTGTTTCTATGAGGAACGTCATTGGAATTTTAATTGGAATTGCATTAAATCTGTATAGAGTCTTTGGTAGAATGGCCATCTTGACAATATTTTGCCTATCCAAGAGCATGAGAGATCTTTCCATCTTCTAAGGTTTTCTTTAATTTCTTTCTTTAGTGTTCTATAGTTTTCATTTTAGAGGTCTTTCACCTCTTTTGTTAGATTGATTCTCAAGTATTTTATTTTATTTTTTTTTTTGAGGCTATTGTGAATGGAGTAGTTTTCCTAATTTCTCTTTCAGATTCATCACTTAAGAGAAGAAATTGGGGTCATTTGTCTGGAATTCTACATTCTAGGTGTGGCTGATTGCTTCCTCCAGTTGTTATTTAACTTGGCAGCATTTAGAATCTCTTTATGTCTTAAGAACAGGAACTTAGATCTTCATTATATTCAGGTTTAGTTTTCTTATAGTACTTCAGGGGTTTGGGGTATAACTGAGTGGTAGAGCTCTTGCCTAGCATGTGGAGGTACTGGGGGGACCAAACAATATGCCTAGTGGCTAAGGAGGCTGAGGCAAGAGGGGCCAGCCTCAGCAACAGAGAGGTGCTAAGCAACTCAGTGAGACCCTGTCTCTAAATAAAATACAAAATAGGGCTGGAGATGTGGCTCAGTGGTGGAGTGCCCCTGGGTTCAATCCCCAATATCAAAAAAACAAAAAACAAAAAACAGTGTTGGCTGTGTAGTACATTTAGGTGCTTCATAATGTATTGTATCAGAAAGTTTATTGTTTGGCACTCTCATTTTAATGATAATACAGCTAATGAGTAGGTTTAGGTGCTAATAACCTTTTACCTTTTTTTCAGAGAAGCTTGATTCTTTGCTCTCAGACTACGATATCCTTTCTCTAGCCAATATCCAGCAGCACTCCGTAAGGAAGAGGGATCTGCAGGCCTCGACACATTTGGAAACACTACTAACTTTTTCAGCTTTGAAAAGGTAATTTGAATTATTCATAGAAAATATTGGGGCAGTAGGGGGCTTGGTTTGGCAAAAGCAGAAAAAAAGATCTCTATTGAAATCTTAGGAAATTACATCGTAAAGATTTGTAATTGATGTAATTATAGTCTGTATGATTCTTATTCTAAATTCATACTGATGAGTATTTTAAAAAGTGAGTGTTGTAAAGGCATTGATGATGGTAATAATGTTTATGAAATTCTAACTTGGAACTTTAGGTTTTTTTGTTGTTTTTGAGGGGAAGGGTTATGTTTTTTTGGTACCAGGGGCACTTAGCTACTATCCTCAGTTCTTTTTATTTTTTATTTTGATACAGAGTCTCATTCAGTTGCTTAGGGCCTTGCTAAGTTGCTGAGGCTGACTTTGACTTGTGCTCCTCCTGCCTCAGTTTCCTGATTAGAGCTGGGATTAGGAGATGTGTGCTGCCATGCCTGGCTAGGAATTTTAATTAATTGAAAGCTTAATAATACTTTACATTTTTGGTACAACTTTAGCACCATCAACAGGTACTAAATATTTTCTTTATGTGTGAAGACACTGAGGTTTAGAGAGAAATGTTTTGTTTAGGACGCCACACATAACCTGATGGTGGACTAGGTCTAAATTGAGCTCCTCTTCATACCATAAAGTGATTGATGTGCTTGATTTGGTTAGTGATTTTAATTCATGTTGTTTTGCAGATTTAAACTGGTTCAGTAATTTTTTTTTTTTTTGTGGTGCTGGGGATTGGTCCCAGGGCCTTGTGCTTGCAAGGCAAACACTACCAACTGAGCTAATCCCCAGCCCTGGTTCAGTAATTGTAGACCTCATTCTAGGGTCTTGTTAGGAAACTTTTATCCAGTATTAAAATTAAAAAATAAACACTAGGAGAATCTAACTGGACTGAATTAATGTATGCCTGGTTTAAAAAAACTGCATAGGGGCTGGGCACAGTTGCACATGCCTGCAATTCCAGCAATTTGGGAGGCTGAGACAAGAGGATCACAAGTTCGAGGTCAGTCTCAGCCACTTAGTGAGACTGGGGATGGAGCTCAGTGATAAAGCGCCCCTGGGTTAAATCCCTGGTATCAAAAAACCAAACCAAACCAAAAACAAAAACAAACAAAAAGCACAGCTACATAGGGTTCAGATTTATTTCAATGGTAGATCACTTGCCTCACACATGTGAGGCCTGGTTTCCATTCTGGCACTGCCAAAAAATAAAAATCCTAGAGAGATTTTAATGTTTTCACTTTTTCTCAAAACATTCACATTTCTACAGCCATAAGGGTGTCCTATGTAAACTTCTAATAATTTTTATTGGATGTTTTTATGCACATGGATCTTTTTTGCACATTCTATGTGTAGATATAGCTGGCCTTCCATATCTGAATTCTGCACATGATGATTCAACGAACTGGATCAAAACTCTTAGAAAACCTATTTATTTTTTGAGGTGTTAGAGTTCAAATCCAGGACCTATGTATGTTAGGCAAGTTTTCTACCACTAAGCTATATCCCCAGTGCTTTTAAAATTTTGTGTTAGGTTCTTGCTCCGTTGCTCAGACTGACCTCAAATTTTTTTTTTTTTTTGCATGGTGCTGGGGATTGAACCCAGGGCCTTGTGCTTTCGAGGCAGACACTCTACCAGTTGAGCTATATCCCCAGCCCTGGCATCAATCTTGTGATCTTCCTGTCTCAGCCTCAGGAGTGTCTGGGATTATAGGCATGTGCCACCATGCCCAATTCATTTGTTTTATTTTTCTGTGAACTGTACAACTATTTGTATAGAATTTACATGTGTTAGGTATTATAAGTAATCTAGAGATGATTTAATGTATATGAGAGGTTATACGTAAACACTATGCCATTTTATATTAGGGACTTGAACATCCACAGATTTTGTTATTGGCAGAGCCTCCTGGAAACAATCCCTTACAAATACTCTGTAGTACTGTAGGTGATATAGACAACATAGATTTACATTACTATAAATAGTCACATTATTTCCAGTGCATAGAATTATAACAACTTTGATGAGCATTCAACAAATGGATATTGTTTGATCAAATTGATTTTTCTTTTTTCTATAACAAACAATGCTCTAGTGAATAGCTTTGTAAATATACCTCTTCTGGTGTTGTTTTTATTTGGGGTGGGGTGGGGAGATTGAACCCAGAAGCCTTTGACCACTGAGTCGCATCCGTAGCGCTCAGGGTCTCACTCAGTTGCTTGGAGCCTTGCTTAGTTGCTGAGGCTGGCCTCGGACTTACAGTCTTCCTGCCTCCACCTCCCAGTTGCTGCGATTACATGCATGTGTCACCATACCCAGCTCTTTTGGGTGTTTTTAAAGGATACATTCAGGGGCTGGGGTTGTGACTCAGTGGTAGAGCGCTAGCCTGGCATGTGCGAGGCCCTGGGTTCGAATCTCAGCACCACATATAAATAAATAAAATAAAGGTCCATTGACAACTAAAATATATATATATATAAATATATATATACACACACACACATATATATATACACACATATATACACCCACCCACACACACATATATATATAAAGGTATATAAAGGGTACATTCATAGGATAATTACTCAGTCAAGGATGTGAATGCTATATTTATTGATAATGTGGTGTTTTCTTTCAAAGAGATTCAACCCATTCTTCCAGTAGCAGTATATGAATTTACCTGTTTCCTGCTACCCTTGCCAATATAAAGTTTTATTAGCCTTTTGCTTTTGCCCTTTGAGGGGATGGTTATCTCAGGTTTGATTTTCATTTTATGTGAAATTGAGCATCTTTTCATTTATTTTATTTTTTAGTGATTGACTTTTCATATTCTTGGATCATTTTTCCATTGGGTTGTCTTTTTGGCTCCTGAATTCTAGTAGTGCTTAGTACATTAAAGAAATTGGTCTGTTTTTGTGAATTATTGATATTTTGTGCAAAATTTTTTTGCTCTCTTTTTTCTAGTTTTTGCCATAATCCTTATGTTAGTTTTGAATACTTCCTTTTATTAGATTTTATTGCAAAATATTATAATATTGATTATCTAGTGTCTAATTTATAGCAAATCTGAGCAGAGTGGTAGTAAAAGCTACAGTTGCTAGTAATAATAGTAACAGCGCTGCGGTCCATCACATGCTATTTTGTATACTCTGCTAGGTGTTTTGTATAATTTCTCTCTAAATCTCACCACACTCTACATAGTTATTCCTTTTTTTTTCCTCCCTGGTACTGGGATTAAACCCAAGGGTACTTAACCACTGAGCCACATCCACAGTTCTGTTTCTTTTTTTAAAATTTGAGACAGGGTCACACTAAGTTGCTGAGTCTGACTTTGAATTTATAATCCTCTTGCCCCAGCCCCCTCAGTTGCTGGGATTATAGACAGAGGCATGTGCAACCACTTCTGGCTGCTGTTACCCACCCCCCCCTTTTGGGGGGTACTGGGGACTGAACTCAGGCTTTTGACCACTGACCCTCATCCCAGTCCTATTTTGTATTTTATTTAGAGACAGGGTCTCACTGAGTTGCTTAGCACCTCGATATTGCTAAAGCTGGCTTTGAACTTGAGATCCTCCTGCCTCAGCCTCCCAAGCCACTGGGATTACAAGTGTGTGCCACTATGGTCAGTCCCTGTTATTCCCTTTTTGAAGGCACACAAAGAAAAAAAAGTAAAAAGGTTTGTAGACTTTAGATAATGTGCCTAAAAATCACTCAGCTGATAAATAGCTGATACAGGATTTGAACACAGGCTTTATTCCAAAGTTTGTGTTGTTTCTGCTGTACTGAGGAGAGCTGGTGAAGAAGTGGATATGATCAACTGCAAGAAATAAATAAGAGCAAGGGGAGAGGAGAGAAATAAGAACTCAAAATTTAGCTTTCTGGCTTTCTATTAAAGCTTGATTTGGGGTGGCCTGTAAAATCCTTTCCAAAGGGGCAGATACTCCGATGCCTCGTGTGTTTCTCTTTCATGTCTCATAGATGACATTGATTCATTAAGAAAATATTGTGCCGGGGATGTAACTCAGTGGTCGAGTGCTTGCCTAGCATGTGTGGGGCTCTGAGTTCACACCCCAACCCCACAAGGGAAGAAAAAGAAAAAGAAAATGTTAAATAATATGGGGAAGTTTGTCATTTATTTTACATAGTTTTGATCTTAAATGTTTAATGGTAAATATATCTGCCAATTTATGAGAATTTTGTGCTAGGTTCTTTAAAATATGTTATTTAACCTTCAGACCAGTCATTTAGTAGATATTTTTGCCCTTTGTTGATGCTTAGGTTCAGAGATTAAGGCCAAAGTCAAAGAGTGAGAAGTGGAGGAGATGGAAGTTGAGCCAAGTTTTTCAGACTCAAATCTGATAGCTTTCCTTTCCTATTATATGTATTACTGAAGCTTAAAAAAAATAACAACTGAAGAGCTGAAATGATGAAATGATGTACGTTATGGCTAACCTTACCTTTGTGAATCTGCTATTGCTTGGTGGTAATGGTAAAAAGATTGTTTTAAAATAGTAATGGAAGGGAAACGATCAAACCAAGATTACATGAAGTTAGAGGTTGGAAAGCATGGAATGCTGAGAAGACTGTATGAGTTAATTTTGTGAAAAAAGGAAAATGTTTAAAATTTGCCTTTAAGTTACATTTCCTGGGCTGGGGTTGTGGCTCAGTGGTAGAACACTTGCCTAGCATGTGTGACACACTGGGTACCATTCTCAGCACCACATAGAAATAAATGAATAAAGGTCCATCAACAACTAAAAATATATGTAAATATTTTTTAAGTTACATGTCCTCTTTGGTATACATCAAGAAATACTTATCTAAAGTAATGAAAAAGCTGCAAATATTGTTTTTGTTTATTTACATTTTTTAGTTGTCAATGAATCTTTTATTTTATTTATTTATATGTGGTGCTGAGAATTGAACCCAGGGCATCACACATGCCTGGCAAGTGCTTTACTACTGAGCCACAACTCCAGCCCATGTTTTGGTATCTATTTTGATAATGTTACAGATTTTTTTTGGGGGGGGGGTAAAAAACTTAATGTTTTTCCTAAAGGTGAAATATCTCAAATTATTTGAGGAGGGCTAAGACTGGGGGGTCGGGGGGGAGCAGAGAAAGAAAGTAATATGCATGACAAGATGGACCATTAAAAATAGAAAAATAGCCGGGCACCTGTAATCCCAGCACTTGGGAGGCTGAGGCAGGAGGATCACAAGTTCAAAACCAGCCTCAGCAACTTAGCGAGGCCCTAAGCAACTCAGTGAGACCCTGTCTCTAAATCAAATACAAAATAGGGCTGGGGATGTGGCTTAGTGGTGGAGTGCCCTGGGTTCAATCCCCAGCACCAAAAAAAAAAAAAAAAAAAAAAAAGAAGAGAAAAATAATGGTAATCCAGACTGATTAGCACTAGTTTGTTATTACAGTAAATTCTGAAGTCAAAAGAAAGATAAATGTGAGTTTTTAAGTAAATGACTTTACATAACTTTAGGAGGATAAGTTAAGATAAATTTTGGTATTTCCTGTTGGAGCTTTTATAGCTCAAAAGCTAAGATTGGAAAATTTGTAAAACTATCATTTTACCATTACTTGGCTTTTATCTTTAGAGCAGATTTATAATATTGAAAGTGAAAAATGCTGGTTTTCTTTTTTTTACTTTTTCAGAAAGAACCTTGAATATAATATTATTCATAGAGAGCTTTAAAGGCAAGTAATAAGGTATTTATAATAGGAATACTTTTCACAGTGTTCAGCATAACTGAAGGCAAAAAAAATCGTTACTGAGAATGTGTGGGAAGATACAGTTTTGTAGAACAGGAGAAAATGTTCTAAAGTTTTAGGAAATAATGTTTTATTGTGTCTCTTTCACTCTAACCACTAAAAACCACAAGCAAACTAAAATTACCTTGGGTGCTCAAAAAGTTAAAAATATTTGTTTCCACGGAGACTGTTCCAGTCTAGATTTCTTCCTGGCAGTTCAAAGACTTAAACAGACCCATGGGGAAGTAACATTTCATATTTTCAGTACCACAGCTGACAAAATTTGTTCCTGTGGCTTAGATGAATAACATACCTTTTTTTGTGTTTGATGTTCATGGACACACTGAAGGGCTCTCTAAATAATATTGAAAAAGTCTTGTTCACCATCCCAGTTTTTATGTCAGAACAACAAACTGTAGAAAACAAAAAGCCATTTAAAGGTCCGGAGGGATATTTTAATGTCTGCATTGGAGGCTTTGTATTTATTTTCCTAATGGTAATTTTGGGTACATATTTTTCAAGATAAGTTCATTTGAGGAAGTGGAAAACATGAGTGCTTTTAAATATAGAGAGCAGCAATTAATTAATTTGCACAGCAATAAGAATTTTCTTTTGGATACCCAGCTTGATTGCTAGAGGCAGCAGAGTACAGGGTTGTGAAATAAATGGTTAGTTTTCAGTTTCACTGTTCACTAGCTGTGTAACCTTGTGTTTGTTATATAGTTTGTTGACTAAACTCTGCCTCAGCTTTGACTTGCATGGAGAAAACACATAGTATGTAACATTAAGTAGTTGTTCAGTTAATGATATATAATATTAGTCTTCAGTAGTAATTTTTCTAGGTAATTAAGACTTCAGTTTCAGTTATCCAAATGCATGTGTTTCCTTATTATCCAATTTGTAGGAAAGAGGAATGCATAAGCTCTTTGAAACTCCCCTCCAATTAGTTTCTTTTGGTTTGCCAAGTTTTTGCAACTAGACGGTAGTTCCTTTGTCTTTATAGGAGATAAGTTGCTTTAAGTACTTTAGTTATAACTTGCATAGTGTTTTTTTACTGTCAACTTTTCCAGAATTTTAAGAAAGTTGGCTTTTTTTTTAATATGCATAAAGTGAACTGTGAATGCATTCTCTCTTCAGGCATTTTAAATTGTATCTGACATCAAGTACTGAACGCTTTTCACAAAATTTCAAAGTTGTGGTGGTGGATGGTAAAGATGAAAGCGAGTATGCTGTAAAATGGCAAGACTTCTTCAGTGGACATGTGGTTGGTTAGTATGGAGCTTATATTTTGACCTCGTGTCTGGGATGTTAGTTCTCCAAATCTAACGTAATCTCTTCTGGAAGGTGGGTGGGGGAAGGGCTCTCATAGCAGTGACATTCTGCTATGGTTTTATTTTTTTATTAATTTAAATTTTTTTGCAGTGCTGGGGATTGAACCCAGGGCCTTGTGCTTGACAGGCAAGCACTCTACCAACTGAGCTATATTCCCAGCCCTGTGGTTTTATTTGAGCTGTATTAAGTTTGAAAGAAGAAACATTCTAACAGGAGGAAATGGGTGTTACCTAGCATGTCATGCTAGCTGACTGGTTGATGATTAAAATTGATTTCCTCTGAAATGACACGAATTTTTTAACTTTTTCTTGTCTGTAGGCAAGGACTGTAGGCTTTCCTTAATGAGACTTAAAACAGGGAAGCTAGAACACATAATTTACATTATTATTATTATTATTATTATTATTATTATTATTATTAAAACTGGGAATTGAACCCAGGAGTGCTTTACCACTGTGTTACTCCACCAATTGTTTTTATTTTTTATTTTGAGACAGAATCTTGCTAAGTTCCTAAGGGTATTGCTCACATGCTGAGGCTGGCTTCGAATTTGAGGTTCTCCTGCCACAGCCTTCTGTGTCCTTGGGATTACAGGGGTGCACCACAACACCCAGCCAAATAACTTACTTTTATGTTTATTTGAGAAAAATCTATCAAACAAGTAGTTGCCGTTTTTGTTTGTTTGTTTTGTTTGCGGTACTAGGGATTGGACTCAGGCCGTTTTATTTTTTGAGACACGGTCTTGTTAAGTTGTCCAGACTGACTTCAAACTTGTGGTCCTCTCTCCTCAGGCTCCTGAGTAGCTCAGGTTATAGGTGTGTGCCACCACATCTGGCTGCAGTTGACTTTTTGAAATTTTTTCTGCAGTTAAAAAAAAAAAGGTGGCACAGTACAGTTTTAAGATTGTTTATTCCAGATCATGTTTTCTGCCTTCTCTTAGTTCTTTCTCACCCCAAATTAGGTCAAGTTATTGTGGAGGAATAACTGTAAATTTTTGGGTATGTTTTTGGGAATTTGATAAATTTCAAAGATTAGAGCTCCTTACAAGATGAGAGTTATCTAGCTTCTTTCTGGGGCCTTTGGTTTTTGTTGGCAGAACTCCTAGTACCCTGTACATTTCAGTCTAATGAAGGATTTAATAGGTTTAATGTATAGTTTATTATTTGATCCATTTTTTAATAATAAAAAATATTACTTTTCCTCTCAAGGTGAGCCTAACTCTAGGGTCCTAGCCCATATAGGAGATGATGATGTTATAATAAGAATCAACACAGATGGGGCAGAATATAACATAGAGGTAAGTCTACATGTGATCTCTCCGTAGTAGGTTATATCTCTGTTAGTTGTTTCAAGATGGCAATAATTTTCATCTTGTATTTAAAGGGTTTTTTGTTTGTTTTGTTTTGTTTTTTCTTTTTTTTCTTTTTACAGACTGTATTTTGATTCATTGTACACAAATGGAGTACAGTTTTCCATTTCTGCAGTTAATGTAGAAACACCATTAATGTCATCCTACATGCACATAGGGTAATGATGTTTGTCTCATTCCACCATCTTTTATATCCCCACCCCCTCCCCCCTCTCATTTCCCTCTACATAATCCAAAGTTCCTCCATTCTTCTCTTACCCCTTACCCTCCCACCCCCATTGTGTATCATCATCCACTTATCAGGGAAAACATTTGGCCTTTGGTTTTTGGGGATTGGCTTATTTCACTTAGCATGATATTCTCCACTTCCATCTGTTTGCCTGAAATGCCATAATTTCATTCTTTATGGCTGAATAATATTCCATTGTGTGTATACACCACAGTTTCTTTATCCATTCATCTGTTGAGGGGCATTTAGGTTGGTTCCAATATCTAGCTGTTGTGAATTGAGCTGCTGTAAACATTGATGTAACTGTTTTATTATAGTGTGCTGATTTTAAGCCCTTTGAGTATAAACTGAGGAAGGGTCAAAAGGTGGGTCCATTCCATGTTTTCTGAGGAATCTCCACACTGCTTTCCAGAGTGGCTGCACTAATTTGCAACTCCACCAGCAATGTATGAGTGTGCCTTTTTCCCCACATCCACGCCAACACCTATTATTGCTTGTGTGTGTGTGTGTGTGTGTGTGTGTGTTTTGGTACTGGGGATTGAACCCAGGGGCACTCCACAACTGAGCCACTTCCCCAGCCCTATTTTGTATTTTATTTAGAGACAGGGTCTCACTGAGTTTCTTAGGGCCTCGCTAAGTTGCTGAGGCTGGCTTTGAACTCATGATTCTCCTGCCTCAGCCTCCCAAGTGCTGTGATTATAGGCGTGCTTGTGTTTTTGATACTAGTCATTCTCATTGGAGTTAGATGAAATCTTAGGGTTGTTTTAATTTGCATTTCTCTAATTACTAGAGATGTTGAACACTTTTTCATATATTTGTTAATTGCCTATACATCTTCTGTAAAGTGTCTGTCCAGTTCCTTGGCCCATGTATTGATTGGGTTCTTTGTATTTTTGGTGTAAAGTTTTTTAAGTTCTTTATAAATTTTGGAGATTAGTGCTGTATCTGAAATGTGTGTGGAAAAGATTTTCCCCACTTTGTAGGCTCTTTTTTCACATTATTGATTGTATCCTTTGCTGAGAAAAAGTTTTTTAGTTTGAATCCATCCCATTTATTGATCTTTGCTTTTATTTCTTGTGCTTTAGGAGTCTTGTTAAGGAAGTCTGGTCCTAAGCACTTACAACATGATGAAGATTTGGGTCTACTTTTTCTCCTATTTGGTGTAGGGCCTCTGGTCTAATCCCAAGATCCTTGATCCATTTTGAGTTGAGTTTTGTGCAGGGTGAGAGATAGAAGTTTAATTTCATTTTACTACATATGGATTTCCAGTTTTCCCAGCACCATTTGTTGAAGAGGCTATCTTTTCTCCATTGTATGTTTCTGGCTCCTTTGTCTACTATGAGGTAACTGTATTTATGTTGGTTTGTCTCCGTATCTTCTGTTCTGTACCATTGGTCTCCCTGTCTATTTCGGTACCAATTCCATGCTGTTTTTGTTACTATTGCTATGTAGTATAGTTTAAGGTCTGGTATTGTGATACCTCCTGCTTCACTCTTCCTACTCAGCATTGCTTTGGCTGTTTGAGGTCTCTTATTCTTCCAGATGAATTTCATGATTGCTTTCTTTATTTCTATGAGGAATGTCATTGGGATTTTAATTGGAATTGCATTGAATCTGTATAGTGCCTTTGGTAGTATGGCCATTTTGACAATATTAATTCTGCCTATCCAAGAGCATGAGAGATCTTTCCATCTTCTAAGGTTTTTGTTAATTTCTTTCTTTAGTGTTCTGTAATTTTCATTGTAGAGGTCTTTCACCTCTTTTGTTAAATTAATTCCCAAGTTTTTTTTTTTTTTTTTTGAGGCTATTGTGAATGGAGTGGTTTGCCTAGTTTTTCTTTCAGAGGATTCATCACTTATTAATAGAAATCCATCCAATTTGTGCATATTGATTTTATATCCTGCTACTTTGCTGGCTTTCTTCTTGCTACAAGAAAGAAAGTAGATGGCTTTGAAAAGTAAGGATGAAGTGCACTGTGGCACACACCTGTGATTCCAGCAGGGTGGAGGCTGAGGCAGGAGGATGCAAATTTGAGGCCTACCAACTAAGCAAGGCCCTAGCAACTTAGCAAGATCCTGTCTCAAAATAAAAAATAAAAGGGTCTGGGGTTGGGGATGTGACTCAGTGGTAAAGTGCCTCTGGATTCAATCCCTAGTACCAGAAAAGAGAAGAAAAAGAAAAGCTTTTTTTTATGTCTAGGAAACTGTCATCAGATTCACCCTCTATTTCTAAGTACCACAATTGAAGGAGGCACATGTGGGGTGGATATAGGAAGAGAAAACATTCTTTCCTCATGCATTTAAAATTTTTCTGTAATAATTCTACTCCAGATGTAAACATTCTCAAAGACAAAGATGAAATCTTATTTATCCATTTCTCTGGTAGCTACTCTGGACATGTAATAGTCTGGTAAGTCAATAGAGAAACTCAGTCTCTGGCCACTCTTCCACTGAAGCCCTAATGGTATAAGTCAGGACTTATTAATACCTAATGGTATTACATCAGGTATGTATCTGCTTGTCAGATACCAGTCTAGAAAACAAAATATGTGCTGGTGTGTACCTGTAATCCCAGCTACTTGGGAGGCTGAGGTAGGAGGATCGCCAGTTCAAAACCAGCCTCAACAAAAGTTTGGTGCTAAGCAACTCAATGAGACCTTGTCTCTTAAAAAAAAAAAAAAAATAGTGCTGGGGTTGTGGCTCAGTGGTTAAGTGCCCTTGAGTTCAATCCCCAGTATCCCCCACCTTCAAAAAAAAAAAAAAAAAAAAGAAAGAAAACAAAACATACCATTTATCTGTGAGTTGAAGTTGATTCCATGTTTTTTTGAAAATAGGAATACTTTGGGTAGTGGAATATCATCACCAAAACACATCATCTGTGGGAAAACTCATTAAAGTTGCTAAGAATGAAATTGTCAGGTGTATTTGCTGATAGGGTTAAGCCAGGGTGCTGGTGCTCTAAATATTATGTTTTAAAAATACATCTAAATTATGTGACCATCAGTATGAAAAAGAAATCTATGACTTTGCAGTATGTTATAGTCTATTAATGTTTAGACTGTTGTCTTAGTCCCTTTACTGTTGCCATAACAGAATATCTGAGACAGGGTAGTTTATTGGAAATAGAGGTGTTTTTTTTCTTTTTTCTTTTTTGTTTTTTTTGGATACTGGGGGTTGCTTAACCATTGAGCCACATCTCTAGCCCATTTTATTTTTATTTTGAGATAGGGCCTTGCTTAATTGCTTGTGGTCTCATTAAATTGCTGACACTGGCCTTGAACTTCCGATCCTCCTGTCTCACCTCCCAATTCACTAGGTTTACAGGTGAGTGCCATCATGCCTAGCAAGAACAGAAGTTTTTTTTAGCTCGTGGTTCTGAAAGCTGGGAAATTCAAGAGCATGGTGCTGACATTTCCTTGGCCTTGTGGCCTTCTTGCTTAGAACAGTATTCTCAGGGTTCATCTGTGTTGAAGCATGTATCAGTACTTTATTTCTTTTTATTGTTGAATAATGTTCCATTGTATGGATATAACCTATTTATTCATTAATTAGTTGATGGACAATTAAAGTGTTTCCATTTTTTGGCTATTATTAACAGTGCTGCTATGAACATTCATGAGCAAGTTTTCATATGGGTATATTTTTCATTTCTTCTAGGTAAATTTTTTTTTTTATACTAGGCAAAAAACTTTATTAACCTTTGTTTCAAACTTTATTCCCAGGCTTCTTCAGCTTAATTATCTGTGAAGAATAAATTGTATGTAAGCAAAAGCTAAAAAGAGCTGCAATGTCCAAGGGGCTTGGGCTTAAAAATACTAGAGATCTAGATTTTATCAGATCCATAAACAGAACAATTTAAAAAAGTAGTCATAATATAAAATAGCAGCTCCCAGTAACTTCTTCAAGTTGTTATCTTCTTCAGAAGTTGATCAGTTCAGTTTGCCTCATTCTTAAAATCCTCATCAAAATTCTCTACAAGATCTAGAACTTCATTATCATCATCCTCTCCATTACCAAGTGGTGCTTTTCCTTCCACAGATTGTTTGGGCAGAGCTTCAGCCAGGCTCCTTAAACTAGTCAGACTGTCTGCACCAAGCTGCTTTAAGATGCTGGGTAGCATTTCTGTCAGTTGCTTGGTCTCACCATGGCCTGTAATGGTGAAAGTGTTTGCTGCCAAAGGTGCCTGAACTTTAAGGTTGTTAAAGTGAATCACTGTTCCTTGGTTTGTAAACATATTCACCTCTTCAATACCAGAGATATTGTTTACCCCTAACTTCTTTAAGGAGAACTGAAGTTTTTTATCATCTGCTCCAGCTGTTCTATGAACCTCCTCCTTTCTGTGAGCAGTTCCTTTCCCACCAATGCGCACTTGTGCCTGCAGTTGGCAAGTTTTTCCTGGTTCATCTTAGTTTCTTCCATCTTGTCGGAGTGGAAATGGAGCCATGCAGGGGACTAGGGTTGGCACTCAGGATGTCTGGCAGACCAGCTGAGATTAGGTGCACACACAGGGGGAAGCAAGATGGCAGCCAGAGCTCTTTTAGGTAAATTCTAGGAGTATACAGTAACTCTGAGTTACTGTATGATCTAGGAATTGTTTTCCAAAGTGACTACACCAGTTCACATTTTTGTCAGCGTTTATGAGGGTGATGATTTCTTCACATCCTTACCAGAATTTGTCTTTGATTATAGCCATCCTAAAGGGTATGAAGTGGTCTTTTGATTTATATTTCCCTAATGGAGAAACAAGTTTGTTTTGTTTTTGCATTGCTCGAGATCAAATCCAGGCCTTCATGCATGCTAGGCAAACACTGTACTAGTGAGATACATCCCTAGCCTGAAATTTTAATTCTTTTTTATACATTCCCACAAGCTGCCTATTTCTGATGAGACCATTGTCTTTACAGGTAACTGTTTTGTCAAAACAAAAGCATCCTTTTGACTTGGGAAACCTTTGGAACCCATGAGTTGTGATTTACTGTAAATGCAGATTTTTATAAAATAAATTTCCTGAAACCAATAATAAGTTTCAAGCATATTATTGCAAGTTTTCAGTCATCTCTCTCAGAAATGTTTTATTTCCTTTTTTTTGGAACCGGGGATTGAACTCAGGGGCACTTAGCCACTGAGCCACATCCCCAGCCCTATTTTGTATTTTATTTAGAGACAGGGTCTCGCTAAGTTGCTGAGGCTGGCTTTGAACTCGTGATCCTCCTGACTCAGACTCAGCCTCCCAGTTGCTTGGATTACAGGCGTGCGCCACCACGCCTGGCTTTATTTCCTTTTTATGCATAAAACAATATCTGAATGTTAAAGGAAACTAAAATGCATGAAATTCCACATGCATAAAACCATGTTTGACTAACATTGCACTATTAGCACCCCTTCTAATAGTGCCAGTATACAGTTGGCATTACATAGATTTTTTTTTTTTTTTTTTTTTTGCGGTGCTAGGGATTGAATTTAGGGCCTTGTGCTTGTGAGTTGTGAGGCAGGCACTCTACCAACTGAGCTATATCTCCAGCCCTGTACATAGAAATTTTTGAATAAATTAATGGAAGAATATAGGCATCTCTTCTGGGTCTTCTAAAAGATTCTGTAACTTTCACAGAGTAATGCTTTTTTTCCATGTATAGATCAAGTAATGGGAGTATGAATTTATCAGCATAGAAATTCCATATGATAAAAATTGAAATGATTTATTTTGGATAAAATGTCTGGTCAGTTTACTTAACCTCGAAATAAATGTTGTCTGAGAACAAGCAAAGAATATTGTAAGAATTTAATATTTAGGAGTTCTTATTTCTTCTGTCTTGTGATATGTATTTTGTGTTTTAGCCGCTTTGGAGATTTGTTAATGATACTGAGGACAAAAGAATGTTAATTTATAAGTCAGAAGATATCAAGAATGTTTCACGTTTGCAGTCTCCAAAAGTGTGTGGTTATTTAAAAGTGGATAATGAAGATTTGCTTCCAAAGGGACTGGTAGACAGAGAGCCACCTGAAGGTAAGACTTAAAAATAGATTTTGAGCTGGGTGTGGGGACATATGCCCATATTCTCAGCTGCCGTGGGCCAGCCTGGGCAAATTTGGGAGACCCTGTCTCTAAATGGATAGACAGATAGAAAGACAGATAGATGTCTCTAAATAAATAAATAGAGAGAGAAAGAAGGAAAGAAAGAATGAACGAACGAACAGAACTGGTATGTAGCTCTGTGGTAGAGCACTCTGGCATATGAGCCAGAGCACTCTGGCATATGCAAGCCCATGGGCTCAATCCCTAGGACTGCAAAAAAATAAAAACAGCAAATAGCCATACATGTATTTTGAATGACAAGCATATTACAACTGTCTTTAGTAGGGCTGATTGTTAATTAAAAAAGAAAAGATTATCAAGTAACTCTAGTATTTGGCTTGAAAATGGAGTTGTTCAGAAATTCTTGTATTCTTTTCCCGTAATTTAAGAGTATAATGGGAGCAACAGTGATTGGACTTTAAAAAATATTGGGGATAGGGGAAATTAAATGATCTGAGGGAAAATTTTTTATTTGAAGACATTTAGAAATGTCAAAATACTACTTTAGAGAAATATAGGTTATAAGAAATTAGTTGGGGCCGGGCGTGGTGGCGCACGCCTATAGTCCCAGCACTTGGGAGGCTGAGGCAGGAGGACCGAGAGTTCAAAGCCAGCGTCAGCAACTTAGTGAGGCCCTAAGCAGCTCAGTGAGACCCTGTCTCTAAATAAAATACAAAATAGGGCTGGGGATGTGGCTCAGTGGTGGAGTGCCCCTGGGTTCAATCCCCAGTACCAAAAAAAAAAAAAAAAAAAAGAAAGAAATTAGTTGGGGTACTGGGGTACTGGCCTACCTTGTAAGCATAAGGCCCTGGGTTCAATCCCCAGCACTGGGGATAAAAAAAGGAAAGAAATAATTTAGTTGGACAAGAAGAGAAGTTTATATTGGGTAGAATACCAAAAAGGTTGTCAGCCTTGGAACAGGTCTATTTAGGATCATTTTTAAAAAAACATGACAAGCTGGGTGTGGTGGTGCACCCCTGTAATCCCAGCAATTCAAGAGGCTGTGGCAGTAGGATTGCAAGTTTGGGTCAACCTCAGCAACTTATATTAGGAATGCCCTAAGCAACTTAGATCTTGTCTCAAAATAAAAATGGCTGGGAACCTAGCTCAGTGGTTAAGTGCCCCTGGGTTCAATCCCAGCTACCAAAAACAAACAAACAAAAAGAAAGACCTGATCATTTTAGGTGTTCAACTGTCCTCATTATTACTAATTTTAATTAATTAATTAATTTATTTATTGAGGTGTTGGAGGTGGAATCCAGGACCTTGCATGTGCTAGGTAGCCAGCCACCACTGACTGGTTTTTTTGGAGGGGTGTGGGGGAGAGCTCCTGGGGACTGAACCCAGGGACACTTACTTTACCCCTGAGCCTCAGCCCCAGTCCTTTTTAATTTTTATTTTGCAATAAGGTCTCACTGAGTTTAGGGCCCCATAAGTTGCTGAAGCTGGCCTTGACCTTGTGATCCATCCTCTTGTGTCAGCCTCCTGAACCGCTGGGATCACAGGCATGCACTGCCACTCCAGGCTTACTGTGCTACTTTTAAAGAGACAGAGTCTGGCTGTGTTGCCTAGGGTGGCCTTGAAATCCTAGGTTCAAGAGCTCCTCCTCCCTTAGCCTTTGTAGTAGCTGAGATTACAAGTGCATGCCACCTTGCCTGGCTCACTGTCCTTGTTTATGAAGACCATCCTACTTGCATAATAATATATACATAAATTCCTAAGCAGTTTATTTAGTAAGAAAGATGTCCTATAACACAGACTAACTTTAAAACTTATTATGTTACAAAGTTAAAGGTTTTAGCTATTCGTGTACACAATTCCATAAAAAGTGTATTGATGTTTTTCCTCTACTTGCTTTGGTAAAGTAACCCAGACTGGTGAGTGGAGCCACATAGGCACATGAATATATTTCTGTATCTTAAATAAGTACATATGTGTATGACTGTGTGTGTGCTTCTATATGTTCTATAAATATACTTTGCCTGTGAAGATACGTAAACATTTATCATATGACTTATTTGTCTGGAGGAGGCCGTGCAGGTCTCAGTTTAGCATTGATGACCTTAGAAATATCTCCAAATCCCCACGGTTGCTGGTTTTTAATGTGTAATTAAGTGTTTTTTTTTTTTTTTTTTTTTTTTGGGTACTGGAGATTGAATTCAGGGGTGCTTAACCACTGAGCAACATCTGCAACCCTTTTTTTATTTTGAGACTTGACTAAGTTGCTGAGACTGGCTTTGAATTTGCCTCAGCCTCCTGATTATCTGGAATTACATGCCTGCACTACCATGCCTGGCTTGACTTTTTTTTTTTTTTTTTTTGCTGCTGGGGATTAAACCCAGGTATGCTTACCACTGAGCCACATCACCAGTCCTTTTTATTGTTTATTTTAAAACAGGGTCTCACTAAGTTGCTTAGGGTCTTGCTGATTTGCTGAGGTTGCCCTCCAACTTGTGATCCTCCTGCCTCAGCCTCTGGAGTTACTGGAATTCATAGGTGTGCACCTCCATGCTTTGCTTACCTGGACATTTTTACTATTAGAAAGCAACAACTTCATAGCCTCATAATAATTGTTTTATTTTATTAAGCATTTTTTAAGATTTTTGCATTTTAAAAATTAAGGAGATACTTTTTCTTAGTTTTATTTTGTGTTGTGTTTTTTCGGGGAGGGGATGACTGTGATGGGCTGACAGATTTGGCTCCATAGAAATGTTACAGGCCAGGCTATATGGGCAATGACTAAACAGACTCCATTTTGCTCTGAGACTCCATGGTATGTAGGAAATGAGCCTCTTCCATGGGAACGCCCCACCTCTGTACCTATCAACAGTTGCTTAGCTTCTCCCATGGGAACACCCTGCCTCAGTCACTTAGCATGACATGTTTAACCATGCAAAATGGCAATACTCATATGATGGAAAATTGTTTTCTTTTTTTTTTTTTTTTCTGGGAACCGGGGATTGAACTCAGGGGCACTTGGCCACTGAACCACATCCCCAGCCCTATTTCGTATTTTATTTAGAGACAGGGTCTCACTGAGTTGCTTACACCTTGCCCTTGCTGAGGCTCGCTTTGAACTCAAGATCCTCCTGCCTCAGCCTTCCAAGTGCTGGGATTATAGCCGTGTACCACCTCGCCCGGCTTAGACATTTTTTTCTTTCTCTAGATGACCTGAGCCACTGGGATTATAGGTGTGTACCACCTTGTCCAGCCTCCCCCTGTTTTTAGACTTTTTTTTTTTTTTTTTGGTTCTGGGGATTGAACCCAGGGGCACTTGGCCACTGAGCCACATCCCCAGCCCTATTTTGTATTTTATTTAGATACAGGGTCTCACTGAGTTGCTTAGGGCCTCGCTAAGTTGCTGAGGCTGGCTTTGAACTCGTGATCCTCCTGCCTCAGCCTCCCGAGTCACTTGGATTACAGGCGTGCACCACCACGCCCGGCGAAAAATTGTTCTCTTTTGATTCCTATGTTAGTAACCATTAGCAACCATTCTTTAGTTTGTGCCTAGATAAAGGTCATTTTGACCCACTTCCCCCTCTGCTGATGATTTCATGATGTCAGTTTGTAATTTCAAATCATAGGAACAGACACTTATGATTGATGTGATTTTTGGTATAAGAACCCCTGCAACCCTGTGGTCAGAGCTATTCTCCCAATAGCCATTCTGGGGGCATTGTGTGAGACAGACAGCTGGCTGGCTTAATAAAGACTCTCAAATTTGAACTTCTCAGTGGTAAACAGTCTGTTATTAAGTTGTGCCCCATAACATTGCCTCCTGATTGTCTCACACAATGCCCCAAAAATGACTATTGGGAGAACAGCCCCTACCATAGCAACTAAGCAACTGTTGATAGGTACAGAGGTGGGGCGTTCCCATGGGAGAAGCTCATTTCCTACAAAACATGGAGTCAGAGCAAAATGGAGTCTGTTTAGTCACTGCCCGTATAGTCTGGCCTGTAACATTTCTATAGAGCAAATCTGTCAGCCCATCACAGTGACGAGAAATTGAACCTAGGACCTTTTGCATGCTAAGCAGGCATTCTACCATTGAGCCATGTCCCCAGTCTCCTTAGTTTTGAATGCTGCAATTTCAAAAACCTTATATTTCAAGCTGGGTGCTGTGATACATGCCTGTATTCCCAGTGATCTGGGAGGCTGAGGCAGGAGGATTTCACGTTCAAGACCAGCCTCAGTGTCTGAGGCCCTCAACAATGTAGTGAGACTGTCTCTAGAATAGTAACCCAGTGGTAAAGTGCCCCTGGTTTCAGTCCCCAGTGTCAAAACAACAAAACATACAGGAAAAAAAAACCCTCATATTTTCTTTTACTTTTCTGCTTCCCTCCAAATTGTTTTTTTTTTTTTAATTTAAGATACCTTTAAGGTTCCTAAGCTCAAATAATGTTTGTTTCAGAAACATGCTAGATTTGAAGTGTTACTATAAAAAGCCTTCCTTGTTTTGATGAATTTTGATTTAATAGTGCATACAAATTCATATTAGAGTTTGTTCATCGAGTGAAGAGAAGAGCTGATCCTAATCCCATGAAGAACACATGTAAATTATTGGTGGTAGCAGATCATCGCTTCTATAAATACATGGGCAGAGGGGAGGAAAGCACCACTACCAATTACTTAGTAAGTATTTAATATTGCATGGCGTAATTGAACAAAAAATTTATGTAAGTGGGAAATTCCTTTAAGAGAAGTCTCCTGTAATTTGCAACTTAATGGTTCCATTTTCTGAGGTTCTTATATTACTACATGGAAACGTTACTTTCAAATTTATGAAAACCTGTTTTTCTTTTGAACTAGTATTTTCTGTACATTGGAAATTTTATGCATATTGGGTAAAGTTCATAATGTGTTGCTTATACAAATGAGCTTTTTAAAAACATCACTGCTGTAGTGGCTTGAGCCTGTGGTATCACATTTATGGATTTGTTCTTGTGAACCTGTATTTTTTTTTTTCTTTTCCTTGTATGTATATTTCAGATGAGGTCAGTTTTCATGTCATGTTAAAGAGCCAGTTGTGTAAGTACATGAAATAGGTGGGACTTTCATGGTCAAAACTGACTAGGAATAAGATATGAAGGAAGATTAAAGAAATGTTAATACTGGATTTTTTTATTTTTTCCAGTGCTGGGGCTCAAACTCAGAGCTTGGTGCATGCTGGGCAAGTGCTCTTCCACTGAGTTACATCTTCAGCATGACTGTGAACTTTTAAGCATTAAATGTTGTAGTTTTAAAATCAAGGGACTCATTTTTCGTTGACATTTTTTGTTAGTATGACCTCATTCATCATGATGACTTGGCATTGATCAAAATTTTATTGAGGGTATAAAAGAGAATGGGGCCATTCATGAACCAACAGACTTGGTACTAAAGACATCTTTCTTATTCCTTGCATTCCCTGGTTTCTCCATATTATTTGTACCCTTCCACATTTCTTCTTTCCCTTCCATATCAAGTGGATGAATTTATTATGAGAGTACTTGGAGTCATTGCTAGTTTTGTTCTTTTGCAAGAGAAATCTTGGAAAAGCTGCTCTCTTAATCTGGGTCTTGTATTAAGGAGCTCCTCTGGTCTCACTTCTTTCTTACACTGTCAGTGAATACAATGAGAGGTCCGAGTGTTTTAAAAATTATATTTTTTACAGTTTCTTGTAAGCAAAGAACAGTTTCTTAGACCTGTAACTTGCTTTACTATTGCTGTAACTAACTTCGTCAATCTGGATTTTGAACACTAGAATATTCTCTTTGAGAACAAAGATAGGTAATTAGCATTTTGTTCATTCCCACGTAGTCATCCTTGGTGACTGTGCTCCTCCCTCAGTCTTTCCAAATTAGAACAGAAGTAGGCATGGTGCGGTACACCTCACTCCTCCTGCCTCTCACCCATCCCTCAGCGTCAGACTGTGGAGTGCAGGTGGGTAACAGGGATAGCAGCTGGCTATGGCTGCCTTTGTACCCTGTTCTGGGAAGGCATTTAAGGTACTTGCCAAGGAACAGAGTGAAGGCAGAGTACTTCTAAGCAGGGAGTATATTTAGGCAATTAACTTTTAAATTTCATTTTCATAGGTGGTAGAAATGGTAGATTGTTCATTTGTTTGCTTATGATACTGGGGATTGAAGCTAGGGGCGCTCTACCACTGAGCTACACCCTTAGTTCTTTTTATTTTTTATTTTGAGGCAGGGTCTCACTAAGTTGCGTAGGGCCCACTAAGTTGCTGATGTTGGCTTTGACTTGGGGTACTCCTGCCTCAGCCTCCCAAGTTGTTGGGATTACAGGTGTGTCCACTGTGTCTGGAAGGAATGGTAGATTTTAAAAAGATTGATACTTGATATTTCGATTCTGTATGCAGTTGATTACCTAAAATTTGGGATAAACTGTACTGTTTTATTCTGGTAGCAGCACTTTAAGTTTAGGGCTAAGAATAATTTTTTGCTGGGTCCATCAGTGATAAAATTAATATCTTAATGCCAGTTTCTGTAATTAGTAGAACCTTGTGCAATGGTATTTTCTCTAAACTGAATTTATCCCTGAACTTTTTTTGTATTATATTGCAAAGAATGGTAAAGATCCACACAGTGTCTTTTTCTTTTATACACACAGATAGAGCTAATTGACAGAGTTGATGACATCTATCGGAACACTTCGTGGGATAATGCAGGCTTTAAAGGTTATGGAATACAGATAGAGCAGGTATTTATCAATAGATAAGACTTTCTGTTACTTGGTGAATTTATATGATATAATAATTGTATTCAAAATCCAAAAACTTATCTTTGACATTAATCATAAATATTCTCAAATGCCAGTGATTTTTTTCCTGATAAATTGTGCAGTATTTTAATATTAATTCAAGATTATGAAATTTCCTGTCCTGAGGCTGTTTTTGTAAGACTTTTTATGCTGTTATACTGCCCCTTCTCTCAATTTATGACTCTCTCTCTCTTTTTTTTTTTTAATGCTGGGAATTTAATCTAGGGCACTTTACCACTGAGCTACATCCCTAGCCCTTTTTATTTTTGGAGACAGGGTCTTGCTAAGTTGCTTACAGCCTCACTTATTTGTTAAATCTGGCTTCAAACTTGTGATCCTCCTTGCCTCAGCCTCCTGAGTGACTGGGATTACAGGTGTGTTCCACCATGCCTGGTAATTTATAACTTTTATCCCCCGTAGTGTTTTTCTTTTTCTCTGATTATACTTCAGTCTTTAATTAAAATTCTAGCATATATTTTTAATTAGTCAGAAAAATTACCCAAAAATACTGTATAAGGCATTTACATGTAGAATCATTAGATGCCATTCCCTAAAAACTGTTAGTAGTATGTACAACAACGTTATACTGATATCATCTTAATTATGTCTTATGGTAAAACAAAT
The DNA here is from genome assembly GCA_020662805.1 of Glaucomys volans. NCBI lineage: Eukaryota > Metazoa > Chordata > Mammalia > Rodentia > Sciuridae > Glaucomys > Glaucomys volans. The sequence goes on from JAJEJO010000369.1 coordinate 130,795, forward strand.
TTTTACAAATTGCTAAATGTAATTAAGAAACTTCTGAAATTGAGTATTGCTTTGCACAAAATAGGTATTTTATAGGTAAATTATGTGAATTGTATCTATTTTTCCTAGGCTGTTTGTACTTAAACTGTTTTCTTACAGATTTTGTAGCAATAGAATTAAGAGAGTTTTTAAAAAACTTTTGAATTTATGTGCCATATTTATAAATGTTTACCTTTGATAGTACTTGTATAAAACTAAGATTTTTCCCTTTTCCATTCTTTTACTATTTTCCATTTTCTTTTTAAGTTGTTACTTAACTAGGTAATGTATACACAGTACACAAACCGTGAAAAGTAAGTCTCCATAACTTCTCTTCATTGTTAAAACAGTTCCTTTCCAGAGACATCCACATCATTGGTTTCATGTGCACCTTTCTAGAGATTTTTTATGTAGTGTGCATTGTGTGTGTGTGTGTGTGTGAGAGAGAGAGAGAGAGTCTGCATTTGACATAGTGGCAGTGTGCTGTACTCTTTTGTACCTTGCTTTTTCATTTCTTAGTATGTTGGAGATTATTCCATATCAGTACATATAAAGTGGGCTTCCTTGTTTTAAAATGGCTTTGTTGAAAGAATGAAGGAACTTTGGATTATGCAGAGGGGAGTGAGGGGAGGGGTGGGGTGGTGGGAATGGGAAGGACAGTAGAATGAGACCGACATTATTACCCCTATGTACATGTATGAAATTCATTTTTTTTATTTTTTGACACCAGGGATTGAACTCAGGGACACTTGGTCACTGAGCCATATCCCCAGCCCTATTTTGTATTTTATTTAGAGACAGGGTCTCACTGAGTTGCCTAGCGCCTTGCTCTTGCTGAGGCTGGCTTTGAACTCACAATCCTCCTACCTCAGTGTCCTGAGCTGCTGGGATTACAGGCATGTGCCACTGTGCCCAGCTGAAAAATATTTTTAATAAAAAATAAATTAAACAAATAGTAAAATGGCTTTGTCATGTTGAAGTTTTCAAGAATCAATAAATAAAGTTCCTTTTTACCTTTGGAACTTGAAACCAATTGAAGAACATAGGAGTAACATCGGATAAAAATGTCAACTCCTTTTTTTTTGAGGGGGAGGTGCTGGGGATTGAACCCAGGGCATTGTGCTTGTGAGGCAAGCTCTCTACCAACTGAGCTATATTCCCAGCCCAAAAATGTCAACTTCTTTAATCCTTAAAAGATGGATTGGAGGATGTGATTTAGACGTGCACTCCTGGTGGTCTTCCAGATAGGTTGTTCCTCTTAAGAGTTGACCTTGACCACCCACTACCAAAGCTACAGAGCCTCTCTCTAGTAGACTTGCCATGTGGTGGTAGCGCGCAGATCAGAATGGGCTCTCTCTGCAAACAGGCAGAGAAGAGAGAGACTCAGAAACCATGAGCTGAGTATGACTTCCTTCTTTTTTCAAAATTCACGAATCAGAGTGGATTCCTTTCTTTTCTTCTTAGATTTAATATGAATGTGTCTGAAATGCATACAGAAAGAGAAGGTCGTGTTCTTTATAATCCTTTATTCCTATGGTATACAAAATGATACACATCTTATTCTTCATTTCTAAATTACTGACTGTAGTTGTAGTAGATATTTTGGGCTCATGTAACCCAGGTTCTCTCTCTCTCTTTTTTTTTTTTTTCCTAAATAAATGTAGAGGAAAAATTAAAAAAAAAAAAAACCCAAACAAAACAACTGTAGAGAATATGAAAACTTAGTACATTTATAACTTTTTTATAAATAGCTCATTGACATGTGTTTTCCATTTATGCTTTTCAGTTTGATTTAAACACTGAGTAATAGAGCTGAAGAATTTTTGGAATTTTGGTTCTAAAACATTTTTTCCTACATGATAGACAGTTTTTTGAGCAGATAAAATAATTTCGTATCTAGAGCATTACAACATTTTGGGAAATGTTCTAAGTATGTTCTCTCTTTAAGTATAGATTCGCATTCTGAAGTCTCCACAAGAGGTAAAACCTGGTGAAAGGCATTACAATATGGCAAAAAGTTACCCCAATGAAGACAAGGATGCTTGGGATGTGAAGACGTTGCTGGAGGTAGGTCATAGGATCTTTTAACAGCACTGGGATAGATTTCTAATATGTGAATTGTATCTGTACTAATGAAGGGACATACTAGAGAAGAGAGGTGAACCTGGAGCAGCCACCCAGCTGGACCCACAGTGACCCCACACCCTGTAGTAGGGCGGATTTCAACTGGCAAAAAAATCTGAAGAGGAAAAATGCTATGAAGCAGTGCCTTTTAACCTTAATATCTTCCAGGATCTAAAAAGTACAGTGGCTGTCCTCTGAGTAGTAGCATGCATACCCCACATACAGATGTTTTTCACACTGTGTTGTTAGCCCAGGTGTTTCTGAAGTTTGTCAGTGGATCTCTTATGGCAATAATTATCAAATACGCTGTGTACATGTATGGAATAGTAGAATTATAACTTGGAGATCTGAAAGTTTTCTGTACAAATTTTTGTTTTGTTCTGGTAATAAATTGAGATAATTAAACATTCTGTGTAATATGGATTCTTGCCTTAAGATTCTGCCACATGATTCCAATGTCTGAGTTCATGTGTATTGTTGCTTTGTTGTAAATTGAACTATGAAGTGATAGTGTTTATCTTTTAATGTACTGGGCAGTGTATTAGTTTCCTACAGCTGCTCTAACAAATTGCTATATATTTAACAGCTAAAGAACATTTTTTTTTTTGCATCAGGGATTGAACCCGGGGGCCTTTAACCACTGAGCCACATCCCCAGCCCTTTTTATTATTTATTTTGTGGCAGGGTCTCACTAATTTGCTTAGAGCCTCACTAAGTTGCTGAGGCTGGCTTGATCAAATTTTTTTTTTAATCTCATGGTTGCCATGGGTTAGTCCAGGCACAGAGTGGCTCATCTGGATTCTCTGCTTAGGGTCTAATGAGGCCAAAATTAAGTTTTTGAAGCTTGATGGAATTAAAGACTATTATCAATTTTTGTCCAGATTGAGAACCATAATGTACTGTCTCTATATACTCTCCACATACCTTATCTAATTTGATCTGCCAACCACCCTGAGAGGTAGATTGAGATCCACTGTTACTCTGTGAAGAAGTATAGCTCAGCATATGTAATGAGTTAACCTCGGCTGCTATAACAAGCACTACAGACTGGCAGCTTAAATGATAGGCATTTATTTCCTCAATTCTGGAGGCTGCAAGTTCAAGATCAAAGTGTTGTCTGAGTTGGTTTTTCTGAGTCCCCTCTCCTTGGCATTTAGATGTTGTCCTTTCCCTGTGTCTTCACATCATCTTCCTCTGAGTCTTTTTCCTAACCTCCTTCTTATAAGGACAACACTCATGCTGGATTAGGGCCCATTCATGTGACCTTATTTTACCTTAATTACTGCTTTAAAGGTTCTCTGTCCAAATACAGTGCATTCTGGGTTATAGGAGGTTAGGACTTCAACATGTGAATTTTGGAGTGGCTACAGGTCAGCCCATTGAACCAAGTTAAATGACCTTTCCCTGGTGAGGCCTACAATTAGCAATGGCAGAGGTGGATTTGAGCAACCAGATCTCCTGACTACTGCAACAGCCAAACCACAGCACCTTCCTGGTTTCTGTGGTTTTCTGGACAGCCCAGACTCTGGAGGATCCAGAGGGAGGCATGACTGTTCAGATGCTCCTTTCCAGTGCTCTTCCCCAGACTCCTAGATGATTTCCAAAAGTCACACCCTCTTACATATAGCTGTAAGAATCCCAGATTATCCATTCTTCATTCCTCATACAGGGCTTTCTTACATTTCACTTTAAATGTTTTAAAAATCTTTTTTTTTTTTTTTGGTACTGGGATTGAATCCAGAGGTGCTTAACCACTGAGCTACATCTCCAGCCCTTTTTTAAAAATTAAGTTGCTGAGAATGGACTCAAACTTGCAATTCTCTTGCCTCAGCCTCTAGAGCCACTGGGATTATAGGCATGCACCACTGTGCCCAGCAAAAAAATCATGAATTTTTTTTTTTTTTATAAAATTTTTTTTTGCTGGGGATTGAACCCAGGGTCTTGTGCTTGCAAGGCAGGCACTCTACCAACTGAGCTACATCCCTAGCCCAAAAAAATCATGATATTTTTAAATTTAAGATTCTTTGAACTGTTATGGTAGAAATTTGTACTGAGGATTGAATTTGGGACACTCTATTGCTGATCTACATCCCCAGTCCTTTTTTTTTTTTTTTTTGATACAGGTTTTGCTAAATTGCTGAGGCTGACTTTGAACTTACGATGCTTATGTTATAAGTTTTTAGAGTAGTATGATAAATACCTTTGAATGAAGGGAGGACAAAAAACCTTCACGGACCTACAATGTTGATTATAAATAGATTTAAATTTTTATTTTAGAGCTGGGCAGGTGGTGCATGTCTCTAATCCCAGCAGCTCGGGGGGTGAGGCAGAGGATCGTGAGTTCAAAACCAGCCACAACAAAAAGCAAGGTGTGCTAAGTAACTCAGTGAGACCCTGTCTCTTAATAAAATACAAAATAGGGCTGGATATGTGGCTCAGTGCTCCAGTGCCCGAGTTCAATCCTCTATTGCCCCTGTAAAAATTTTAATAACATAAAACTAGAATTTTATGCTTTCCTATAAGTTTTTATTTATAACTCCTTTATCTTATAAAATTTAAAAAGTTAAAAATCCTCTCCAACCCAAATAAATAAGTAAAATATAAATTCCTACTAACCAGTAGAAGACTTCTTGAAATACCTAGAATTGTTTGTTTTGATATGGGGGCTGCAGTCAGTCCCCCTGGAGGGTTGGAGCACCTTGGGTCCTGGACTGTAGGCCTTCAGTGCCCTCCATGGAGGAGCAGTGAGTGAGTTCCAGAAAGGCTCCCAGGCTTTTCCTTTTGTCTCCTCCCTCCTCAGATGATAACGTCTGCTTCCCAGCTGGGCAGATGGGTATGAACCCCAGGGAAATGGTGGTGTGCTGCATGAGATTGGGTGTTCATAAAGGACTGTGAGCAGACTTGGTGCTGTTCTGGAGTGTTTAGTAGTGATATCCCCTAGTTAGATATGATTGTTAATTTAACACAGAATTTTCTTCTCTTTGAAGCAATTTAGCTTTGATATAGCTGAGGAAGCATCTAAAGTCTGCCTGGCACATCTTTTCACATACCAAGATTTCGACATGGGAACTCTTGGATTAGCTTATGTTGGTTCTCCCAGAGCAAACAGTCATGGAGGGGTTTGTCCAAAAGGTAAATTTTCCCATTGGCTTTGTGAATATATTGCTGAAATAGTAAACTTAACTAGATTATGTTATTATTCTATACTTAATAAACATTCTTTGTGTTTCGTTTTGCTTTTAGCTTAGAATAGTAAACTTGGTTACATTATAATTCTGTATTTAATTTTTATCTGTTTCCTTTTACCTTTAGCTTATTACAGTCCAGTTGGGAAGAAGAATATCTACTTGAATAGTGGTTTGACCAGCACAAAAAATTATGGTAAAACCATCCTTACTAAGGTGTGTTCTTTGATCTTTTTAAAAGGATAGATTTGGAGTTTTGTGGGTTAGAGCCTCAGTTATATATTTACATAATAAGTATCTTTATTTATTTTTTATTGTTCTATTTACATTTTTTATTGTTCTATTGTTTGTTTATCTACATGATAGTAGAATGCATTTTGATTCATTATACACAATGGACATAAGTATCTTTTTTTTTTTTTTTTTGGACCTGGGAATTGAACTCAGAGTCACTTCGGCCACTGAACCACATCCCCCAGCCCTAGTTTGTATTTTATTTAGAGACAGGGTCTCACTGAGTTGCTTAGGGCCTCACTAAGTTGCTGAGGCTGGCTTTGAACTTGTGATCCTCCTGACTCATCCTCCCGAGTCACTTGGATTACAGACGTGTGCCACCTTGCCCCGCTTGGACATAACTATCTTTAAAGAGAAGAGTATGTAATGTTTTTAATTTCTGCCTAAAAGAAACACATGTTAGCTGGATGCGGTGGTGCATGCCTGTAATCCCAGCACTTGGGAGGCTGAGGCAGGAGGATTGCAAGTTCAAAGCCAGCCTCAGCAACTTAGCGAGGCCCTAAGCAACTCAATGAGACCCTGACTCTAAATATAAACTACAAAATAGGGGCTGGAGTTTTAGCTCAGTGGTAGAGCACTTGCCCAGCACGTGTGAGGCCCTGGGTTCGATTCTCAACACCACATAAAGATAAATAAAGGCATTGAGTCCATATACTATTAAAAAAAACAAAAACAAAATAGGACTGGGGATGTGGCTCAGTGGTGGAGTGCCCCTGGGTTCAATCCCCAGTACCAAAAAAAAAGAAAAAAGAAACGTGTTCTGGAGAAATATGAGAATTTAAAAACTATATAAAGAAGAAAAGGACCTGTCAGCTTCTTTCAAGGCCCGTCAGGACCATGTGTTTCTTAAACAGCCCTGTTGGGCCTCAGAGCAGCCGTCATTTTAAAGCACCCTGTGCTCTTGTTTTCTGGAACCTGTTTTCTTTCTTGATCTATGCCATCATTTTGTTGTTTTATCAAGGAGCTTCCTAGGAATTGGTCCATGAGATGCAGATTCTTGGGATTTTGTTTGTATGAGAATGAAGCTGCTTGCATGAGCATGGTTGATTGTGTGGCTGGGTGTGTTTTGTTCCTTCCACATTTGAAAACCCTTCTCTGTTGTCTTCTGGTGTTTGTGTTCCTGTTAAAGAGTCTGAGTCTTTGGCTTTTGCATGGGTCCTATTTTCTCTAGAAGATTTTTGGATTTTGTTTATGTGTAAATATATCTGTTTAGAGTCTGTCTACAAATAATAGAAAACTTAAAAACTGTGGCATAAATAAGGGATTCTTTGCTCAGTGAGAAACAGTTCAGAGAGAGTCTTCAGGTGGCATTGCAACTGAGCTTTGGGTCTTCTGACTTGCTGCTTTGGAGCTTTGGGTCTTCTGACTTGCTGCTTTCAGCTATTCTAAGCATAAGTCCTTTGTCCTCGTGTTTGTCATCTTACAGTCACGGATGGTTCTCCTGTGTTAGATAAAGGTAGAGAAAGAGATCATAACTAATCTAATCTGTCCCATTTAAAAAGCTTTTTTAGAAATCCCATCCCCTGTCTTCTTTTCTGTCTCCTTGGACAAAACTGCATTCCATGAATGCCCATAATCCTAGAGAAATGCAGCTATCTTAGCTGAGCATATTGCTGCCCAGAACAGAATTAGGGTTCTTTAAGGAAGAAGGGGAGAATAGATAATTGGTAGAAAAATACAGTTTCTGATACACTGATACATTGTCCGTAATGTAATTGGTGTGTGGTGCATGTTATTTTTCTCCACTATGCAAGGCAGATGGATCCTTCAATCTGGGGACTTGTGTTTTTCAGCAAAATGTTCTTGTGTTATTTCTTTGATAAATTTTGTCCTTTTTTTTTTCCCCCTTTTAATTCCTTTCCATGTCACTCAGGCTGTCTTCAAAAACTCCTAGGCTCAAGCTATTTTTCTGTCTCAGCTTAATTTCTACAATTGATAGAATAAATCATAGTCGGTTATTCTTTTGTAGCTCTAAATAAAGGGCTCAGTTTTAGATACTGTAGACCCAACAGACAAAAGTAACTGATGTTTACTGTTTTCTCTGCATGATCCTTAAGGAAGCTGATCTGGTTACAACTCATGAATTGGGACACAATTTTGGAGCAGAACATGATCCTGATGGTCTAGCAGAATGTGCTCCAAATGAGGACCAGGGAGGAAAATATGTTATGTATCCTATAGCTGTGAGCGGTGATCATGAGAACAACAAGGTATATGTGATTTGGAGTTTTGTTTTTTGTCTTTTGGGTTTTTTGGTTGGTCCTGGGCTTGAACTCAAGGGTATTCAACCACTGAGCCACATTCCCAGCCCTGTTTTGTATTTTATTTACAAAATACTGAGTTCCTTAGCATCTCACCTTGCTGAGGCTGGCTTTGAACTCATGATCCTTCCGCCTCAGCCTTCCAAGCCACTGGGATTAGAGGCGAGCGCCACTGTGCCCAGCTTACAGCTAATGTTTACTAAGCACTTAACATGTGACATGGTTATAAGCTTTGACATCTTTGTGCTGGATTTATTACTAAAACAATATGCACCTCGCCAGATTATTTAAATGTGGGTAGGAAAGGAAGAGGTTGTGTAGTCTTCTCAAAATGGGAGTTTAGGAAAGCATTCCATTCCTAGGTATTTTCCTAGGGATGGAAGTGCAACTTACACAATACCTTGATACATTGTTTTTTGGGGGTGAAGCTCATGATCCACCTATTAAAGCTGTCGTTTGAACATTTTTTTGTTATTTGGTATCACTTGGGGTTGAACTCAGGAGCACCAGACCACTGAACTACATCCTCAGTCCTGCCCTTCTACCTTCTAAAAAGTTTTTATTTTTGAAACAGGATCTCCCTAGGTCTTTGATGCTGACCTCCAACTTATAATCCTCTTGCTTCAGCCTCCTGAGTAGCTGATTTGTACTGTTATATCAAAAGTTTAATTTGGATTCTAAAAAAAATTAATAATAATGACTTTTGTGTGAGTTCTAGGTTTCAGGGTATTGTGACCTCAGGCTTTTTAAAAAAATTATATATATATATTATATATGTATTTTTTTTTAGTTGTTGATAGATCTTTTATTCATTTATTTATATGTGTGCGGTGTTGAGACTTGAACCCATTGCCTCACACATGCTAGGCAAGTGCACTACCTCTGAGCCAGAGCCACAGCCCCAGCCGAGCTCAGGCTTTATGTTAAAGTTTACCTGTCATTTCATTTAAACTTTGTTGTTCATTTTAACTCATGGTACTTCAGGATTTGCATGTTTTCATCAACTTTTGCAGGAAAACACATAGTTTGCCGAGTTACAAGCCTCTTGTTTGCAGTTTTATCTGCAGTCCTAGTAGGAGTACCTGCATAATAAAAAACAGTAATCTAGTATACAGTGGTTCCTCGGTGTCTGTGGGGTAATTGGTCCTAAGACACCTGACCCCTCAGGTACCAAAATCTGCAGATGCTCATTTTCCCTTATATAAGATTACTTAGAGTCTTTATACATCTTCCTGTGTACATAAATTGGCCCTCGATTACTTGTAAATGCTATGTGAGTTACTGCCTTGTTTAGGGAATAATGAAAAGTCTTTTCATGTTCAGTACAGATGCTTTTTTCCCTGATTTTCTTTTCTTTTTCTTTTTTCTTTTTTGGCTGGGGGGTGAGGGTTAACCAGGGATTGAACCCAGTGGTGTTTTTAACCAGTGAGCCATATCCCCAGTCCTCTTTTATATTTTATCTAGAGACAGGGTCTCATTGAATTGCTTAGGGCTTCACTAAGTTGCTGAAGCTGCCTTTGAACTCACAATCCTCATGTCTCAGCCTCCCAAACTGCTGGGATTATAGGCATGCGCCACCATGCCTGACTCCTGAATATTTTTGATCCATGGGTACAGAACCCACAGAGTAAGGTCCATCTGTGCTCGTTAATTTGGGACATTGTCAACAGTTTCAGAGACTCTGAGACTGTTAACTCCAAGAGTCCACACTACAAGAGGTGTTAACAGAGGTCTGGTCATTTCATTTCATCCTTTTATCTGGAGCTCTGCAGCGTAAGGCAGCATGAGGTAAACACTGTTGCTGAGGTGAAGAGATGGGGAGGGGTCTGAATCTGGTCAGGAGAGGATGAAGTAGTTGGAGTTGTTGCCTGGCTCCTGTTTCGAGCTAAGCCGTGGGTGAGGTACGTGGGAACCGGTGCAGAGCACAGGGTCACCGGGGTGTTCCTGCCTCACCTGCTTTTCCATTCCCGGCCTCTGCACTTGTGATCTTGAGGGTTGCATCTGATTTCGTCTGGCTGTCTCTTGCTTTGCAGTGCTACATTTATATCTCCTCTCCTTGACAGCTTGCGCCGGAGACATTTTTCTACCCCTTTTTTGCTCACTTTTCCAAATTATCCAAGTTTGAATTCCCCTGCCTTTTTGAAAAGTCATCTTTCATTTTTAATCATATATATTATAGTTAGTGTCATCTGATAGGACTTTCAACAATGATGGGAATGTTCTAGATTTATCTGCTCTCCATAGTAGCCACTAGCGATGTGTGGCCATTGTGCAATTAAAATGTTGATTAGAGACTGAGGAATTAAATTTTAAATTCCATTTTATTTAAATTTAATAGTGCTTGTCTATGTTTGGAGGTAGAAATAGGCATTAACTACAAAAGGACATGAGAGACCTTATTGGGAGGATGGGAATCGTCTTTTTTTAAAATGTGGAATACTTCATGAATTTGCTTGTCTTCCTTGTGCAGGGCCATGCTAATTTTTTCTGTGTTGTTCCCATTTTAGTATATGTGCTGCTGAAGCGAGCACCAGGAGAGGAATATTCTAAAACTGATTTATGGAGAGGTTTCACTACTTGATAAAGTTATTGTGGAAATCATAGACTTTTACCTTTGAAATGGATGAGCTTAGCTGGGTGCAGTGCTGCACACCTGTAATCCTGGCACTTTGGGATGCTGAGTCAGGAGGATTGCAAGTTTCAGGTCAGCCTCAGCAAGTTAGTGAGACCCTGTCTCAAAAAGGTCTGGGAATATAGCTCAGTAGTAAAGTGTCTCTGGGTCCAGTTCCCAGTACCACCAAAAAAATAAAGAAGACGTGGATGAGCTTTGTGATACATACTGTGCCTCAATAAAGCTGTTAAAAAGCAAATAACAACATCAAACCAGTGTAGAAGCAGGGGAAACGTGGTGAAGACAGAGAGAGTTCTTGGAGACATGAGCTAGTCAGTGTGGAAGGTGGTGAGGGGCAGTGGGCTTTCACGATTCCATTCTCTCCACTTAGTAGATGGCTCAGCGTTTCTATTTTTTTTTTTAAAGTATGAAATACATGACAGGAAAAAAAGTCTCAGTAGCTACTTATGGCTGGTGGCTGCCATGTGGATAGTGCCCCTGTAATTGACAGGTTCCTTGCTCCTTGGTTATGAGGACAGAGTCAGAACTTTCAGTTCATAGGCTCTGCCCCGGGGACATGCGTGGTTCTTCCTAAGAGGAATTGCCCCCGGCTCTCAGCAGGCCTGTAAGAACTCGCACCTGGGCAGAGCTGTTCCTTTCTGGTGATGGTGGGCTTTCGGGGAGGAACGATTTATTTATTTTGTCCCAGCATGCCATATTTAGTGTATTTTTAAAGTAGTTTTGGTTTTTCCAAGTAGCACTCCCCTTGTAAGAAGATATTTTGTGCATATTCTATATTTTAAATGAATTCCTTAATAAAAATATTTTTATCCAATGAAAGGGGCTATAGGATAGAAATAGGTGGTTCCTTTGTCTAGATAGGCCCTGCCTCCCTCTAGATGGGCTGATGAAGAACAGCTGCTTGGAGAGGTGACATGGGCTGGGAACAAATGACATTAGTGAAAGGAACTGAAGGTGTCACTTTGGGAAGGTTATCTGAAGGCGAGAGGGGGTTGTGTGGTAAGGATGCAGTCAGAAGGCAGGAGCCATTAAGGGACTAGGTAGGCAGCAGCCTAGTGGAGGATTGGTCGCTGTTTCCTTAGCACTATCCTGGGCATGCCGTTGCTTGGAGGTGTAACTGGTAGTGAGGTATTCTTTTCTGTTTACTATGAACTTTGATTCATGTGAAAGTGAACTGGTAAGATTGAGCTCATGCATCTGCAATGCCAATGAATAAACCCTGCCAAAAAATAACCGTCTGAGGCCTCCATTGGGACAACAGGATCTCCTGAGTGTCTTTACTGTGAACAGATTGGAGGTTATTCACAAAGCCCAGTTAGCATTCTGTGTAGGGTTGATGAGGTCTTCCAGAAAGTGACTCCTTTGGTACCTGTTGGAGGTCCTGTGCTCTCTGTTCTCAGCACTCAGGACTGTTGTCTGGGCTGAAAATGGTGTCATTTAGCTCCTCAGAGCTGTGGAGACCCTGCCTTACGACGAAATAATTACACTTAGCCTCCCGGAGCACTTTATCCCTTTCCTGATTATTTTGGGTGGTCTGGAAAAAGGGGATGGTTTTAGAGCTCTAGGAATATTCCCAAACTCACAAGGGACCATTTTGGTGGTTCTGTGCTCTACCTTGGGAAGCTTGGGGAAAGTTTTCCCTTGAGATGCTGGTCAGAGAAAATATTGTGGACTCAGGAAAATGTTTAGGCAACAGTTAGAATTTAATGTTTTAGACATCCTCTATGTATTATGCCTCTTACTAAGTGCAGATATTTGAAAACTTCACATGGCACATCCATATAAAGAGCCAGGAAGGGGAACTGGGTAACCAGAAGCTGACCCTCTTTTACATTCTAAATTGTCTCTGTGCCTGATTGTCATGTCACCACAGCACTTGCATGCCTGAGGGGCAATCTCAGTCTGATGGGATCTGTGAGCTCCCTATTCTGCTAGACTGCTTGTTCCCTTGATGGAATTAGCTGGGATATTTGGTCCCAGTATTAGCATCACTGGCCTTTGTGTGGAAACTTTTAGGTCCTTAACCAATTCACAGCAGCCATTTAGCATCCTGTAGAGCAAGGTAACTCAATTCTATATCAATGACATTCGAAGGTGATTGAGACCAACTCTACATAGCTCCAGGGTGGCTCTGATGGTGTTTTTTACATTAAGATTTTTTTTTTAATATATATATATTTTTTTAGTTGTAGGTGAACACAATATCTTTTTTTAATTTTTTTGTGGTGCTGAGGATTGAACCCAGGGCCTCATGCATGCTAGGCGAGTGCTCTATCACTGAGCCACAACCCCAGCCCCTACATTAAGAATTTGTCCCTAAAGAAGCACAAACACTACATGGGGATAAATTTTAATTATGTTATTTTGGTCCTTGTGGCTTTTCTCTCTCAAGATGTTTTCAAACTGCAGTAAACAGTCCATCTATAAGACCATTGAAAGTAAGGCCCAGGAGTGTTTCAAGGAGCGCAGCAACAAGGTTTGCGGGAACTCCAGGGTGGATGAAGGAGAGGAATGTGACCCTGGCATCATGTACCTGAACAACGACACCTGCTGCAACAGCGACTGCACGCTGAAGCCAGGTGTGCAGTGCAGGTGAGAGGTCCTCCCACGGGGAGTTTGGGGGTCGGTGATCAGTGTCTGTGTAACAGAAGATTGAGAATGCAGGGTTTTAAATCTGTGTGTGTGTATGAGAGAGGGAGAGAGAGAGAGAGAGAGAGAGAGAGAGAGAGAGAGAGCGAGCGAGAGCGCTTTCCGAAAAGCAGTTTTACACTATGTAAAAAGAATCCTTGACTTGCATGCTTTCCGTATAGCAGTGCCAGAGTTCAGAGGGTCTTTTTAAAGGAAGCAGATGTACAGGACGGTGATGTAACAAGGCTGTTCATGGCCATATCCTTTCGTAATATCAGTTATCATGTATCTGTACAATAGAATAATGGTGTAGAATACTATTGACTGACATAAACTAAATATGGAGGAAGCAGGTTACAAATAGGAAGAAGGTACCTACGTTCCATATTTATGTTCCCTTGATAGACTAGAGCCTGGCCTAGTTTATGGTGAAAAACTGTAACTTCTCTGTGTATGTGTAGTGTGTGTTAGTGATGGATATAAGTGCTGACAGGGAGTGGGTCGCTGGCTGCCTAGTTTCATGGCTGTTGATCACATGGTGGAGCCTTTAGTTTTTTCTTTCATTTAATTAGTGCATTAATTAATAAAAACCAAGGGCACTGAGATGTCGTCCAGATGCACTCTCTGTGTGCTTGTTCTTTCCTACTAAAGTGTGGTATTGGCGCTGCCTTACCTGCATTAGGAAGGACAGAGAGTGGCAGGTGCTCTTAACTCCAGGGAACCTGACCATGCAGAAGTGGTGAGTCAGTCAGGGGTCCTCCCTGTGACGTTGCTGGTACACCACGGTAGGCGTTTGATGTGGGCTTGTCACTTGAATCGAATTGTCTCTGTCTGTTCTTCCACAGTGACAGGAACAGTCCTTGCTGTAAGAACTGTCAGTTTGAGACTGCCCAGAAGAAGTGCCAGGAGGCTATCAATGCTACCTGCAAAGGCGTGTCTTACTGCACAGGTAGTGCTTTTGCTGCTTCTCTTGGAATACTGTGGTTCAAGTGTGAATGTACGAGCTTGAAAAACAAGTGATGTTTTGTTTAAGTGAAAGCAACCCCTTACCCTTCTTGTTTGCCATGTGCCCACTTCTTTTGTGAGAAATACTGTTGCAGTGTGTCATAAACTTGTAGAACTGGTGGACCTGTGTTTTAGTCAGCTTTTTTGCTGCTGTGACTAAAAGATCTGACCAGAGCAATTTTAAAGGAGGAAAAGTTTATTTGAGGCCGCATGGTTTCAGGGGTCTTAGTCCATAGAAGGCCAGCTCCAATTCCTTGGGGCTTGAGGTGAAGCAGAATATCATGGCGGAAGAGTGTGACAGAGGGAAGCAGCTCACATGTTGATTGGGAAGCAGAGAGAGGGGTCTTCACTTGCCAGATACAAATATATACCCTAAAGCTACTCTGACAATTCCTACCTCCTCCAGCCACACCCTGCCACTTCACTTATTACTTAATCCCTATCGGGGATTAATTCACTGATTGGGTTAAGACTCTTAAAACCCAGTTTAATCATTTCTCCTAAATCTTCTTGCACTGTCTCATGTGATCCTTTGGGGTGCACCTCACATCCAAACCATAGTAACCTGTGACTCCAGTGCTCATTGGTTTTTGCCTTCAGGGAATAGCAGTGAGTGTCCACCACCAGGAAATGCTGAAGATGATACAGTTTGCTTGGACCTTGGCAAGTGTAAGGATGGGAAGTGCATCCCCTTCTGTGAAAGGGAGCAGCAGCTGGAGCCCTGTGCATGCAATGGTGAGCATGGGTTAGCACTGAGTGCTGTGGCAGGAGGAAGCATGGCCTTTGCCTTCCAGACTCCCTATGGAAACCTGGCATGTCGGCTGCTCACTGCTGGTAAAGGTAGTGATGAGAACCAAACCAGTGGCCAGGGGAGCAAAAAGACAGGGCAGTATCTGCACATATCTCTGCATTCAGACCCTGACTGTCCACCAGCCTGCATGAACTGGCCAGTGGTTGGTCATCTTGCTCCATTTTTAGACCATGTGGCTGTCTTTGGGGTGGGATAGGAGGCTTTTGGGGATGGATGGAGAACTGTCCTCACCCTTCTCCCACATATGGATCGCAAGATCAGCAGAAGCTGTCCGCATTCCATTACTATCGAACTAGTAAACTCCTTCAGGAATCCACCCAGAGAGCTCATTTCAGAATCTGAACCCAGTAGGTGGAATTTTTGCTGTTGTCAGAAGGTCCTGTTCCCTCCGATCACTGGAGCAGCCTAGAATAGGAGCCTTACGCTGGCCTCACTGTCAGTTTTCCTTAGGTTTCCATGCTGGGTCGTTTTTTTTTTTTTTAGTATTTTTATTAGTTGTTGATGAACCTTTATTTATATTTATGTGGTGCTAAGAATCACCTTACCCATGCTAGGCAAGTGCTCTACCACTGAGCCACAACCCCAGCCCCCATGCTCTGTTTTTAAACCTTTGGGTCTGAGAAGAGGCCTTAAGGATAGTCAGGAACTGGCTGGATTCTGAGCTTCCCACCCCACTTCAGCTATGGAATGGATGAGTTGATGAGGGAGTTCTCTTGGGTTCTAATAGTGAATGAGTATTAATAGTAATTGGGCTGGGAGGTCACCATCCACACAAGAGAGTATGAAGTTCTGCCAGGTAGAAGGAAAAACATGTAAGCAAAGAAGAGAGCTGGATGAGGTGTACACACCTGTAATCCTAGCAACTCGAGAGACTGAGGCAGGAGGATTGCAAGTTTGAGAGCATTCTCGGCAACTTACTGAGGCCCTAAGCAACTTAGTGAGACCCTGTCTCAAAATGAAAAGGGCTGGGATATAGCTCAGTAGTGAGTCAACCCCGATTCAATCCTTGGTAGAAAAAAAGAAAGAAAGAAGAAAAGCTAAGGGTGTGGCTCAGTAGTAGAGTATTTGCCTACCATGCATGAGGCCTAGTTTCCATCCCCAGAACTGTGCAAAAAACAAGACAGAAAACACTTTGTAGATGCCAGGTAAATGTTATTGAGTAAATGGTAACAGGCTTGGGGTGCCTTGGAAGAACAACACATGAGACACAGTAAATGCCCAAGAAATTAAATAATGATAAAAAGAATGATTTGCTTTTTGTATGTGTTCTAGTTGATTTTTCTCCTGAGAATAAATTTGGGTTTTCCCCTGGGTCAAATTATGACTCTTCCCAAGTTACAGTCCTGGGTTTATTTTTGGCGTTTCTGCTATCCCTGTGTGTATTCACATAGCTTTTTTTTTTTTTTTTTTTTTCATACCAGGGATTAAACTCAGGGGCACTCGGCCACTAACCCACATCCCCAGCCCTATTTTGTATTTTATTTAGAGACAGGCTCTCACTGAGTTGCTTAGGGCCTTGCAAAGTTGTTGAGGCTGGCTTTGAACTCGTGATCCTCCTACCTCAGCCTGCCAAGCTGCTGGATTACAGGCACGCGCCACCACGCCTGGCTCCACATAGCTTATTTGATGCCTGGCATTTTACTTTTGTGCCGGGTGCTAGTTCAGTGGGTCTTGGGAAAGGTGTGGAGTGTAGGCTGTGGGCTCATGTTAACTGGCAGTTGCTCAGCTCCCCCAGCTGCTGGAGTCAGCATTGGCTCTATAGGGTGTACTTTAAACTGAGAGACTACTTGGATGTGGTGGCACACAACCTGTAACCCTAGTGACTCAGGAAAACTGAGGCAGGAGGTTTGCAAGTTCAAGGCTAGCCAGGGCAATTTTAGTGAAACTCTGTCTTGAAATAAAAAGAGTGGGGATGTAGCTCAGTGGTAAAGCATCCTTAGGGTCAGTCCCCATTACTGTCAAAACAAGCAACTCTGAGAAGCCAAGGATTAAAATCTGCAAGGTAACAAGAATGTTAGGTCAGAGGGACACATTTAAAGAGTATTTCTGAGCACAGTGGCACATGCCTGTAATCCTGGTGACTCAGGAGGCTGAGGCAGGAGGATCACAGGTTCATGGTCAACCTCAGCAACTTACTGAGATCTGTCTCAAACTAAAAATAAAGAGGACTGGGGAATGTACCTCAGTGGTGGAGTGCCCCTGTCCAAAAAAGGGGGGGCGTATTATGAAGGGTTCAAGCAGAGGGAATACTTTATCCTTTTAAGAGGACTTTTAAACAGATTTTTCTCTTGTGGCTTGAGGACTTGAACTTAGAAACTGTTAGGGGATGAATTGGACTAGTGTTACCTTTAGTGTGTTGGGTGCACTCATGCATGGTCTGGGGTCAAACCTGGACCTCATATGTGCTAGGCAAATGCTCTACCACTGAGTTGCTTAATGCCTTGCCCTTGCTGAGGCTGACCTTGAACTCTCGATTCTCCTGCCTCCGCCTCCCAAGCCACTGGGATTTCAGGCGTGCACCACCACGCCTGGCTGAAAGCATTAGCTTTTGAACTAAAAAGCATGTTTGGGAGTGTGGTCAGGGAGGAGAAAGGAGGGAGGAACTGGGTGGAGGACTCAGCGTCAGGTGTTGTGCTCTGTTTCAGAAACTGACAACTCATGCAAGGTGTGCTGTAGAGATCATTCTGGCCGGTGTGTGCCCTACGTCGATGCTGAACAAAAGAACCTGTTTTTGAGGAAAGGAAAGCCCTGTACAGTAGGGTTTTGTGACATGAATGTGAGTATTTATATGAAGCTTGTTTTGTAAGTCAGACCTGAAGTTGTTACATCATATTTGATTTTGCAAATGGCAGGGAATCCAAACACAAATGTTAAGTCTTTATAACCCACTGCTTGCTTTTATTGGGATTTTAAAGTTATGTATGGGGATTGCTTAAGAAGAAACAGCCAAGTGCTCTCAGGTCACTGGAACTCAGGGAAGACCCTGGGTGGGGACTTTATGGTAAAATTGGTTTCAGGCCCTGGGTCCTAATCATCTGTTTTCCTAGGTTACTTACAGAATTGACTAAGATTGCAAAATTGTTCAAGTGTGATTCCAAAGTAGGTACTGAGTGAGTAGAAAAGACCAAGGCTGCTTTACTTGCCACAGTCAGTCAGAAGCTTCATTTCATTCGTGAAGAATGGCAGGCAAGGGTTTCAAGGAAGGGTTAAAGAAGCTTCTCAGGGTACCTGGCTGTTTCTCTGACCACTGTATATGTGATCATATCATCCTTACCAGAAACCTCTCTTGATCAAACTGGTTTTCTTGAGTTTTCTTGTCTGGCAAATTCTAGTTCAGTTATAAAACTGTACTAATTGTGAAAATGTCATGACAGTAACACCCTACCTTCTTGGGTATTCATTACACTGGAATTACTGTTCTGTGTCAAAGATGAGCCACTCAATGTTTTTAATGAAGCCCTTACCATGCCTAGTATTTTAAAAATGCTATATTGCTTCTAAATGCATTGCTTTAGGGATAATGCTGTTTTCCCTTCATAGGGCAAATGTGAGAAACGAGTACAGGATGTAATTGAGAGATTTTGGGATTTCATTGACCAGTTGAGCATCAATACTTTCGGTAGGTCATTTTCCCAGATCTGATTTCTTTTTTCTCTCCCTCATTTCCTCCCTCCATTCCTTCCACTTGGGGTTGAACCAAGGGGTACTTTACACTGAGCTACATTCCCAGCCCTTTTCACTATTTATTTTGAGACAGTCTGAGTTGCTAAGGTTGGCCTTGAGGTTGGGATCCTTCTCATCCTCCCAAGTTGCTGGACATATAGGCATGTGCCACCATGCCCAACTGAACTCAGCTGATTTCTGTAACATTAGAAAAGTGTGTTTTCAAAGTTCATGCTTTCATCCTGCAGAAGATGTAAATATCACTTTTGTTTTGTTATCAAATGACTTTGTCAGCCAGGACAATTCTCTCATAGATCTGTCCCTGTGTAACTTGGATATATGAATTTTCAAAGGAAGGAAATACTTACACTGTAAATCTGTATCCTGTTTAATATAAGATTTATTTATTTAAGAGTGGGTATCAGATTTTGCAAAGCAGTGGCATGTACTTTGTTCTCAAGGGTCTCTAATTTAGAAGTCATTCTCCAAAAAAAAAAAAAAAAGAAATAATAATAATATCCAGGTGACAAAAACATGGTCTTCTCAAGAAGGTGCTACCAGTTGGGCACTCTCAGTACCTAGTATCTTGTCACAGTTACTCCAGGGAGCATGTTGGACGCTGCATTCTCTTCATCCACACATGTGCCAGGGTTGCTTCTCTAATTGTGTCTGCTGTGGAGATGGCTGGGTCTAGTGCAGGAGGCAGAGATGCTCCTCTTAGTACTGGGTCGGCAGCATCCAGCCATAATAGTCTGAGAGCATTCCCTTAGTTATAAAGTTCTTGGTCAAGACATTCATGTTTGGAATTGTTGTTCACAGGGAAGTTTTTAGCAGACAACATCGTAGGATCTGTCCTGGTTTTCTCCTTGATATTTTGGATTCCTTTCAGCATTCTTGTCCATTGTGTGGTAAGTCACTAATTTTTAAGTAATTAAGCACTTTATTAAAATTTTGAGCAACTCCATGTAACACGTAACTTTTGGAAAAGAAAACTTGTTCTCGGCAAAGTCGGTCCTGATGTATCCAATGACATTTTTTATTGTTTTCCTAGGAGAGCCTGTCATATAGACACCTTAGCTGATGGTCTTTAAGAAAAACTTATTTTGTGTGGGTGTTTTACATTCATAAATAATTTCTTAGGAATTTTATACTTTTACATGCAGGGACTCATTTAATTGGATTTGCCTGGGACCTTTGAGCAAAGCTTTTAAAAACAAGAGCATTTTGGGGTTGGCATGTTATTAACAGTAAAAATCAAGCATCAGCGTTTCAAAGATGGTTCCCATATAGTGTCCATATAGATTTCTGGCATCATATAGGGTATTCACACAACTTTCCAACTAAATAAGAGTGAGCATTTTTTGCTCTTGCTCAAAATGAGTAACAGTTACAAGTTGATTTGGGTTTTAAGGAATTCCAGGTACTTGATAAATTTGAGCCTTTTTTCAAAATTTTCTTTACAAACCCATTCACCTTGCATCCATGGGGAAGGCGACTTGAATGCTATAGAGATGAGCAAGTCAGACTCAGGCTTCCAGACTTGTTCTCTTACTGTGCTCCTGGGAGCTTGAACAAGTCTAGCATAGCTAGCTGGCATAGCAGAGGTGCTTTTCCCACCTTCTGCTTTTCATTCCTGCTGGATTCTCAGACCTACCAGCTATCTCACTGAACAGCTCTCCCTCGGGGCGGAGAACTTGATGGTATGGTATAGGAGAAAATCTCTGGGAGCACTTCTGCTAAAGCAGGGCTTTCTTGAGGTGAGGTAAAGTTGTGTCCTTCACAGTTGCTTTTACTGGAGGGTTGAACCTCTTTTGTTTACAGAGGAAGTTGTACTGAGGACCACACAGCTACTCTTGATTTCAGAACAGATTCTATGACTTGAGGCCTAGTAGGTGATGGTACTGGTGCATTGGCCTGATGACTTTGTCCTCAAGATTCCCCTGGTATTCTGCTCACAGGGTGGGAGTTCTCTCAGAAAAGCACTTAGGGGCTGGGGATGTAGCTCAGTTGGTAGAGTGCTTGCCTCCCAAGCACAAGGCCCTGGGTTCAATCCCCAGCACCACAAAAAAAAAAGAAAAAAGAAAAGCAGCACTTAAACCTTGACTTTTCATGTTAATACCAATATTTATGCAGAGTAAACACTGTGCTGGTATAACTGTAAAGCTTGCACGGAAACATGTTTTCATTCAGTGCACCCTGCTACATTTTTGCTAGGCTGAGGAATGGAACCCAGGGCTGCATGTGTTTTAGGCAAGTCCCCACCATGGTGCCATACTCCATTCCCATGCTGCCACATTATGGTTCAGTTTCTGAGTTCTTAATCTTAGAAGGAAAGAACGTGTATTCACTGAGGGTGTGTGTGTGTGTGTGTGTAGGAATTGTTTTTTCTTACTATTCCTTTTTTTCTAGGATAAGAAACTGGATAAGCAATATGAATCGCTGTCTCTGTTTCACCCCAGTGTAAGTACATCACATGAAAAGAAAGAACAGTTTTCAGTTGCATTTCGAGATCCTATTAAGCAAAGATTTTCAGTTGACATCCAGCAAGAGCCCCTGCCTTTACATCTCAGCCCTTTTGGGCTAGTAGAAGGATCTAGGTTGCATGTGAAATCTCCTGATAGCATGACATACCTGTTAGTTGGGTAGACGGAGATTTAGAAGGGAGCTCTGTGCTCCCTTTCCCCACAGCTGTTGGGAGTGCTTTAGCTGTTCAGCACTGAGTTGCTTTGAGATCTTTTCCTGTCATAGAGCTTTAGAATTGAGTTTTTTTGGATCCCTAAATGGCAAGTTGTCAGGACATTTGAAAGGTGTTTGGAACTCCTTCTTGGGTTGAGTGAGCCTGATCTAGCACAGTGTGTCTAGTGTCCTGATTTAGCACAAAGGATCACAGTGTCCACAATACTGGGCCATTTGGTGGTTAAAGGGCCAAATTCATTTTTTTTAACCCTTCACACGGTAACAACAGATTCATCTTTTATTCCTGTCAATTGAAACCCACATCTTTTCAGAATGTTGAGATGCTAAGCAGCATGGATTCAGCCTCAGTTCGAATTATCAAGCCCTTTCCTGCACCCCAGACTCCAGGCCGCCTGCAGCCCCTGCAGCCCACCCCTGTGATGCCACCACTGTCTGCTGCTCCAAAGCTGGACCACCAGAGAATGGACACCATCCAAGAAGACCCAAGCACAGACTCACACGTGGATGAGGATGGCTTCGAAAAGGACCCCTTCCCTAATAGCAGCACAGCTGCCAAATCCTTTGAGGATCTCACGGACCATCCAGTCACGCGAAGTGAAAAGGCTGCGTCCTTTAAACTGCAGCGTCAGAACCGTGTGGACAGCAAGGAAACAGAGTGCTAGTGAGGGGGTGTGTTCTACGTGCTTCTGACCTGTGTCTGCAAAATATTTTTATAAATTTGACCGAAAATCATGGCACATGTTTTGTGAAGATCTGGGAGGGATAAGTCAGTGACTTAACAGCAGATGCTGGCCATGTGTCTGAGCTTCCTTCACATAAGCCATGCTGTATAGGTAGGCCCTCTTCCTTTGAAAAGGGCAGGTAACTCTAGCTTGTTTTTGAGCTTCAAAATAGCCTTTGACCTGTGGTGCAAAAGCAGAAAATATAGCTGAATTAGGTTATTGTAAATTAATCTTTATATTGATAACAGCACTGATTAGGGAGGTGATCAATTTTTTTTATACACTGTAATGATCCTGTGAGGCATTTAGCAGTTATTTGTGAGGACAACTGGAACTTTTTTTTTCTTCTCTTTTCAAGGAAAGGTAAAAAGGAATGAGATAAATTTAGTTGTCGCCAAAATGTCGGTGTTTCTAGGTACTACCCAGAGTTTTTCACAGCAGGTAGAAACCTAACCTTACAAATAATTTGGGTTAATAGGGCCTTTCCTAAGGCTAGTACTTTCTAGAATTAAAACAATGTAGTTTATAGTGAAGTCTACAATAGTTAAATTTATAGATATCCTGTCAGAGTTTCTCAGGTCTTCAATTTGCTGGGTAGCTTTTCTGTGCTTCGTAAGTATCTTCATATAGCCCTAATATTATTTACCATGCTCTTAAAAATTCATTATCCACACTACAAAATAACGATTCAAAAAAACACGGTTGCCTATTTTTAAGTTAGTGGATGAAAGGGTAAATGAGATACTTTTAATCAAAGAACAGGTTGTTTTGAATGGGCCGGAATGTGAGGAACCAGGAAAGGAACGCTGCCTATCCTGGGGCAGGGGCTCAGCCCTGTCAGACCTGATGCTTCAGAAAACCTTTTTAATTACCCACAAGTCGGTGGTCACATGACTTCTTGCCAAGTGCTTCAGGATTCTGGATGGTCTGTTGTTACCGTGTGAAGGATAAAAAAAAAAAACCACAGCCTGAATTCTGATCTCCATGAAATTATAATTAAGAGCTTATTTTCACCAATGAACCAAAGAGTACTTACCAGCCAACACATTTTAACCAAGATGCCTTGTAAACTCTGAGGGCGAGTAACCAAACTTGTGACAAATCGTGCCTCCTTCTCCTGTAAGGACATTTGTTACTCACATATTTGTTACACTAATACTTGAATTTGTACCTTATGGTATTTGCTATCTTTTAACTAGTCACAATATTCTTATATTTTAGTTCCACTTTCAGAATTTGATACAAGGTGAGTGGGTGTACGTATGAGTGACATGGTTCTCAGCAGAATGTAAGAAAAAACTTTTTTATAAAATCGACTTAAAAAAAAAAAAAAAAGTTTCCCTTTTTGACAACCAGTTGCTCAGGATGGCACTGCACTGATGCCACCTGCACCAGCCGATAAACACTGAGTATCGAAACAACGTGCTCAACTACAAAGCTTCCCTGAAGAATCTCAAAACTTTTATTATAACATAAGTGGCAAATGTTGGGTTCTTGATCTAGCCTAGTGAGTAAAAATTTTAAGCTTGAGAAAAAAACATTCTGCACTCAATCATCTTGGAATCTGTGTTATCACCAACTTCAATCTATAAATTAACAACCAGACTTGTATTTCCTAGGATTAATTAATGGTCTCCGTCTCCTAGCAGACTCAGTTCAGGTTGTGCTTCTGCTACATCCTTCCAGTAAGGAAGCAGCAAAGGCAGAGAAGAGACCTTCTTCTCTATCAGAGGCCAGAGGTGTGAAAACAAAAATTCATTTCCCTTTGGTGATAGATGTAGTCCATCAGATAAGTAGGATGCGAAGTCCTGTAAAGAGAGAAGTCACAGTGAATTTGTGTAGTTGATCTAAATGCCAGTGTGTGCTTTCCTCCTAGAATGGCCCTGTGACAGAAAGTTCCCCAGCCCTTTGTTTCAAGCATTTGACCCGAACTGTCTCAGACTACAGCAGCAGCATCGATGCATATATGCACTGTGCTCTCTGTGTTAGACCTGAGCTTCACAAAATCATCACTATTATGTGCCTGAGCTGGGACAGCACTACAGGCCTTTCCTCTAATGTGGTTATCAGCTGAAAGAGGCTTAATGAGTGAATGACTCTTTAAACAACAAAAATGAAAAATTTGTTACTAAGAAAGCTCGGGGTCTAGTTGAGGATGTAGTTTAGCAGCAGGTGCTAGCACACACAAGGCCCTGAGTTCAATCCCTAGTCCCAGGAAAAAACAAAAAATACCTTGGGGTCCTAGCAAGTCAACATGGTGTGACTCTTAGGCAAAGTTTTAGGGGAATGACTGTACCATCCAGCCTCAGAGGAAGAATTACTGGGCTGAGTCCTGTCTCCCTGCCACCCCCTTAAGAGCCACTCAGAGCCATTTCTCCCTTGCAGAAAACGTCAGGTGGCAGGTAAGTTACATGGCTTTTGCAGACCAAGATCACCCCTGCTGCTGCACCCAACAGCACCTCCTTCCTCTGCCCTGGCTCAGTTTACCAGCCCACCCACGAAAGGACACACAGGTGGATTCAGGATTGGATGGCTGGGTCCTCTGTTCATACGTATGCAACTAAGAAACTGTCCAGCTGCCTTCCTGTACCATTCTGCATGGGGACTAACTTTTTACCTTTTATACTTGTAAATGGGGTTTGACTTTGAAACAAAATAATTTAATTAGAACTGCATGTCTTAAGCTATGAATTTTATTAGTGAATACCATAAGCTCCTTGAATTCATTGTTTTACTTGTTAATAAGTTTTAACTTTCTCCCCCTCCATATAAAAGAACCTGGCCATTGATGTCCCTAAATACTAACTCCTAACCAAGGAACCAGGCTAGATAAAGTCATGGAGCCCCTTCATTTCTCCCAGCTATCCCAACATTTTTGCTGAAAGGGCTGACTTGCTTCTGTGTGATCCCACTCATCCTGGGTGAACTGAGTGAAGTCACTATACCTCATTGTCTTTCTGCATCAGGGTCCATAGGTCAAGGACATCAGTCCCACAGTCTTGGGCCACTTGTAAACACACACTGGCATATTCACCAACGACCGAGTTCAGGCGATTTAATTTGCAACCTATTGGAGAGAGGAAATCCAGGGGGTGATTGATAAAATGCAAGTGCTGGTCCTTGTGCAAGTTGTGATGACCCAGGTAGTTTCTAAATTCCATAAATGACAGCCCCTCTTGCGGTCTGGTTACCATGGTGATCGGTCTCATAGGCTACTTTCATGTCCTACTCTACATAGCAGAGGACAAAGTTCAGTGGGAAAAGAGGGGGCCATCAGTGGTAACCACAGCCTTCTGAGGAGGAGGATGTTCCAAAGGACACTGAACAGAGTTGCAAGGAAGGAAAAGGCCCAGGGAACTGGGGCTGCTGGGCTACAGGGCAAGCCAGAGGTGAGCTGGGCTGGGGGCTAGAAAGGGCCACACCAGAAAGACATGCCAGACCATGGAAGATGCAGCACTGAGACCCATGTAACAAAAAGCCACTGCAATGCAGTGGAAAGTGATCCTCTGAGGATTGCAGAGTCCTGCCCTACACAGAGCCATGTGACTGGACAACTTGCTCAACCATGCTGAAGTGTCCCCATATGAGGACAATGCCTGCCTGCTCACAGGAACAGCAAGATCACTGAAGACTAGACCCTTGCAAAGCATCTAATGCAGAGCACCTGCTCCCCCGCTGCCTTTCTTAATACTGAAGATTGTCCAGCATTCACAAGGCCCTGGGTTCAATCACCAGCACCCAAAAAAGCAAAACATAAAAAGGGCTAGTGATAAAGTTCAGTTGTAGAGCACCCCTGGGTTCAAACACTACCATGGAGCTACTTCCCAGCCCCATCAGTTCCTTTTTACTTTTTTGAGACAGAATCTCACCAAGTTGACTAGGCTTGCCTCAGCCTCCTGCACAGGCAGAGGTGTGTACCACTGCACATAGCTGCCTGTGCATATTAAATAATTTGGGAGGGGGAACTGGGGATTGAACTTAGGGGCACTCAACCACTAAGCCACATCCCCAGCCCTATTGTATTTTATTTAGAGACAGGGTCTCACTGAGTTGCTTAAGCACCTCACTTTTGCTGAGGCTGGCTTTGAACTCGCAATCTGCCTGTTTTGCCACTGGATTATAGGTGTGCACCACTGCGCCCAGCTCTGCCTGTGCATATTTACCATATCATGCTGTGTCATCCTTTCCCAACCAGCCGATTCAGAAGTGAGTGGAGCTAGAGCTAAAGCGAGGGAGGAGCTCAGGAGGTAGGCAGGACAATGAGAGCTGGTGGAGCAAACAGGCAAATGGAGCTGGAGATGAAGGAGTCCCTACACTGGCCTGGTTCCTGAGAGAAGGAAATAATAAACTCTTCCCAGGTTTTGACAGATCACCTGTGTTGCAAATCTTCTGACTTGTTCTAGGATAACCAGTTCTCTGAGTTTCAGGCAGCTTAGAAAAATTCCATAATGTACCTTTTCAGCCAATAAAGTATGTGTAAACAGGAGATAACAGCATCTTTACATAGAACAAACAGTGAGGAGCTTTAAACTATTATACTTTCTCTTTCAAATGAAGAATGGGGCGGGGGGAGGAAGAGTCTGCACACAGGCAGAGTGGAGAAAGGGCCATCTCTCCTGGTCCCTAAAGATGGAGATGGGCAAAGCTAGCAGGGGCAAGAACCTCCTGATGCCAAGAAGTCATGAGAAACGCCACAAATGTCGACGAGGTCTCCAGCGCACATCCAGCCTTGGTCAGCATCTCAAAGCACTGCAGCTCACCAGCTAGTTATAAGTCATGCACCCAGACGCTCTGCACAGTTCTTTTTATTTGTTTATTTTTTGGTACTGGGGATTGACCTCAGGGCCACCTGACCACTGAGGTCAGGCCGTATTCCCCAGCCCTGTTTTGTATTTTATTTAGAGACAGGGTCTCACTGAGTTACTCCTCAGCACTTTGCTTTTGCTGAGGCTGGCTTTGAGCTAGTGATCCTCCTGCCTCAGCCTCTGGAGCCACTGGGATTACAGGCATGTGCCACTGCCCTGAGCTTCTGCAGTTCTCAGTGGGCTTCATGTATGGTGGAGCTTGGCAAGTACAAAGGCCAGGCCAGGGGTTCCCTCCTGACTTACCCACGCCAGAATCCCTTTTCTCTCCAAGTGCTTGGTAAGACATAATGGAAGCTGACTGATACAGGGCCCACAGGCAGGAACTACTGTCCTCCCAAAGTTCTTCCAGTGTTCACACCCAGGTTTGATGCACTGTGCGTGGCTGGCTTACCTTGCATGATGCACTCCTTTTCCCAGGCTGTTTCACAGAGTGGGGGTGGCGTGATGAGAATGACTCGATGTTCAGGGACATCCACTGACTTTAGGTACTGCACCATGCTTTTTAAATTTGCAACATACTCTTCCAGGGGAATGTGCTGCTTGGGATTCTCATCTGTTCATGAAGGACAAATTCTTTGGCTCAAATGCATTTTAATTTTTAGTGGCAATGATTAAAACGAAACCACGTTCATGCATGCACATAATTCGTGAAATCACTGGGGAACTATTAAGGTTTCCCCCTTAAAGAATTAAAATATACAGTTCTTTCTGGGCACAGAGGTGCACGCCTATGATCCCAGTGGCTTGAGAGGCTGAGGCAGGAGGATTGCAAGTTCAAAGCTAGCCTCAGTAACTTAGTGAGCCCCTCAGCAACTCAGTGAGACCCTGTCTCTAAATAAAATACCCCCCCTCCAAAAAAAATAAAGGGTTGGGACTCTGGCTAAGTGGTTGAGTGCCCCTAAGTTCATTCCCTGGTACACCCCCCCAAAAAAAAATACAAACACACACACAGTTCTTCATAAAACAGACATCAAAGACTCTGGGTAGTACTCTCTGCACTCGTAGTACTGGTCTCCTCTACTGCCCCTATTAACTGGGTGAATTTGTAGGCTACGGAGGGAGATTCTAATCCTGGTTTTGTCACCAAGTAGCCACATAACCTGGATAAATAGTTAACCTTTCCGTACCCGTTTTCTCACTGGTAAAATGAAGATAATGATAGGGTCCACCTTCAGGGTGGCTGTGAACACTGAAGTAGCCAAGTGTGTAAGGGCGCTTGGAGCAGTGCCTTCCCAAGCAAGCACTCGGCAGACCAACACCAGTGCCGCCACTCCCACTCCACAGGCTCACTTTCAGGAGGCTGTCACACCCTGTGACAGGGCTCTCTGCAGGCCCCTTGCAAACCTACCATCCAGAAAACCACTGCTGGCATCTGGATGTCCTCCTGTCCAGTCTTTCTAAAAAATGAGATCACACTCAAGATATAGCATGACTCCTTACTCTGCCTTTCTATATAGTGAGTACTTCTGTCCATGAAAGTTCTCAAAAATGTATTTAGTTGTAGACAACTATGACTGGTGTTTTGATTTCCTTTCTTTATGACATTTTGACCATCTATTACAACAATGCATAGATAGAAATTACTACATGTATCTGGCTACAATGCTGTTTTCCCTTAGGTAGGATTCTAGATGTGGCCAGCCCCAGTGCAGGCTAGCTTTCCAGGATTACAAGCTGTTCTGTCATAGTAAAAGAAAAGTTCCCTCTTATTCCATGTTTGTCAGCTCTACACACTGCTGTTTAAAATTGCTTTCTTGAGTCAAAAAAAAAATCAAAATTCTTTAATTTACATTTTTTGAAAATTTTAGTTTTCACATATTTTCAAACATTGGGCTATAAAATGCTTCCTTTTGGGAATTCTCTGCTTCTGCTTTGTCCATTTTTCTCCTGGAGTTAGTGTTTTTTATTGATGTCTACATTAAAGACATGACCCTTTTGTCTGCCATGATTTTCAAGTATTTTCCTCCATATGCCATTTTCCTTTCCTTCTTCATAGTTTTTATTTTTTTGTAGTTATAGATGGACAAGATGCCTTTATTTTATTTTTATGCGGTGCTGAGGATCGAACCCAGTGCCTTACGCATGCTAGGTGAGCACTCCACCACTGTGCCACAACCCCAGCCCCTTCTTCATAGTTTTGTTTTTTTTTTTTTTTGGTACTGGGGACTGAACCCAGGGGCACTCCACCACTGAGCCACATCCCCAGTCCTATTTTGTATTTTATTTAGAGACAGGGTCTCACTAGTTGCTTACGGCCTCGCTAAGTTGCTGAGGCTGGCTTTGAACTCATGATCCTCCTGCCTCAGCCACCCAAGTCGCTGGGACTACAGGCGTGCGCCACCTCGCCCAGCTTCTTCATAGTTTTGACACCAAGCTTTATTTTTATTTTTTGTGGTCTGGGGCTGGAACCCAGGACCCTGTGCAAGCACTCTACACTGAGCTCCACCCCCAGCTCCAACTAAGCTATGTCAAAACTTAATAAATGGATTTTCCTTCGCAACTTCCTCCATTGCTTTTAAGCTTAGAAAGTATTCATCCTTATTCTACATTTGATTAAAATTCACTATTAAAGTTTCTTTTAAGATTTTGGTTTATTATAAAATGCAAAGGGAATACTCTACTTTCCCCAAATAGTTGGCTTACATCCTTTCTCACTAGTGAAATGCAAAGTGCCCAGATGCATCTTGAGCCCTGTGGTCAACTGCATCCACTAAAGAGAAAAACAGCACCACAAAAAGTGCAGCACCACACTGATGGACTCCAGAAGTGCTGCAGTTTTAGGTCCACCACAATGGAGGCATGGGAATAAAACCCACCCACCGCACAGCCAGAGAAACCCACGTAGACAACTCAAGGAACTCATTCTTGTGGTAAAACTTTCTCTATCAGAATGTAAGTAAACAGTTAAAGTATATAAATGCAAGCTGGCTAACATGACTAAAAATCAGCTGGAAGAACAAAAATGCCATTACCTTTTAGTGCACTGTCATTGGCTCCAAAGAAAATTGTAACTGCTACTAGATTGTCCAAACTGTTCCCTTTCCTGATTAGTCTTGGAAGAATAATTTTGGCCCATCTGGTATTGTAACCTGAAAATCCACGATTCAGAACATCACATTTTCTGAAATGAAAGAGTTTTAAAAGATGTAACTGTGAGAGCAAATAACTGCTTAGTCTTTCCAGCCAACCTTTAGCAAGGGTGTGCCCTCTGGCTTTTAATCCCAGCATGTAGCTTGGACCCAGTCCATCTTGCACTTCAGTAAAATCAAGTACAGGACTGAAACATGTTAATCTTTCTTAGGTCAGTTCTAGGACATAGGTATATGCACCTTATTCCTCACAGGTTATAAATCACATGCACAGGGGCTGATTTAGTCTGAAGACTTCCATGGTAGTACAGGGAACAATTTTAAAACTGTTTGCAATGGATGGATATTAATGTGACCAAGTATAATATGTTAGAAAATCACTAGTAAACTGAAACTCAGTGGTTTGGTTTGAGGTGTTTAGAATATTTTTGAGACTTTTCGTTTTGACTAGTTTTACCACTAGTTTTAAATAGTTAATTAACAGGCATCTCTCCCCCATTCCTTAAAAAGTTTGACTCAAGCTGGGAGAAGTGGCACATGCCTGTAATCCCAGCAATTTGGGTGTCTGAGGTAGGAGGATTATAAGTTCAAAGCCAACCTCAGCAACTAAGCAAGACCCTGTCTCAAAATAAAATATAAAAAGGGTTGGGGGCTAGAGTTGTGGCTCAGTGGTGGAGCACTTGCCTAGCACCTGTGAGGCACTGGGTTTGATTCTCAGCACTGAATATAAATAAGTGAATACAATAAAGGTTTATCAATATCTAAAAAATTATTAAAAGAAAAAAGGTTGAAAATAATTTGAGTTCTGCATGATACAATGAAGGGAAAAAACCCCACAAAAATATATCCATGGCTCTTGAGTCAGGTTGCCAGATCCATCCCTGGCTAGTGTGTCCTTGAAATGAGGATAATCCCAGTTCAGAATCACTTTAGTTTAGAACATCTTAGATGGTACAGTCATATGACAGGGGCTTGCTCAAGTAATCTTGGTAAATATCAGAATAATTCATGGTGGGAAAGATGGATGGGATCATTATACTCTTTGCTTCTGTAGGTGATTAAAAGTTGTCCACAATAAAAAGGTCTTTAGGCCAGAGGTGGTGGTGCACACCAGGAATTTCAGCATGCTGGAGGTTGAGGCAGGATTGTGCCCACCGGGTTCAATTTCCACTGCCAAATAAATGATAAAACGGTATTTTAAAATAAAATGAATCTATCTGCAGGTTCAACTTATGATCAGCAAACTGATGTCCATTTTGGTATATGGTTCAAATTCTTACATATAAACTACAGGACCAGTAGCTGAAGGCTCCAGAGCCAGGCAGCAGATTCCAAGGAAAGCAGCAGGAGGGGGCTCATTTTCATGGCCCTACTTTGAAAGCTCTCAAGTAGCATTTGCACATCTTGGGAACAACAAAGAACAGCCATATTAGTAGGTGAACCTGCATGTTTTTATTTGGTAACAAGCCATTTTAGATTCTGGTCACAACACTTTAAAATGGAATGCCCTAGAATTTTGACAAAGTGGGTCTGCCTTACATGCATTTAATGATATGGTCACTGCAGTACTTCAAAAACAAAGGGCAGGGCTCAGGGTGTACAGTTCAGTGGTGGAATATGCTTAGCATGCAGGAGCCTTGGGTTCAATTCCCAGCAACCTCTCTCCAGGACATTCTTGGCTTTTTTTTTTTTTGCAGTGCTGGGGTTTGAACCCAGGGCTTGCAAGGCAGGCACTCTACCAACTAAGCTATATCCCCAGCACCCCCAGGACACATTCTTTTTAAGAAGGGCCAGTTTTCTAGGACAGGGGCATAGCAGGACAACCACAAGGTATGGAATCCTAGCAGCTAGGCCTGGATTTTCCCATCCTTGACTAACAAGGAGGCATTGGCCATGGACTTAACTGTTCTGAGCCTACCCAGACATCAGAGATGGACACTAAGTCTCATCAGCTAGGCTGAGTGTAAATGTAAAGGCTACACACACATAAGGAGCTCAATAAATGGCAGCCAGTGCAGATTTTTTAAAAATCATTATTACATGGTCGTCTGGGAATCAAGGCCAGGACACGTGCCGGCAGGAACCTGGAACCTTTCTAGGTTCTTGTCTCATGAATTTGAAGAATGAAATTCAGACAAGAGTAGGATTTATTCAAGTGAGAAGAGTCAGAGCTCCTATAGGGCAAGAGGGGCCCAACAGGGGTTGCCACTTAAATGTATTAGCCTGGGGGCCTACACAGTCACTGGGTAGGGGCACTCTATAGCTGTGCTCTTCAAATCTTAGAAAAGTACTAACTGGTCAAAATTCATGCAAAACCGGTACTGGAAAAGTACCAATGCTACAGGTCAAAATCTATGCTGAACAGGTACTGGAAAAATATCAAGGCGATTGGTGTGGCTGGTGACCATCTACTTGGCTGTGCCCTTTTAGCCCTTGATAGGACCTGTCCACCACTTCCATTTTCCAACCTCTTTGGGATTAGGCTTGGCTGGAGTGTTTCTGATTATTTTCCTGGAGTGGCCTTTACATTTGAAAATAGTCTTCATTGGGCTCCATTACCTTGCATGCCTGACCATTTTACTATCTATCCTACCTTACTGGGGTCTGTTCTGGTGCTAAAAAAGGAGAGTGGACATTTTTGCTGGTCCCATGGCAGTGAATGGAGATGACTCCCATGCCATTCAACAGTCTGTTATCCTTTTGAGGTAAAATTTGCTCACCACACAGCTTCCTAGATTCTGAAAGAGATTGGCTTGCTAGAACATGGTTCAGTACGCCATTCCATTCAAAATGAATCCAACTCTGAGTTTTAAGAAAATAATTTTTTTCTGTTGAACGCCACTAATTATCATACCCATCATAACTGAAAAAACTACTGGTTTTCTTTAGATGGCAAACAGACAAAATTTGTTTCCACAATTTTTGTGTCTGATTTCACATGGTGCCAAAGTTTTTTGCGGAACCCTGGGTGCCTGCCCTTTCTTTGTTCCTCTCCCTAACTATACACTAAGAAAGGGAAGCAGAGATGAACAAAGAATCTGCAGTATCAGTCACTCTTACTGAGATGACATCTACCATCAGTAAATAGTAAGTATGAATCTAGAAACTATTCTCACCTGACCAGTTTGTCAGCCAATGATGCTCCCCATCCACCCTGCTGAAAAGAAAACTGAAGAAAGAAAAGCCCATTACTAATCAATATAGTCAGAACATTAAACACGGGAAGTTGGGTCAGCAACTCCTCTAGCTTTCTTTGTACTCCCTCAATTCTTGCCCTTCTCACTCGGGGAGGACATGGTGGGGCTTGCTGGGGCTTCGCCAGGCAGCCTCTAGGAAAGTGTACTTTTCTTCTTCAGTTGGATTGGAGCCCGTCATCTACATTTTACTGAGACCTAATACTGGAGAAATCTGTTACCTAAACAAGGTACTCAAAGAAAAAAAAAAACTTAGCCACGGGTGGTGACCCACGCCTGTAACCTCTGAGACTCCGGAGGCTCAGGCCGGAAGTCGCGTTGTTCAAACCCAACCTGAGGTTCCCAATTACTGGTGTTTATACACAAAAAACTGATTAGTCTGTCTGCGGTTAGGGGGGGGGGGGAATAAGCTACAGGAAAATAACTTTGTTTCTGAAATAAAGCTTTAGAATAATTTTTCACTGCCGGGGCGGAGCCGCACCCGTAATCCCAGCGACTCCGGAAGCTGGGCGGGCGGATGGTAAATTTGAGGCCAGCCTCGCAACCAGGCAAGATCTGCCTAAAAATGCAAAAGCCCCTGCCAGGGGACAGTCCTTGACGGGAGCTGACGGGACGCCGGATGAGAACATGGTCTTCTCCTGCTTCACTCTTGAGGGCCTTTTGTTTTCAAGATCAACCCACCAATCACCACGCGCTTGTTCCCCGCAGGCCCCCAGAAGACGCCGAGACCAGGGCGCCGCGCCGGGACCGAGAAGCGGCGGGACGCGGGGGCGGCCGGGCCTGGACCTCCCGCGCCGCCGCAGGGCTCGGGACCCGCCGCTCAAGCGACCCGCGCCAGGGCGCCGCGGCCGAGCGTCCGGGGCGTGCGGGGGCGGCGGTACCTGGGTGATGGAGTCCCCGAAAAGCAACACTCGAGGCCAGAGCAGAGAGCTCCCGCCAGACACTCCCGCACACACCGCCATGCTATGGCGGAGCGAACGCCGAGTCCGGACCGGATATTCGGCGGGAAGCTCGGAGGCGGGCGCTCGGGGGCGTGGTTCCGGGGCGGCCGCTCTGGGGGCGTGGCTCCGGGGCGGCCGCTCTGGGGGCGTGGCTCCGGGGCGGACGCTCTGGGGGCGTGGCGTCTGGGGCCAGGGCGTTCCGGGGTGGGGTGGGGGCCGGGACGCTGCGGGGCGGAGGGGCGCTCGGGTTTTCCCGCGGAGCGCTGGCGGCGGCGGGCGCGGGGATCAGGTTGTATACTTTTACAAAAGTTCGGCCTCGTTTATCACGCGGGTCCCGATGCGTTGGGAACAGGCCTTTCCCCGGCGCCCTGGGCAGTTCCCCCAGGCAAAACCGAAAGGACAGCGTTTGGCGCCGCCCGCAGAGCCCGCGCCGCGCTCCGACGCGAGGCAGCGCCGGGCAGCCCTGCGCAATAACGAAGCGGGACCCCTCGCACGGCCACCGTTAAGGACAGCTCGGTCGCCTGTGGAGCGTTCCGCCCGGCCGACGTGGGAAGGAGCAGGGGGT
This sequence comes from Glaucomys volans, assembly GCA_020662805.1. Lineage (NCBI taxonomy): Eukaryota > Metazoa > Chordata > Mammalia > Rodentia > Sciuridae > Glaucomys > Glaucomys volans. The sequence goes on from JAJEJO010000369.1 coordinate 165,489, forward strand.
CCCGCACCACCGCGCTGCAGGTGCCCAGGGCGGGGCGGAGCGCAGCGGCGGACAGCTCGCCTACCTTGTGCCCAAGCGGCCGAGGAAGCTGGCGTGCTGCGCAGCGGGACAAGCCTCAGGCATCCAGCTAGCGTCCTCTGGAGAGCTTTAAAAGCAAGTGCTGATTGCGGACCTTCACTCCAGTACCTAATCGCATCTTCCTGGGTGGGAGTAGGGCATCAGGGCGTTTGTAACGTGCCGCAGGGGTTTACCGCGTGCAGGCAGTTGGAGAACCTTCGCCAAGCCTGAAGGTGTTCAGACTTCATCCTTGTCACCACGAGCAAGTCCTGAAAGACTTTAAGGGCAGCAAGGGCAGATGTGCTATTTTAGGATCTGCTCTGGGAGAGGAGTTCAGAAGGTTGAGCGCACGTGGGACAGCAGAGTCCCAGAGCAGTTTAAAAACCTCACTAAAATCCTTACCTAGGCGGTGTGGGAATAGAGGGAGAGACGCTTTCCTTCCTTGTATACAGTCTGTTGTTAAAGTATTACAGAAAGCCTGTGATTTTGGTAATGTTTGTAAATTGATCATATCTTAATCTTTTTGTATCAGGGATTGGATCCAGAGGTTCTTTACCACTGAGCCACATCCCAGCCCTTTTTGTTTTTGAGATAGGGTCTCACTAAGTTGCTTAGGGCCTCTCTAAATTGCTGAGTCTGACTTCAAACTTGCGGTGCTCCTGGTTCAGCCTCTCCAGTACTGGGATTACAGGCTGGTGCCACTGGGCCCAGATAATCCTAAAATCTTCTATGACACGTAAAAGGTGAATGTCATGTCCAGCGCGGCCAGACTTGTGTGTTCTGACTAGGGGTGATGGGGATTAGAAAAATAAAGACTCGGGGCTGGGGTTGTGGCTCAGAGGTAGAGCACCTGCCTAGCATGTGTGAGGCACTGGGTTCAATCCTCAGCACCACATAAAAATAAATAAATAGAACAAAGGTTAAAAAGATTTTGAAGATTAAGCTGGGATCAGGTGGAGTGCTGCTCTCTTATGGGAAATGCAGATCGAAAGAGTTACACCAGCAATCTTTATTTATATGTGTCTCATCAGGTTAAAGATTATGCATTAGCTGGGGATTGAACCCAGAGCCTTGTGCTTGCGAGACAGCACTCTACCAGCTGTGCTATATCCCCAGCCCCCAAGCATTATTCTTTGTATTCAGGAAAGTTACAGAAACTAGGACATCTATGTAGCTTTTCCAGTTGCAAAGTGCAATGTTAGGAGCTTTGTGTAGCTCTCAAGAAAGGCTCTTGTTAAAAGTTACTGTTAAACGTGCAAGCTCAGAAGAAGCTGGTGCAACATTGTGGTTGTCTAGCATAAGAATTCCTCTAGTATGTGCCTGAGATCAAGGTCAGAGCCTCTTCGTGCAGGGCATTACCACAGCAGCTAAGTATCATCCTGTGGATTGCACAGGAACAAGCATCAAACATGCCACAGCCATGAGGTCATCAGAGACCCCTAATCTCAGTCACTGCTGCCAACCTCCACATGTGACTCGTAGACCTTTGGTATGCACTGAAGGCTACAGTAAGTAGACTCTTTTAGGCAGTGTGTGGGGGCCCATGACTGTGAAAACCGGCTAGTAATCTCAGCTAGGGCAATTTAGGGAGACCCTGTCTCCAAAACAAAAACAAAAAGGGGGCTGGGGATGTAGCTCAATGGCAGAGCACCCCTGGGTTGTCCCCAGTAAAGAAAGAAAAAAAAAAAAAAAAAAAAAAGCAGGCACCCATCTGTAATCCCAATGACTCAGGAAACTGAGGCAAGATTTCAAGCTTGAGCTAACCTGAGCAATTTAGCAAGGTCCTGTCTCAAAAATGAAAGGTGGGGCTGGGGATATAGCTCAGTTGGTAGAATGCTTGCCTTGCAAGCACAAGGCCCAGGGTTCAATCCCCAGCACCTTTAAAAAAAAAAAAAAAAAAAAAAAAAGGGTGGGGGGATGGCTCAGTGGTAGTGTCCCTGAGTTAAACCCCCGCAACAAAACTACAAAGGTAAGTAGTTTATAGAAATGAATCTTCCATTTTAAGTAACAGAATCAGATTTACACACTGAAGGTGGTTACCAAAGCACATGGAACTATAGAAGGTTATATCACTAAGAGGTGAAACAAATGAGCACAAAATTGTGTGGGTGGCATTTAGTGACTGTGGACAATTGACTTTGGGCTGTGAGGCGAGATGCTGGCTAGTAGTGCACCTGTTTGTTCCTTGGGTGATGTGTCCATCAGGCCACTTTCATTGTAGATGCAAAGACATCCCTGCAGAGCTGAGCTGCTCCCCCAGCTGCAGATACTCCCCTGGTTACTTTCCAGTGAAGTGAATATACCTCAGATTAGACCAATGAGCTAATTTACACAAGAGACAAAGCAACAACCATCACCCGAATACATGCCATAAAAACTGAATAGTCCTGATTTGAATGTGAAGATACTAAATAAAGGAAATGTCTTTAAAGTCATAATTTTACAAATGTATAAATTAAGAAACCGGGATACTCCTTTCCTTGCACCACCTCTTTGTCTTTCCAAAAGCCCAGGATCCCATCTGACCCCTAAGTCAGTGTTCCCACACGACACAGGATTCCTAAAACGAGGCTGATGAGCCTGGCTTTCTTCTTCATATTTGCGGGTTGGTTGGCTACTGCTGGGTAAGGTGCCTTCTAGAAGTCCTTTCTGCACTGTCACCTCCATCCACCTGCTGAAGTGTGTCCAGCTGCCTTAGTTTCCAACATACTCATTATTGAGACTTCCCTTTAACCCAGAGGCCAAATCCCCAGAACATGAAAGGCCAAGGTAAACCCTTCAGCCTCTCTCCTCTGGCTCTGTTCCTCCAGCTTCCTAGACTGGTCCTGGGTCCCAAGGATAAAGGCTCTGAGACCTGAGAGGCTGCCTGCTCCACTCTTGGTCACGCTGGCTGAAGGGGCAGGAGGGGCTAGGGCTGGGACCCATTGCAGGGCTTTACACCCTGCCTTAGAAGAAGCTGAAAGATGAGTCCTAGGAAAGTGGGGCTGGGCGTGAAAGGGGGCACAAACAGTGGGGCCATAAAAAGAAAGGAATTTGGCAAGAGTGTCAGCAGGGAAGTAAGAAATGGGTTTAAAACTTTTAAGTCAATCTCCACTTGCACTGAAATTCAGAATATGGATGTGAAAAAACAAAACACTATTTTCTTTCCTTAGTAAATATAGTAAGATTCTGACTCAGTTGCTATATCATAAATGGTTTCAGTGGAAGCTGCATACAGTCCTGGAGGCACAGTCAATTCTAAAATAATGAGCAGTTTATTTTTAGTAGTTAATCCTATAAAAATGGGCAGATTAGTTGGTAATTTAATGGGCTGTTGGAATAAAGGCCATTTGATATCAAAGGTAAACAGGCTAACCCCAAAAAACTAAGGAATTTTATTTGAAATAACAGAAGTAGACTCAAGTATTTAAAAAAAAGTCAACATACACAGAGATAAAAGGCTGTCAATGAACTGGCGTAAGTGCCTCGTACAGCCTCTGCGCAGCCAGTTCCACCATTTCCCGGAGGGATTCATCATCTTCACTTCCCTCTTCACATTCTACGGTCTGAAAGTGAAAGCACAAACATGCCTTTCAGAGTCTGTAATCACGTGGAGGATAAACAAAAAGTCTGAGAACAACCACCTCCTATAAGGGTGGAGGCACACCTAGGACAGGTACCAGGGTACCAAGCACTTCCTGACCCTGTGCCTGGCCCTAGTTGGAGGTGAGCTTGGGGTGGAGAAATGCTGAGCAAAGTCTAGAGAACTACATGGAAATGCCCACACTGGTCCGGGAAATGCTAGTCCAAGGAGGTCAGCTGGTGCAACGAAAATTACTTGGCAAACAATGGATGTGGGTTCGATCCCCAGCACCAAAAAAAAAAAAAAAAAAAAAAAATAAGTTGATTTAAACTAATAATCTCATAGTTACTTCTCAAAGCTAAACTATGGAACACTATGCTGTTAAAAATACTTAAAAAATCATAGCCTCTATTTAAAAATTTAAGAAGGAAAAAACAAATTCTCAATTCTATGACTAGGAACTACTGCTAACATTTCAGTGTATAACTGTCAAGATTTTTACCTACACACACACACACATATATACACTTAAAATTTTTTTAATTGTAGACAGACATAATACCTTATTTATTTATATATGATGCCAAGGATCAAACCCAGCACCTCACACATGCTAGCCAAGTGCTGTTCCACTGAGCTACAGCCTCAGTCATGCATATATATACATATACACATACATACGCACACACACTTTTTTAAAAATCTTTTTTTAGATGTTGATGGACCTTTACTTTATTCATTTATATGCAGTGCTGAGAACTGAACCCAGTGCCTCACACATGCCAGGCAAGCACTCCGCCACTGAGCCGAGACCCCTCCCCCCACTGTCACACACTTTTAAAAACAAAATGGGATAGTTTATCATACACACTGCCTTGTACCGTTTTTCCCTCACTCAACAATGTACAGTGGATAACTCTGCACATTAGTGAATCTGCACCAACTTTTTTTTGGTAGTAGGAGTGCTTTACTGCTGAGCCACATCCCCAGCCCTTTTTATTTTGAGACAGGATCTCACTGAGTTGCTTAGGGCCTTGCTAAATTGCTGAGGCTGGTCTTGAACCTGTGATCCTCCTGTCTCAGCCTCCAGACTTGCTGGGATTACAGGCGTGCACCACACTCAGCTGCACCAACTTTCTTGATGGCTGTATATATGGAACTTCAAATATAAGGATATGCCATATACCCACTTTATTTAGTTATTTATCTCCTACTCTTGGATTTAAGTTTCTTACCTTTTTTTTTTTCTTTTTCTTTTTACAGTACTGGGGATTAAACCCAGGGCTTTGCACATACTAGGCAAGTGCTCTGCCACTGAGCTATATACTCTCAGCCCCTTACCACTTTTTTGCTTCTGTGTGGTGCTGGGATTGAAGCCAGGGCCTTGTATATGCTACATAAGTGCTCGATCATTGAGCTACATTCTTGGCTTGTCCCTTGCCAGTTTCTAAAATGCTAAAATGGAGACTACTGAACGTTTATCTCTGCTCATTTGTTCAATTCTTTTCTTTAGTAAAATCCAGTAAGTAGAATTGCACATAAAGACCTCACTTTCTTAAAGCTTTTGATGCCAAACTCCCTTGCAGAACTATCAGATTTGTATATCCTGCATGTGTTTTAAGGTTACTGGCTATTGCTACTTCTGCCCTAGTGAAGTACATGTTCATGTCCTAGTTTATTTTTTCTACTGAGGTAATATAAACCTAGAGTTTTCTCAAAGTACTCTATATCATCATATAAAAGAAATTTAAACCCCACACCCTGAAAAACCAAGGTTTGGAAAAGCCACGTGTATCTTGCTGGTGGAAACAGGAGCAGCTTCTTTGAAAAATCCAGAATCAACTGGATGCCAAAGTAGAGAAAGGCTGAGGTGAATGAAGGTGAGCGGAAACATTCTCCCTAAGGAAAACTCTATGTAATGAAATACAACTATGTAAGTGAGAATATGGGGAATACACTGGGAAGAAATGCCAAACGGAAAAAGCAAACAAACAAAAATGTGTTAGGTATAGAATCAGAGATTATTTCTATTCTCATTTGATTTCCCAAAATTTGATTTCCCAAATGTTTTGAAATGTAGGAACAGTTACGTACCCGTGTATCCAAGTTAATATTAGCTGTTTTCCCATCCACTGTGACGCTAAGGACAGAGCCATCTTTTACACTTACACAGTCTTCTCCAAATATGTCCCTTAAAATAAACAAAGAAGAGGTGTTAGTAGAAAAGTCCTGTTTTGAATATTTGAGGAAAAAATTAAATTGAGGGTCTTAGTTCCAACGTATAACACTGATATCTGCCCCTGAGGTATACTTGTTGTTTACCTTGATATAATTCATTAGTTTTTAAAATCAGGTAAAATACACAGCATCACTTATTAAGGACGCTCCACTGAGCAGCACTGTACTAGGCACTTCATATGCACTGCCTTACGTAGAATGATTCTGGACCCCTTGACACATGAGGAATAAAAGACAGAGGTTACTGATTTGCTAAAATCCTCAATGCTAGTAAGCTGCTGGATTGGAATTCAAATTCCAGGTATGTGGGTGTTACTGGCTCCCAAGGTCACTACCTATCCACTCCTTTTAGTCAAATGCCTACTTTGTATTAATGAATCTCAGTTTTGACTGAGCATCTTCTATGTGTCAGGTGCTGAGCCAAGTGCTGGGGATACTGAAACCACTAAGATACCATTTCTGTCACTGAGGGGCTGTAGTTTAATCATTAATTTCAACACTGTTACCATCCGTTACAGGGGAACTTGAAAACAGCAGTCCAACGAGTAGGCTGGATGCAGATAGGAAAAGGTAATGCATATAAAAAACCTCATAAAACAGTCCTCTGATGGAGTTAAGAACTGACATACTGTATTGAACTGACAGTGGGGAGGGATCAACTCCTTGATCTTTCAGATAGTAAATGTTAATAATGTGTTTGAATAGCTGGGCATAGTTGCACACAACTGTAACCCCAGCAACTTGGGAGGCTGAGGCAGGAGGATCATATGATCAAGGTTAACTGCAGCAACTTAGTGAGATTCTGTCTTAAAATTTAAAAAAAAAAAAAAAAAAAGTCCTGGGGGTGTAGCTCAGGGGTAGTGTGCTCCTGGCTTCAATCCCCAGTACTGTAAAAAGTAATATATTTGAATAAACTTGTCTGGGTAACTCAGTACTAAGGAAAAATATGGTATTTTTTTTTTCCCCTGTGCTGGGGATCAAACCCAGGACCTTGTGCATGCTAGGCAAGCATTCTACCACTAAGTTATATCCCCAGATCAAATAATATATGTTATTTTATTTTTTTTGCAGTGCTGGGGATTCAACCCAGGGCCTTGTGCTTGACAGGCAAGCACTCTACCAACTGAGCTATATCCCCAGCCCCAAATAATATATTTTAAATATAGATATATATTAAAAAGACAGGCAAACAAGTTGTAGTTGTTTTTCATGTAACTGATTGTTGGTTGGTCAAAAGATACTGGGAGCGCTGACGATGGCAGGAGCCCCAGGTTCTCTATTTCCACAGAGCCCATGGGAGTCCAGGGCTGCCTGCTGCAGGACCCCTGTAGTTCTGAACCTGCTCAGACCTGGAGAGCAAGACACCCATCTCAACAGGACTTTCAACCTGGGTCCCAGGAAAGGCTTTGGGGAGGAGGCATCTAACCCCTTGAAATCAAGGTAAAATTGTGCATATCCCTCTTCTCCACATGCTGGGGAAAAGTCCCACAGCCTCATCAGGCTGGCAGGTCAAGGCTTTCCGAACTGAAGAGTGAAATCCCCTGTAGGAAGAGGAAGACACTCACGGCTTCTTAGCCACAGGGCTGGAAACTGACAGTACCTTTTCAGTGGCAAAGACAGCCCCTGCTCCCATGGCTTATCTAGTTTGTGTGACAAGGGATGCTTCTTAAAATCAAAATGGCAGCACAAAGAACACTGTTTTTGAACATGTGTGATGGCTTCGGGAAGCAAAGTCATCATTTAAAGCCTGTAGTCCACTGGGTGGATAAGCTGGGTGCAGCGGCATGTGCCTGCAGTTTCAGCTACTGGGGAGACTGAGGTAAAAGGCTCACTTGAGCCCAGGAATTTGAGGCTAGTCTTGGCAACACAGTAAGAGTCTATTTCTAAAAATCAACCAACAGAAAAATCCAACTGAAGCTTATCCATTTTTTAAAGACCCCTATTGTCAAGCATGAAATCTGGGGAAAAGAATGAAACTGAAATGCTAATGCAAAAATCTTCCGAACATGCAGAACACCTTATTTTGTTAAGATGTCAAATTAAACAACCTTCAATTTAAAAATGAGAAGCAGGCATTTTTTTAACAAGCATTTGAGAGATGACCACATACAAGGGGCACTGTGCTAGAGGCTGAAATTATGAAGCATAGTTATCCACTAGGAAGGAATTTTACAAGATTATTTTACTTGGAAAAACATTCCAAAATCAGATTTTTAAAGAATACTTAGAGAAAGGCAAAAGACTTAATTATCTGGTGTTCAGAAAAGTACCAAGTTGAAAAGTATTTCATAGATACAGATTTAATATCTGAGAATAGTCTAGAAGAAAACCCATTTTATCAAGTAATTCATATTTAAGAAGCAAAGAGCTAGGGTGTGGTAGTGCACACCTGTAATCCCAGGGGTTTGGAGGCTGGGGCGAGAGGATTACAAATTCAAAGTCAGCTTCAGCAATTTAGTGAGGCCCTAAGCAACTTAGCGAGATGCTGTCTAAAAACACAAAATTAAAAGGCTAGCAATGTGGTTCAGGTATAGAGCAACATTGGGTTCAATCCCAAGAACAGTAGGGGGAAAAAAAAAAAAGCCCACATAAAACCATCCTTAAAGGCAGTCAGTGGAGATGAGGTATCTGTAGTGGTGACTGCCAGCCTTGTCAGCACATCCCAAGGCACCGTGGTACATGAACCTGAACGACTGACCAGGAAGGTCCCACACCAGGACTCTAGCGCACTGAGGTGGCCCTGGCCTGCGTCACACAGCCAGTGTGTGAAGGTGCTCCTTCCTTCTGCCCCATCCTACTTCCTGGTTGGGTGACGATGGGTGAGAGACTTACTGGAGCATGATCTCCAACCTCTTGCTGTAAATGTGCATTTCTAGTTTCTTAGAAGCCTTCTGTACTGCACCTGGGGGAGAAAGGACAGAGTTCAATTTCCAAATTTCTATTCTGACAATTCCAAATCCACAATCAGAGTGATCAGCTAGGGAGCCCTGAAGTGCAAGCACACATGTGCACTGCCCACCACTCAGGCTGGCTCGGCTTTGCGTCACTGGGTTTTGTGTTTCTTTTTCTTTTTTGTATTCTGTGTTCTTATTTAAGACCCACAAGATGAGACTTAAGATTGCTTTCAGTCATCATTATTATTATCATCATTGTGTGGCACTGTGGACTGAATGCAGGGGCATTCTACCACTGAGTTGCATCCCTACCCTTTTTCTGAAAATTCTGCTTTGAGAAGGGTCTCGCCAAGTTGTGGAGGCTGGCCTTGAACTTGCCCATCCTTTGCCTCAGCTTCCTGAGTACAATTATTTTAAACTTTATTTCCAGTGTCTCTCAAACTTTCCATTTGTGATCAGATGTGAATAAAAGTATATCTCTAAGAGTTCTAAGAACACATCTAAGCTCAAAGATCCCTGAAATCTTTTGCTTTAATTTCATTTATATAAATTTAACATTGCAGTACCTATAATATGCTGGAATATTTTAATAAAAATACTTCGAATCACTTGTCTGTTACTTAGTTTTCCTGACAAAATCACATAACCAGGCAGGGCAGGAAGATGAGCCACCTGTAGTTTACAGCTTCAAAGCAGCCCTGGCACACCCCTAAAGACCTGCCAGTCCATCCCAGCAGCAAAATAATACAGAATGCAGAGTCTGGTGGTTCCTAAAGCTTAAAGAGAAGTTAACACATGACCTGGGAGTCCTACACTGAGGTACAGACCCAGGAGAAATGAAAACATATGTCTACAAAACAAAACAAAAAAACCAACCCAAAAGAACCCTTGTTATTTATTTATTTGCAGGGCTGGTGATTAAACCCAGGGCCTAAAGCATTTTTTTTTTTTTTTTTTTTTTTTTTTTTAAAGTATCGGGGATTGAACGCAGGGGCACTTAACCACTGAGTCATACTCCAGTCATTTTTTATTTTATTAGAGACAGGAACTTGCTAAATTGCTTAGGGCCTTCCTAAATTGCTGAAGCTGGCTTTGCACTTGAGATTCTCCTCTCGCAGCCTCTGCCGAGATTACATGTGTGAGCCACTGAGCCCTATAGGGCCTTGAGCATTCTAAGGCAAAGGCTCTACTCCCAACCCTACACCAAAATTTACAAATATCTACGGTGGCGTTATTCATAGCAGCTGAAGGCAGAACACCCCAAATGCTTATCAGCTAATGAACCAACGGGCACAACATGTTATATCCATAGTGTGGGAAATTATTTGGCTATAAAAAAAATGAAGTACTGGGCTGGGGATGTAGCTCAGTTGGTAGAGTGCTTGCCTTGCAAGCACAAGGCCCTGGGTTTAATCCCCAGCACCACAAACAAACAAACAAAAGAAGTACTGATTCTGTTACAATACAGATGAACCGTTAAGAGTCAAGGAAGGCAGCCACAAAAGATTCCATTTGTGCGGTGCCATTGTACCAAATGCCCAGAGCAGGCAAGTCCAGAGACAGCAAGCAGGTGAGTGTTGCCTTGGGGTAGAGGGGAGGGATTATGGGATCACAACTGAAGGACAGAGGGTTTAAGGAGTGATCAAATGTTCTAAATGCTATGGGGATGGCGGGGAACGGTGGTGGTGCATGCCTGCAATCCCAGCAGCTTGGGAGGCTGAGGCAGGAGGATCACAAATTCAAAGCCAGCCTCAGCAAAAAGCGAGGTGCTTAGCAACTCAGTGAGACTGTGTCTCTAAAGAAAATACAAAAGAGAGCTGGGGATGTGGCTTAGTGGTCAAACGCCCCTGAGTTCAAATCCCAGTAACCCTCCCCCTAAAGAAAATTAGATTTGAAGGTCCAATTTAAGACTCTATTTCCTTTTAGGTCACAGAAACAGGAGAAATGAAAGAACTGATGAGAGTAAAAATTCTGTACCTTTCCTTATTTTCGGATTTGACTGAACTTCTAGTATCACGGTTGTTACTGTGTCAGCATACATGTCATTCGAAGGGTTTGCCAGCCACTGGAAGGCAAAGGGCAGAGTTAGGAAGGCAGAGCGAGGGCGTCCACCAGCCAGCCAGGCATGTACAGGTGGGGCTACTGGTTCTAGCCTTTCACTGACATTAACTCATCATGTTGGACACCCCTAGTTTCCTTTTAATCCTAAAAGTATACTGAGCACTTTCTTTGTGGCAAGGTGTCTTATACATATTATTTAATTCTCATAACAAATAGTACAATTAGGGGCCGGGATTATAGTTCAGTGGTAGAGCACTTGCCCTGCAGGTATGAGGCACTGGGTTCCATCCTCAGTACCACATAAAAATAGATTAAAAAAAAACTAAAATTAAAATATTTTAAAAAATAGTACAATTAACTTCATTTTATAAAAGAGAAAACTGATTCTAAAGTAACTTGCCTAAGGTAACTGCTGGTGCTAGACTCAAACTCAACTCTTAAATACTTTATCAGAAGCGCAGGCAGCATGGTAACAAGGTAAGATGTGCGTGCCTGGTAGGGGGATGGAAGCCAGAGTTTTGCACGTGTGGGCACCTCTCAACCATTGAGTTATATGTGCCCCTATTCCCTATGGGGTGACATTTTAAAATATTTACTTTTGCTTCTCACATGAAGGCTAAGATCCCCTGACACTCTTTCATGTGTCCAGCGTTCCAACAAAGCTTCCCATGTATTCCGGTTAGTGAAACCAGGTGCATTATTTCAGGAATGAGTGCACTCCCTAATTTTTGTCACCTCTCCAAAGATCACTTTCATGAACAACAGCAGGCACTTGAAAAACTTTCTAAGATGTTCTTTGATGTGTTAACTCTAGAAACAAAAATACATTTTCTAATAGTATTTAGTAGAAAGAGTTGAATCAATGTCTCTAATAATTTCTCCTTTTTCTGATCACATTTTATGTATTATTTTATGTAACTTCATGCTAGAAAAAACTATTCCTTTGACACTTTCATTCTTTTTTTCTGTACTGGGGATTAAGCCCAGGAGTGCACTACCACTGAGCTACATTCCCCAATCCTATTTATTTTTTATTTTGAAACAGGGTCTCACTAAGTTGCCCAGGCTGGCCTTGAACTTCTGATCCTCCTGCCTCAGCCTCTGGAGTTGCTGGGATTACAGGCATACACCACAGGCTTGGCAATTTCTTTCATTGTTTTTAGCCTTCTGAATCAAATTTAGGCTTAAATCACAAAACTCTAGAAGGATCAGAGCTGACAGATCTTTTTTTTTTTTTTATTTACTTATTGATTCATTGAACACAGATCTTTTTTAAAACTTACTTGAATCTTCAAAATACCACTTTTTAAGGAGTGCTACCAGACAAGCTTGTATGCATTTATTTTTTTATTTTTTGAGATAGGGTCTTGCTAAGTTGGAAGGCTGCCTTTGAACTTCTGATTGTGCTACCTCAGCCTTCCAAGTTGCTGGGATTATAGGTGTGCACCACCACATGCAGCATGTTTGTGTTTTAACAGAATTCAGTGTCTATCTTATGAATTTTAAGACTAACTGAAATATGCTTGGATACCACAAAATCAGCTGAGACTCACAAGGTGGACTTATTACATGCAATAAAAATTAAGCCTTATTAGTAGCATTTTTGCTACTGTAACTACATAGAAAATGTCCACTTATGTTATATTTAAGGCTGATCTTGGAAAGAAAAACATAAAACATTTTTTCTAACTTTTTTTTTTCCCTGAATGGGAAGCAACTAATTTTCTCTATAATTGCATGTGAGCATTTTTTAAACTTTTTTCCTCCTTGTTTAGGTAAATGATTTTATCTTACTTCTAGTACCACCATGCCTGGTTCCTGAATTACAGTAATATTTTTGAATACTTTCAGAGCAGGCTTTTCTTGAATTTCTAATTCTTCTACATCACCTGGAAACAAACAAACAAAAAAGAATTACATGATGTATATAATTTTCTAATCATCTTTTAGAAGCATAACTTCATTTGCTTATAGAGGTGGATTAAATAATGGAAAATGAATAACTCATTTATATAGTCAAATAGCTTAAAGAGCTAAGTTTTATTTTAATTGCTTATAGGAATTAAAGATATCAACACATTATAAAAATTCATATAACTAGGTAGGATTTACTCTGGCCATTAAAGACTTTATCAGTAGCAAACTTAGGTGATGTTCAAACATCTGTGTTTACACAAGAGATCTGACCTTCTGCTAGCATCGTAACACAGTCACTTTACTTCTGACTTCATGAATTTATTCACTGCACAGGGACATTCTATTGTTTAATATCTGGTCTTCCCACTGTCCTCTTAATCAAGGATTAATTCAGACATATTTTATTAACTTTCTATGTTACTATCCATAATCCTAGTGTGAAGTTTGGAGGTGAAAAAAGACTTTCCTTCTAGTGGTTTGTTTTATGGTAGCACTTTATTATGTGTACTTTGAAAAGCATAAGAATGGAAAGCAGTTTTATAATTGGAAGTGTCCTTGCTTTATTAGAAAGAGTCTCTGCCTCTCATTATGCTGACACACAAAAATCTTTAACTCAAAATGGTGAACAGATTGAGTGGGCTTATTTTCAATGGTCTTTGGCCAAAGCCCATGAACTTGTTTTTTTTTTTTTTTTTTTTTAGTTGCTGATGGACCTTTATTTTTTATTTATTTTTTGGTACTGGGGGTTGAACCCAGGGACACACCACCACTGAGCCACATCCCCAGCCCTATTTTGTATTTTATTTAGAGACAGGGTCTCACTGAGTTGCTTAGGGCCTCACTAAGTTGCTGAGGCTGGCTTTGAACTCGTGATCCTCCTGCCTCAGCCTCCCAAGTGTTGGGATTAAGGCATGCACCACCATGCCCGGCTCTTTATTTTTACTTATTTATATGCACTGCTGAGAACTGAAGCCGGTGCCTCACACATGCTATGAGAGTGCTCCACCCCTCAGTCACAACCACAGCCCCATGAATTCTTATAAACCCTGTTATATAGATCAGTACTGATGAAACTGGAGAAATTGTTTTGACTGAATCAAGAGAAAAAAAAGGATAAAATTTTTAGATGTAGATTTTAAACACAGGAGCAAAGACTATTGATATTTTTAGAGTTGTAAATACATCAGATATAAGAGGTATCATGGGATTTAAAAAAATTTGAGTATATTTTCAAAATTTTCAGCTAAAGATAACATACATGACTATTTTAAGTATAGATTTCTGAGACAATTATTGAAGCTAAATAAAATCTTTCCTTAGATATAAAATTACCTTACTAAGAGATAAAGCAATTAAATGAATTTCGGTAAACACACCTGTCAGTTTCTGTAGCTGGTAATAGAGCAAATTAAAGGGCCCAGTGTATGGTATGGCTTGGGTCTGTTTCACAGTGCTCATGGCCAAGTCGGTATAATCTGAAAATTAAACAGAAAATTATATACTTTAAGAAAATGATAAAATATGCAAACACATGCCAGGGGTTGAGCAAAGCAAAGCAAACAAGAACACACTCTGAAAGCTAGCAGGTGCTTCTGCTTATGCCCCTCTGCCCCTACTTAGCTTGGATTCCATCCATGGGAAAGCAGCCTCACCCTCAGAACCATTAGGTTCTTGGACTTCTCCAAGAAGGGCGCAGATATTTTCCACCTTCTTTTCGGCTTGGCAACTCCTAACAGTCTTCTCACTGGACACAAGTATTGCCCACTGTATGAAACCCCTGCCATCCCTGAAGGCCGGCTCTCCTCACACAGCCTGCACTTCTGCAGGTGGCTGGGCTGTGCCGTGGCAAGCACTTCCTAACACTGCTTCTCTCGTCACTCTGGGCTGTAAAGGGCTGTGACTCTTTTTAATAAACCTAGTGCTAAGCACCCAGCCCAGTGCCTGGGAAAGAGTTCACCAGGTGCTGAATGAAGAACCAGTTACACACTCACCTGTGACGCTCTGAAAGCTGACAGCTGGCCTGCCCCATGGATAAATTCCTAAATACTTCTGCTATTTCTTATTCCTTAGTAAAGCACTTATAATTTATTAGGGTTATAAAAATAAAAGCGAGCACAATATTTACTTGAAGATAGTATTACTGGGAAAGTAAGTTCTTATCAATGGCTTAGAATTTACACCAGCACAGGGGCTAGGGTTGTATCTCAGTGGTAGAGTACTTGCCTAGCATGTGTGAAGCACTGGGTTTGATCCTTAGCACCACATAAAAATAAATAAAATAAAGGTATTATGTCCATTTACAACTAAAAAAAA
>JAJEJO010000369.1:190500-311309 GCA_020662805.1 Glaucomys volans
GAGCTGGATTAGTATTTAGGAAAGTTAGCATCCAGGAAGTCAGTCTCTGTTAGAGATTTGTCTTTGACTTGGGATCACTGATCCATCTTCCCTGCATGTCTCCCTTTCAGTGTAACAGGGACAATATTCATCACCACTATCAGTGACAGCTTAGGAGGAGACCCACTTCCAGTTCCTCTTGAGAAGCTCTATGCACAGAAGCTATCTACTGCACTCTGCAGAGTACTCTCCTCAAACAGAATCACAGAGGGGGTTACTATGCGTAAATGTATGTTAAAAGTGACACCCATTGTTCCTCTTAGTATCAAAAGTCATACATTCTCATTGCAGTGTTTGGAAAATAGGGAAAAGCAGGAAATGAAAACTCATCATTTTCCCACTATCCAGATTTAATTTTTTTTTATTATTTGTTAATGGACCTTTATTTATTTATATGTGGTGCTGAGAATCAAACCCAGTGCCTCACACATGCTAGGCAAGTGCTCGGCCACTGAGCCACAACCCCAGCCTAAGATATCTTCCAGTCACCTGTGTGTTTCCTAGTTAGCTACGGTCAGACATTGGGTCTTACAGTTTGGTTTACTTAATACACTATGTGAAAATATGTAATAATTCTTCAGTAATGTTATTTTCTTTTTCCTACAATGATATATTTTTAAATTTACTTTTTTCTTTTACACACTGCAGTGTGATTCACTGTACACAAATGGAGTACAACTTTTCGTTTCTATAGTTGTATATGATGTAGATTCACAATATGATATTAACTGACATGACAGTTCTTTAAAAATACTAAAATGAATACCCTTACTGACAAAACTTTCTGTACACCTCGCTTATTTCCTAGAAGTCAAGCTGCTGCAAAAGGGCCTGCATATCTTAAGGCCTCTGATACTGACGGTGTCCAGAAAGGCACGCTGACAGCCAGCTCAGTCCCAGTCTGTGAGAGCTGCTGTTTCTCTGGGTTGTATCAGCACCAAATCTTCACTTTTTTTTTTTTTTTGGTACTGGGGATTAGACCCAGGGGCACTTAACCATTGAGCCACATCCCCAGCCCTTTTTATATTTTATTCAGAGACAGGGCCTCATTGAGTTGCTTAGGGCCTCACTGCTGAGGCTGGCTTTGAACTCGAGATACTCCTGCCTCAGCCTCCTGAGCTGCTGGGTTTACAGGTGTGCACCACCATACCTGGCATCAAATCCTCAATTTTAAATGAAAGAAACTAAAGCCCAGAGAGGTCAGGTAACATAGACAGGGCCATGTCATCTGTCTTGGTAAAATGATGTAAGATTCTGACAGACACCCAAGTGCAAAGGAAGTGGCATACCTAGAATCAAGAGCAGCTCCTGAGCCCTGCCAAGGGCAAAGACAGGAATGAGCCCTCTGCCTCCTCTGTTTACAATGTCATGGACGGTGTTACAGAATCTTGCTTCTCGCTCCTCACGTTTCTCATGGATATGGGTCCCATAAGTAGATTCCTAAATAACACGTTAGATATGTGAGACCAAGACCAAAAATCCCCAGAGTTCAAAAGTAAAACATTAATGAAATTCTGAGGCAACGAAATTCACTTCTCCATTAACATGCCATTTACTTGAACACATGTAACTATAATATTAATTAGAAAAAAGAGCAAACAAGAATGTTAGAATTCAGATCTAAGTAATAAAGAGCATTTTGGAAAATGAAACCAGGGAGCAGTCCACATATATACAAAAATGTGTCTTCGCTCCTCATGATAATTTTGCTATGATCTTTCCCTCCCTCCTCTGAGAAGTCAAAGCTTTAAACCAGAAACAAGGACTGTTTCTTACACTCCTGCTCAAGTACATGCCGTGACGCCTTACCATGTGTGACCTACTGGCATCCCCTGAGGCACAACAGAAGAGCACCATCTCAGGCCCCAGCCTAGACTTACTGAATCCGTCTTTATGACTATCACCAGATGATCCATGAGCGCGTTAAAGTTCAAGAAGCACTGCTCTAAAACACCACATATCAGAAGAATAACTACTTGTTCTGAGATTTAAAAATTCAGTTTGCTCTTAAACTAAGCTCAGTTTATATGCTGAGCAGGGCACGAGCTGAGTCCCATCTGATTCACCCACCATGTTGCTCTGGGATTGCAATGGGCACTGGCCCCTCACACCTGGGAAGCTGGGAGCATCTAGAAGTGATGGGGGAGAAACAGTTCTTTCACTCTAAACCAAATGCACTCAATGTTCTTATATATACCATAGGCTCAAAAGCTCTCTCCCATTTCCTGACACCATCATCACCAAGACACACTGTTTAATTTGCACCCACGGATCCTCCCAAAGAGTTCCTGCACATAGTTCATGTGTCATGCTTCCTTGGGCCTTACAACCTAATAGGTAGACAGGACATATGATGAACAATGTGACCAGTAGCCTGTGCCAAGGGCCAAAAGACAGTTGCCACGGCAAAGGCAGTAAGTCCACACCATTTCTAAAACAATCATAAGATGATCTTCTACAAATTTTGGGGAACTGACACAGGCAAAAATACTTAGGAGATGGTGAGGGAGCACCCAGCTAGAATATCCTGACCAGAGAGAACCTACTGTCACTGATATTAGACCACAGCTAAGGTGCACAACAGATGAGAGTAGAAAAGAACTACAAAGAATAGCTAAATAAATTCTTATACTATAAGCCCACAAATATATATCCAGTAACATTATGAAAAAGAGATTATGTTTTTTCCTCACTAGAAAAAATTCTGCTTATGTCATACTAATTACAACACATTGCATTAATACTTACAATGATAAGAATATCAGGTTTGATATTAGGAATTTCAGCTGCCATCAAGTGTCTATCTTCTTGTCTTGAGAAATCACCTGTGTACAAAAGCTGTGAAAAGATAAAATTTGGAAGTTAGGATTTGGGAAAGGCTTCATTTTGTCTCTTCTATCTTCTCCTCCCCTCCCCTCCCCTTTTCTTTCCCTCCTTTCTAATACTGGGGATTGAGCCAGGGACACTCTACCACTGAGCTCTATCTCCAGTCCTTTTTTTTATATTGAGACATGGTCTTGCTAAGTTTCCTAAACTGGCCTCGAACTTGGGATCCTCCTGCCTTAGCCTCCTGAGGTGCTGGCATTACAGGAATGTATCACCATGTGTAGCAGAGAAGGCTTCATTTTGCTAGTAAATATTTTTATCTTGTGAAATCTAATAGTAAAATTAAATTTATAATAGTCTGTACCTGGTAAAATTTAGATACAATGCTTATGTAAAATTCAAAACATCTGATTTAGTTAAATCACTAAACTACCTGTATTTCTATTATTCAATCTAATTCATGTGAATTATCCCACAAAGATAACCTATATAAAGTAGACTTGAGAAGGCTCTGACCTTTTTAGAGAAAAGGGGACATATTGGTAAAGAAGGAATCTCCAGAGGTAGATTACATGGGAATATTTTCTAAAACTGAAGATAAAGTCAAAGAGCATAAACATCAAATTCCATATGGAAATTCAGATCTGTACTTGCACTATTTCCTGCTTATTTCTAGTGGCCTGGAGCAAAGTGCAAGAATGAGCCAACTTGATATCTTACAGAATTCAACATGCAAAAGTTTCAAAATATTTAGAACATGACACTAGAACATTAGTTTTTAAATCAGGTTGTAAAAAAATCATCTAAAAAACTTAAAAACAGGGGTTGGAGATATAGCTCAGTTGGTAGCTTTGTGCCTTGCATGCACAAAGCTCTGGGTTCAATCCCCAGCAACACACACACACACACACACACATACACACACACACACCTTAAAAACAAAAAGTCAAGTCCATATCTCCAAATTTTATGCAATAGGCTATTTTTAAAAAGTTCCCTAAAAATTCCAATCATAACTACACAGAATTTCATCTCACACTAATCAGAATGGCAGTCATCAAGAATACAAACAATAAGCCCAGCATCGTGGTGCACACCTGTAATCCTAGGGGCTCTGGAGGCTGAGGCAGGAGAATCAAAAGTTCACAGCTAGCCTTAGAAACTTAGTGGGGCCTAAGCAATTTAGTGAAACCCTGTCTCAAAAGATGGCTCTTCCCTAACCAGTTTCTTTTTTTTTGGAACCGGGGATTGACCTCAGGGACACTCGGCCACTGAGCCACATCCCCAGCCCTATTTTATATTTTACTTAGAGACAGGGTCTCACTGAGTTGCTTAGGGCCTCGCTAAGTTGCTGAGGCTGGCTTTGAACTCATGATCCTCCTGCCTCAGCCTCCTGAGTCACTGGGATTACAGGCGTGCGCCACCGTGCCCGGCCCTAACCAGTTTCTTAATGGTGACTGAAAAGCAATCAATCCTGTGGCGTGCTAGGGAACTTACTCTTAGAGGTGTTTATTTTACTCTGTATTACAATGGAGAAACGAACTATCATATTTAAAAGGAAAAGTACTGACTTATTTTTACCATGTGTTTCAGGGTTGTGGCACTCTGCAAATCTCAGGGAATTTTTAAATACTACTTGGCGACATAAAGTTCTGCACTTGTGAAGAAAGGGGAGGAGCTAGAAAGTACCTTCACGCCTGCGATCTCAATCATGAACATGGCGGCTCCCAGGACGTGGCCTGCATGGTAACACCAGAACTTGATTCCTGCAACTTCCTTAACTTCGTGAAAGTTGATAGTTTCAATTTTGTCCATGCTTTCTTCCAAATCTGTCTCAGTATACAGCATGTCATCTGCTGATATGTTACTAAATTTTTAAAGATGCCAACAAAAGAATTAAGGGTTAAGATTTTTTTAAAAGTTTTTTAACTAAAAGAAATTATCTGTAGGTGACATATCCATAAAGATCTCCTAAAAATTTAGTATACAGATCATGCTACTTAGAATCTGTCAGATATTTTATGTATTTTTTACTGTAATTTTAATAAAAATAGTATACATAGCTACAACGCTTGATGTAAAAGCAAAGCACACAGTAAATTCAAAGTACTGTTGCCCTTTGTGTGTGTGTGTGTGTGTGTGTGTGTATGTGTTTGTGTGTGTATGTGTTTGCGTGTGCATGCGTGTGCTGGGGATTGAACCCAGGGCCTTGTGCTTGCTAGGCAAGCATTCTGCCAATTGAGCTATATCCCCAGACCTGTTGCCCTTTTTATTTTGAAAAAGGATCTTGCTAAGTGACTTAGGGCCTTGCTTGGTGGCTGAAGCTGGCCTTGAACTTCCAATCCTCCTGCCTCAGCCTCCGGTCACTGGATTACAGGTGTGCACCTCCACATCTGCCAAGTCAAAGTACTTTTTTAGATTGCATAATCTCAACTTCTTTTTCTGCCCCAACATTCCTGAGAGATATGACATGCATGCATGCACTGACACATGGCAGAGGTTCTTGTGCTTAGATGGGAAAATAATTCTCTACAAAGTCTACTTAATTTCTTTTTTCTGAAAATTATGTTAATGTATTTCCAAAAAAGCAAGAGAATAGTGGTTAAGAACACAGACTTTGGAGCTAGATTGCCTCTTACTATGACCATTTTAGGTAATACCTAATCTGTCTTGGTTTTATCTTCTGTAAAATGGGATTTCTCCATATCCTAAATTGGTATAAAGATTAAATGAATTTATATATTAAGAACTGAGGGGCTGGGTTGTGGTCAGTAGGGGCTGGGGTTGTGGTTCAGTGGTAGAGCGCTTGCCTAGCATTTGTGAGGCACTGGGTTCAATCCTCAGCACCACATATAAATAAATGAATAAAATAAAAGACCATCAACAACTAAAAAAAATGTTAAAAAAAAAAACCTCAGGACTGAGCCTACAGGTCATAGGCATTATTTATTAACTAGCATTACCATTACTAAGGATAATGTTTCCATTCCTGTGTATTTATATATGAACAATAAAAAATTGGGGTGGGGATATGGCTCAGCTGGTAGAGTGCCTGCCTTGCAAGCACAAGGCCCTGGGTTTAATCCCCAGCACTGCAAAAAAAAAAGAATAAAAAATAGCACTTTTAGTTACCTTGAATTAATTAGCTTTTGAAGGTTAGTGATTTGTATTGTAGATATCACAAAAATGCTCTAAATTTTCTGACAAGAAGTAAATGTCACTCTTACAACTGGTAAGAACATCCTCTGGGAATATTTTCATTTAGTTTTTGCTGGGTGTGGTGATACATGTGTGTAATTCCAGTGACACAAATTCAAGGACAGCCTATGCAACTTAGCAAGATGTTGTCTCAAAATTAAAAGGGTTGGGATAGAGCTCAGTGGAATGGCACTTGCTGAATATGTGCTAGGCTCTCAGTTCAATCCCCAGTACTACAGGGAAGGAAAAAAAAATACAGTAAACTTTCTTTCTTTTTTGCGGTGCTGGGGATTGAACCCAGGGCCTTGTGCTTACATGGCAAGTACTCTACCAACTGGGCTATATCCCCAGCCCGACAGTAAACTTTCTGACACGATAATCCACAATAAGAATTCAGTACATACCACTGCTTAATGTATCTGGTCTTAAATTTTCATAAAATTATGCAATGCTTTTTATAGAACATTTCTATCATACCTTATGATTTATAGCAGCTTAACAAAGATTTAAAAGAATATAAAATCTATATAAAGTCTTTAAAGTCAGGAAGGTACTGATACACAATAGGCATTCAATAGCTTGTTACTAAATAACTAAATTACTGCCATCCTTACGAATAAAGAGAGGGCCTTATTTCAAATATAAAATGGCCTGTATCTTGAACCATGTGTATTGTATAGGACCTGTATAATCTAATAAAGCAATTTACCTAACTTTGACATAATCCGAAAGAAGCCATCTATAAATAGCTTTTGTGGCATGAGTCATAAATGTTCTTCCTTTGAAACTTGTCTTCTGTAGAAACCAGGGCAAAGCTCCACAGTGATCCAAATGGAAACTTAAGAAGAAACAGAGATTGTGTTAATTCTTAAAATCTTATTCACCAGGTACTACATGGAATGAGATGTTCACAGGACAGAAGTTCTATATAACAATTATATGAGGATCCTTTCAAACAACCAAAAGTAGGTATGTGCATACAATTCTTTTTATAACTACTTTTTTTTATGTGGTGCTGAGATTGAACCCAGTGCAATGCCTCACATGTGCTAGGCAAGCACTTTAACACTGAGTTACAACCACAGCCCATGCATAGTTTTAATAAAGGAGAAAGATTTTAAAAGCATACATACATACACACATATATATGGTACGTATGAACTCAGGGGTGCTTAATTACTGAGACACATTGCCAGTCCTTTTTATTTTTTTATTTTGAGACAAGGAGTTGCTAAGTTGCTGAGACTGGCTTTGAACTTGCAATCCTCCTGCTTCAGCCTCCTGAGTGGCTGAGATTACAAGCATGCACCACTGCACCTGACTTAAAAGCCTTTTTAAAAACAGCAAAAAACTACATCAGTGAATAATTAGAGAGGGAAGAATAGAACCAAACCAACTCCTGGCAACCAGAATTGTAACATTTTAATAGAATAAATTGAAGCTTCACTATTTATAAATGAAGTTATTATAGAAGAATGCGACAAGATTGTGACCTCAAGGAGATGTCCTACGAAGGGGCTTTCTTCAGCCAACGTTTGATAATAAAGTCAGTATCTCCTTCCCACTCACTCACTGGATTACAGTGAGTTTTCTAGACTGTGATGACAAAATGAAGTGTTGGTTTAGATCTAGATATCTGCAATATGCTTCCTAGTGGAAAGTATGTGGTATCGTTAAAAATCAAAATCTTACCAGGTGCAGTGGTGCATACCTATAATCCCGGCAGCTCAGGAGGCTGAGGCAGGAGGATTTCAAGTTCAAAGTCAGCCTTGGCAACTGAGGGACACCCTGTCTCAAAATACAAAAAAATGCTGGGGGTGTGGCTCAGTGGCTAAGTGCCCCTGGGTTCAATCCCCAGTACCAGGGGCGGGGAGGGGGGACTGAATTCTCATAATCTGGTAAAGAATGATCTTGACAGTAGAAGTCCCCAAAAAACAGTATTGTTATTAAAGGAAAAAAAAACTTACTGACTAATTAATAGTAGATCAATCTCTGCTGGGTCAATCAAATCAATATAAGGAAGAGCATCCATTCCTTCTAGGCCAGGGTGGATCCCACAGTCCAGCTGAAAGACAAAAAGAGACACAATCTCCTACATATTTTATGAAAACTTATTCAGCAAATGGACAATAACTAAGCTGATTGATTCTGTCTGCCAGAACTTGAAACACGTACCAGCACTTTAAATGTGGCCTACGTGCCATTAGCAACTCTAGCTTCCCTGAGAGGCCCTGCTTCAACGCCCAGCACCACAAAAACAAAAAAAATTTTTATTAAATCTAACTGATCAAATTTAAAATATAGCTCAACTTAGGGCATAAGATGCAAAATACAAAACATCTTTCCAGCTACCTTTAGTGTTTACTCTAAAAATGAAGTCTTTTTCAAGAATTCTGATGATCAGAAGATGGTGGGCATTTTAAAAGCCCATAGATGTATTACTACCAGATCTGCCTGCTGTGAGAAGTAAGTAGAAACAGGGCTCTTCCCTGGACAGGAAAGGCGTTAGGAGACAAATTCCTGAGGGCAGGTCATTAAGGATGTACTTACTTTACAAGGTGTTACTACCAATTAGTTTGGTAGTAACACCTTGTAAAGTTGACTAAGAGCCGGGCGCGGTGGCACCCGCCTGTAATCCCAGCACTTGGGGGGCTGAGACAGGAGGATCGTGAGTTCAAAGCCAGCTTCAGCAACTTAGCGAGGCCCTAAGCAACTCAGTGAGACCCTGTCTCTAAATAAAATACAAAAAAGGGTTGGGGAGTGGCTCAGTGGCCGAGTGTCCCTGAGTTCAATCCCCGGTTCCAAAAAAAAAAAAAGTGACTAAAAAGGTGACTGTGTCTGACTGCACCCATTCTTTTAAGTCTGGGAGAAGTAGAGAAGAGAAACTGAAGGAACATGAGCCATGCACTGCCTTTGAAATGAGCACCTCAAAAACATCTCCTCTAATCCCTCTACTTCTCAGGCAAGTAAGTGGGCTCAGAGAAGCAGAGGGGCTAAATACTTAGGTAACCCAGGATTTAATCATCACATGCTGCACGGGTGGCCAGAGCACTGAAGTTCGTTCCTTGCTGTCTTCCACTGGGGTGGAGCGAGCAGCTGGCGTGCCAGACATGCTGGGGATGGAAGCGGGGTTTTCAGGACACAACAGTTCATCAGGTATAATTGACAGTTGTACAATCTTACTTGTATCTTCTTAGTTCACTTAACGTTTTGACGAATTACCAAGTGAAGTGTGTGTAAGTTCTTCTCATTAACATTATTCACTGTAGAGTACATACACTATTACATTTTTCTGGGAGCTAAACAGATAACTGGTCTACTAGAAAAGACCTAATGTCCAATACAGACAGAGCCACACTCTCAACACATGATTAGCATGCACAAGGCCCCAGGTTCAATCCACCACCACCACCATCATCATAATTACCATTATTTTTCTTCCTTTGAATTCCAGAATAATACATGATCTTCCTACTTCTTGCCCAGCTCCACTGTAAACATTCCGGGGGAGGAAAAAAAAATGGTAAAAACAATCAAACTAAGTCCAATAAATTTAAACTTTTTTTTTAAATAAATTAAACTGCAGCCCAACTGTTGATAGCATTCACTTAAAAATTTCAAGACAGATGAAAGCTCTACAAAACTACAAAGTGAGGAAAGAATAGTGTCTGCATAAGTAAAGATGAAAAGTAATCCTCGGAAGTTTAGGGATTCTGCAGTTGCCAAGAGTGGTACAGCTCTGAGAACACTGAAGGTTAAACTCCATCCTCTGAATGTTAGGATTAACTCACGATGTATTTAAAACGTGCACTAGCAGTTGTGTAGATTACATAATACTTCTAGAATGAGCATTTAAGTATAAAGTCGTAGCACTTTAGACTCCTTCATTTTCTGTAAGATCATAATAATCATTTACCAAATAGCTTAAATTTACATACTTTAATCATTCATACTGTGAATATCAGTTCCTTTTACTTATACCTTGCTATTTCAGTGTATTTTATACCAACACTTTAAATAATTCTCATTTCTTTGTAATGTCACAAAGAAGTGTAATTTCCCATTGTCACTAGGCATACCTTAAGCTAAACCTCACCTTCTTCAATTCCCTTAGGTTCTGTGATGCCTTTCCCAACCACAAGCTCTCACAGTTCACTCAATCCTCAACATTAAGACCTACTTGCTAAGCACTGTCCGAATGGCGTAGGATGCAGAAATGCCTTCTAGGGGGACCCCGAGCTCAAGGAACTCAGTCCACTAGACAGACATGAAATGGATCTACCCCAGCTAGGATCCTACCTCAGAGCCAGTCAATGGATAAAGAAAATCAAACCACACGAGGGAGTGCCCATGAATTCCTGACCTGCCACGTTGCCTTTTAAGTGGTCCTAGCTGTTTTCTAGTCTCCAGGTAGTTCAAACTTTCTCCCCTTTCCTAAATTTTCCAACCCTCTACTACCCTCCTCTTCACTTGAGGCATGGGCCATCATCTGCATAGAAAAAAAAAAAAATAGAATCCAGCTTCACTAACCAGCCCACAAATATCTTTCCTTCCATTCCTCTTAGAACGGGCCTCTTTCTGAAGCGAATCTTCACCAAGTCTATACTTGACGTTCTCTTTCTTCTGGACTGAACACTGCTCTCTCACTGACATCTTCCTCACTGTCTACTCTTTGCCATCAGAATCTAAATATGCTTGTTTTTCTCATCCCCATATTATAATCCCTCAATTCTAATCTCCTTTAGTTCATGCTTCATTTTCTTTCCCAGCCAACTTCCTAAAGGGCTGGATACCGGGGCCTCATTTTCTCACTTTCCACCCACTCAATTCACCACCACCTTGACTCTTACCAACCACTTCTCTGAAATCTCTGTGATGCTAAGAGCAAACAGCCCTATTTGCTCTCTATTTGTTCTCTTGACAGCTTCACTACTTGCTCCTTCTTCAAGCACGTCTCCCTTGGCTTCAGTGGCTTCATGCTCTCCTGTCTTGCTGCCTTTCCTTCCCAGTTTTCCACCTGCTTTTGAATGCTGATATGCCAGGGGTTCCCTCCTTGGCCTTCTCAACTTCTTGATCTTAATTCTTGAGTTTCTGACATGCTGATGACTATAGCCTGTTTATAGCTCAGATTCTTTTCTTTTTTGCAGTACTGGGGATTGAACTCAGGGCCTTGTGCATGCTAAGCAAGTGCTCTAGCACTGAGCTACATTACCTGCCTGATTATTCTTAATTCTAGACCTCTAAGTGACCTCTTGACACTTAAGTCTCTCTACTGGGATACCTGCCAGGCACCTCACATTCAATGTGTCAAACTCATTTCCACAAGCCCTCTGCTTTTTCTGGAATGCTCTGCCCTCAGATACTGACATGATTAGCTCCTTTGTATCTTCAGGGTTCAGTTCCAATGCTACCTTCTCACAGGCTTTTTTCTTGACCCCCTCCTCTAATTTGTTCTTCATAGCAGATCACAATCCAGCATCACTTAGGCATATTATAGTTACATGAAGTTACTATATCTACCTATGACTTATTTCTCACTACTAAAATGGGAGTTCCATAAGAAAAGACATTGTTTTATTTTGATCACTGCTGTACTGCTTTAGCCACTGATCTGATAAATCTTAAGAAATGCTGGTCAAATAATTATGAGCATTGGAAATACTATGCTCAGTGAAAGAAGTCAGACAAAAGGTCACACATTGTGTGGTTCCATTTATACATCTGGAAAAGTCAAGTATACAGACAAGGAAAACAGGTTACTGGTTACCTAGGACAAGGAGTTTGGGGAGAAATGAGTGAGACTGTTAATTGGTACAAGGTTTCCTTCTGGAGTGATGAAAAGGTTTGAGAATTAGCCAGTGGTGATGGTACAATTCTGCAAATATACCAAAAATCACTGGTATATTTTAAATGAGTTATATGGAATGTGAATTATATCTCAATAAAGCTGGTACAGAACCAAATTTACACCAGACTACCCTATCTTCTGTACTCCTTGAGAGAATAATGTGCCCAACCTAGGAATCTCAATCATCCTTATCTGAATACTCATTTTTGCTCTGCATTCCACAACCATCCCTACAGGGATTGCTAGTTCATCTGATCACTAAGAAAATCTTAAAGATTTCACTTCCATGCTCTCAAAGCCATCTCTTCCCAAACCATTTCAATCATTTCAAGCCCTTTATCTTACTAATTAGAGGTCTCATCACTTTTACTTGGATTATTTCAATTACATCCTAGTAGATTCCCTCCACTAAATCCATTCTTTATTCATCTGCTACACTACTGCAAAGAGTGATCTAAAACATAGTTTCCAGTACATCCCATGCTTGCCAAAAATCCTTTGTTGGCTTCCTTTAACTGACATGATAAAAGCCCAAACTCTTTAATATGTATAAGGGGTACTTCATAAGATGGACCCTGACAGGCCTGTCCTACCTCATGTACTAACCTATTAGTCACAGCCCTGCAGAAACTGGCCATGAGTTGTGAACACTCCTGCTATGTCAATTTTTTTTTTGGGGGGGTGGAGGGCGGGGGTTATCAGGGACTGAATTCGGGGGCACTTAACCACCCAGCCACATCCCCAGTCCTTTTTTTGTAGTTTATTTAGAGACAGATCTTGCTGAGTTGCTTAGGGTCTCTCTCACTAAATGCTGAGGCTGGCTTTGAACTAGCAATCCTCCTGCTTCAGCCTCTGGAGCAATGTCATTTTTTACATATGCCACTTCCTCTGTCTGTGTAACACCCGAGCCCTTACACTGTCTTTAATTCTTACCCATTCTTTTGTATGTAGTTCACTCATCCCATTTTCCAGAAATGCATGAGATATCTTTCTCTTCAATCTGTTAAAAATTCCTTTTCCATACTCTTCCAGCAGTCAGTGCAATGCCTACCTGTGCTCTTGTATCAGCAGTCATTTAATAAGCACTTACCAGGGTCTTCACTCCTAGCAATATGCATTATGATTATTATTCCCACAAAAGGGAACAGATTCAGTGAGGCTGCAGTCCTAATAAGTGGTAGAGAATGAATTTCAGATCTGATTCCAAAGTTAACTGCCCCCTAATTTTCTAAACACTCTCCAGTATTTCCCACTCTGCACTCCAGTTGCCTCCAAAATGTTGAAATCAATGAACTAAGCCCTCTGTCTTATTTGTATCATCAGTGGCTGGTGTAATGCTTGACACCTGCTCAGTATTTGCAGAACATACAAAAAGATGACAGGTATGAACTAAGCATAAGGCTTGGGGCTGTGTCCCCAGTAGGGGCCTCAACAAATCCTTATTGAATGAATGTGTAAAGCAGACACTTTCTCTTTTGAAAAAAGCACATTCGTGTGATGCTAATATCTACCTAATACTGAACAATAAACATGTTTGCACAAATTGCTCATCTATGGATATAAGTTCTTTTGTTTACATTTCCCCTTCTAGTCAACATCCCAGAAGGCAGAAGACCATCTCCACCCAAAGACCAGTCTTCTTATAGACAATACAGGGCTGAGTTTTTGTCCTTAACTCCTCTGTTCTTTCTCACGTCCAACTTCTACCTTATTCTGCCAGGGTCTGGGCTTTGAAAGTAAAAACTCACATCAAGTCCCTAACTTACTTCCTCTCTCTGACATCTTGGCACCATGTCAGGGTCTGGAAATAATAAAAAATAGATTTGGTTTTTCCTTGCACTGTCATGGCCTTATCCAGGCCCTCCTGTCACCTGTCGGTTCCCTCGTGGCCCGCCCTGAGGTGCGAGATCCGGGTTTGTGCTGATAACCCTTTTTATACGAAGGCGCGCGGCCGAATGAAATAACTTTTTTTTTTCCCCCTAACCTCAACATACCCTCCCCTGAGATTGAAGAAAAGCAAATTCCCACTCAACCTAGCAGGCCCTTCCCGACCAACAGCTCTCCAAACCCCTGGGGCCTGGCCCGCAGCTGCGGACAAGGGTCGGCGCCCGCTGGCCGGAGTGGGGGCGACGGGGGCCGGGCCCGCGACCCCTCCTCGCTCTCACTCGGCCTGCGGCTTCACGCCCGGTCTCGCTGGTCCCTTACAGGGGTCGGATCAGCAGCTGGTCGCTCTCTTCTGCGGGAATCGCAGACATCCTGGAAGTCTGAGGAGGAGCGTGGGTGAGGGACACGTCGCCGGAGTCTTTCTGAATTGGAAGCACAGCGACGGCAACTACAGAAGGAAAACCCCATCCACCTAGAGACAGCTTCCGCCACTCTGGCGCCCGCGGCACCAGGCCCCACCCCTCGACTTCCGGTCGGAGAACCGGGTTTGGAGGTTCCGCGCCGCGCGGAGCCGGGGGACCTGGGGCGGGCCCTGAAGTCTGCGCCTGCGCACTCCCTCGGGGGCGGGGCCTGGCGGAGGTGGGCCGGAGGGCTGGAAAAGCTGGCGCTGGAATTAGAACTGGAGTAGCCGCGCGGGTGCTGGTGGCTGGGCGCTCCAATTCCAACTCCCTGCGAGGCGCGGGCGGCCTGGAGATGGGCCCGCGGCCGCGAGGTGAGGGCCCCGGGGCTCGGGGCCGGGCTCTCGGGCGTTGGCGGGAACGCGGCGCGAGGGCGGCTCCGACTGTCGGGACGGATGGGTGGGGCCCTGGGGAGACCGTGGTGTCGTGGGGACCCGCCCTCGCCCCGCGGTCCTGTCTGCGGGCGCGCGGGCTGCGGAGCGGCTGGTGAGGGAGGATGCCGGCGGGCGATTCTGTTGTGCAGAGCGGGCGAGGGCGCTGGGGATGGAGCGCCGAGCTGCGGGCCGGCTCCGGGCCAGGTCCGCGGTGCCCGGAGCAGGGCGAGGCGTGAAGCCACTGCCTTCTCGCGCGTGCTCTTCTCCCCTTTGCCCGGCTGCTTTGGGGCGGGGGTTGTGCGTTTACTGTTGCATCCTTTGCACCAGTGACTTGTGCGAGGCAGGTGGGTGTCTAGAAAGAGCTTTGAAGCCGGCTTTGTCTGGGTCCCAAACTTGGCCTGCCAGTTTTTAGCCTGGTGACCTTGGGCACATCACTGGATCTCTTGGTGCCTTGGCGACCTCTTGTGAACACGTTGTCCTACTACAACCGCAGTGGTCAGGTGTAGGGGTTAGCCGCTCCTGTAGTGCCGACCCGTTCTCGGATTCATGTAGCAAGCCCACTATTGTGCAGTGGGTGCACAGAGAGTAACAGCCCTGTCTTTGGCTAGTTTGGACCGAGAGTTATAAGTGGGAGCAGATTGGAATGCTATGATTAGGTTTATGTTCAAGCCGCGGGTCCCTTAGCCAAGATTTTCTAGAAAAGAAGCGGCCTGAAATAAGCTGTGAAAAGTAATAAGCAGTGACTAAAAGGTGAACAGCATTCTAGGTGAGAAAATGTGGGAGCAAAGCGTGGGAACACGGAGCACAGTGCTGCGGAGAACCAGGGCAACTTCCAGTGGCTGAGACACGAACCACACGTGCAGCCAGTTGTGGAACCGGCCATGGACATCCATGAAAGTCCTGTTGAAGAACTCTGACTTTAGTCTCTAACTGTAGGAAACTTTCAGGCATGCCATGGTCTCAGATTTGTGTTTGAAAGAAATCATTTAAATCCTTTTGGCTCAAGTGTGGTGGTAGATTGAGGGTGGCCAGGAGTCCTGTAGGACAAGGCCCCTTGTTCATGAAATATCCTCAGCAGGTTTGTGGGTTCTTTTAATTATATGCCCAAGTCTGTGTACTTGTGCATTTAGGAGGCTGAGGATGCACACTTTCCTCAGATGTTGATCAATTAGTTATGTAGTTGTGTATACCAGTGGTCTCATGATGATGTGGGGCCTGTTCAAGAGCTGGATTAGAGAATTCTCCAGGTGTAAACAAGGGATTTTGGTGCCTGATTGGATATGGGGGCAGAAGGACAGAGAGCAATGGATTTCATGGTTTCCACCAACAATAATTTAATTTCCTGAGAGGGAGAGGAGAGGGAGGAGCAGATCTGGAGGGGAAGATGATGTGTTCAGCTTTAGGCATTTTTGCATTTAATGAGCCTGTGGGACATTCAAGTGACAATCAGTATCTTTGGCCTCATTTTTATGCATGAGTAATTTAAAGGCAAGAGTGCTTAAGAGCACACATCAAAATAGAAGCAGATGTCAAAGACTTTAAAAAGTGCTTTTTCCCCCTACACTTCTGGGTTGAAGTTGAAAATCAAGTCATTTGGAGTTGTGAAGGCATTATAGTAGTGCCTTTATAGAAATATGTGTATATTATGTAGTTGGCTCTCATATCCATGCGTTTCATATTCTTGGATTCAATCAACCTCAGATTGAAAATATTTGAAAAATATTGCATTTTACTGACCGCATAGAGACTTTCTTGTCATTATTCCCTAAACAGTGTGGTATAACCATGACTCCTCTAGCATTTACATTATATTAGGTATGCTAAGTAATCTAGAGATGATTTAACATGTACCAGGAGGGGGGATGCACATGGGTTATGTGTAGAACTGTGTTGCTTTACATGAGGGGCTTGAGCATTGAGGATTCTAGGATCCACAGGACTTCTGCGTTTAAATGTTACACAGGAACATTTTAACTGGTCAAAGACCACTTACATGTACTTCAGCTGCTGCATTAGCCCAGTTTTGTGTAGACCTGGAAGTAAGGCTCTCCTGCTACCTCTCCCTTACTGAGCAGCTCCTGTGATGGCAAGGCGTCCGCTGCAGCTT
This sequence comes from Glaucomys volans, assembly GCA_020662805.1. Taxonomy (NCBI): domain Eukaryota; kingdom Metazoa; phylum Chordata; class Mammalia; order Rodentia; family Sciuridae; genus Glaucomys; species Glaucomys volans. Next base: position 207,235 of record JAJEJO010000369.1, read on the forward strand.
CCTGCAATATCCATCGAACCTTCGCTCTTATCCCATGCAGTTACTTTCCCACTTGTGGCCAGAGTAATTTTTTTGGGTTTTTTTTTTTTGCGGTGCTGGGGATTGAACCCAGGGCCTTGTGCTTGCAAGGCAGGCACTCTACCAACTGACCTATATCCCCAGCCCCAGAGTAATTTCTAAAAACAGAAATCTAATCATGCCCCTTCACCACCTTTTACAAGCCTCTGGTCTTCCTGTTAAACCCATGTCAAACCACATTGTTCGCATGACCTGCCAGGCCTCCTGTCCCACTCTCCTGCTCTAGCTCTATTGACCTCCTGCTGTCCTCCCCCCAGCATGCCTCCTGGGGACCTTTGTGCTCACCTATCTACCCGCTCACCTTTCCTTCCCCATCAGGCTGCCCTTCCTCATTCAGGCTTCAACCTGAGCAGGATGGCAAGCTCCAGGCCAGTCTAGGCCACCCAGTGAGACCCTGACTCAAAATAAAAATTTAAAAAGCCCGAGTAGTGGATGCAGATGTAGCTCAGTGGCAGAGTACCCCTGGGCCCTGGGTTCAACACCCAATACCTCAAAACAAAATAAAACAGCCCCCTCTCTTCCTCTGATCCCTTCCCTTCCTCCTTAACCTGCTTTAGCTTTCCTTGCAGGAAGATTGTTCTCTGCTATGTTTACGTTTGTTTTTCTTGTTGGTCCATCTGCTCCCTCTAAAAATATACCCCTTGAGGTCAGGGGCTTGACCTTCATCTCTGGTGTACCCCCTTGCTGCTCACTGATCACCCAGGAATGAGTGAATGAATCAGATCTTCTTGTTGCTCCATAAATACAGTAAAGTATAGAAGAGTGGGAGACAAGGTGGATTATAAAAAGCGTGGGTCGGTGGTCAGACATAGTCGGTGGTCAGACATAGGCGGTGGCCTCGTACATGGACTGAGAGTGTGTCCAAATACAAAGAACCCGTATGTGGGACCAGGGCTTTTTGCCAACTACCCCGACTTTCCCATTCTCGTTCCTTCACCAGGCGCGCTGCTCCTCTGAAAAGACCTGACCACGTCAGAATGAAAGGAAGCTGCTGTGCAGACTGCTCTCTGTGGAGCCTTTGAAGACATAAAATACTGGTCAATTCCATAGTAAGCACATTTCCTGTTCCTTTTGTAGAGATTGATTTTTGGTAAAAATATGTTAGGCTCTCTTATTCATAAATCATCTTGAAAGTTGGGTCACCGTTCCCGCATTCGTAAAATACAGATCATGGCTCCACTTCCTGGAGCCCGAGGCAGTCTGTGGCAGATAGCTGGTCCTTAGGCATATCGTGGAGCAAATGAATGTGCCAGGTTGCTGAGGTCATAGGCAGACAGTGTGATCGGACTTCTGCGACCTACAGGTTAAAGTTCCAAGAAGGATGTCTGCTGTTAGGAAAGGGAAGACACGTCTAACAGTTGCAAGGCATTATTTAGAAAAATAGATGTGCTGGGCGTGGTGGCGCACGCCTGTAATCCCAGCACTTGAGGCACGAGGATCACAAGTTCAAAGCCAGCCTCAGCAACTTAGTGAGGCCCTAAGCAACTCAGTGAGACCCTGTCTCTATATAAAATACAAAATAGGGCTGGGGATGTGGCTCAGTGGTGGAGTGCCCCTAGGTTCAATCCCTAGTACCAAAAGAAAAAAATAGATATGCGGGGGAGAGGGGAGATCCAGGTAGCAAGACTCCGAGTCACTTAAAGTTATCTTCTTGCCTTACTGGAGTGTGGAGGGGAGGAGCAGACAGCTGGGAACGTTTTCATGTCAGCTTTACTTAAAGATTTTTCCAGACCTCAAGAAAACACTCATCTCTGCCCTGTTTTAGTCCCACCAAGTACAGAGTGTGAACCTGGGGCAGGGACTGACTCCCAGCACCTTGGTGGTAAGCCAGTGCAGCGTGTGTTTTGACAACTTGATCAGCTGGAGTGAGGACTGAGCTTGGGCACCAGAGGACACGGTCTTCTCTGTGCTCTCCTTGCCTCCCTGTAGGACAGCATTTCTGCCTCTCATTTATTGGGTTATATATATATATATATATTTTTTTTTTTGTCTTTTTTGTGGTGCTGGGATTGAACTCAGGGCCTCACACATGCTAGGCAAGTGCTTTACCACTGAGCCACATGCCCCAGACCTAGGCTAGATTTTTGTAAATTTTTTTTTTTTTTTTAGGAACAGTATATGCAAATTTATTTCTGACTATAATTTAAACTACTGTGGAGAGAATGATAATAAAGACAAATATGAACCTATTATGCCAGCCTATTTAGATTATATAATTATTAATCACATAGATTATCACAAATGGTAAGAATCAGGAGGTTGGCAATATTATCACAATATTGACTAATTGAAGATGGTAATATCAACACAAGATTGACTGAGAATTTTAACATTGATTTCAAATCCCATGTTTGTGTTGATCACTTTGACACTGAAGGGTAGTTTGAAAAGTAAATGTCTCTGACACTTCCCCCATTATACTTCTTAAGTACTTTGCCTTATTGGTTTATAATGGAAAAAAAGTGTCAAGACTTAAAAAACCGTGGGAAGGCTGCTGATTATTCTATTGTTTCATAAAGCAGAAGGAAGGATAGATTTGTCTTGAAAGCTTTTGAACAATTTCTCTTTCCTAACCTATGGCTGGAAAAGCTATTTGAGACCAGGAAAGAACATACACATTTTGATTTTTGTAAATTTTTTTAATGTGGTGCTGGGGTTTGAACCTGGGGCCTTGCACACACTAGGTAAGTGCTCTACCATGCAGCTACATCCCCAGCACAGCTTTTGGTAATTTAATAGGAAAAAGGGAATGAAAAGGAAGAGTATCCAAGGGAAGATATTTGCGTTTGAAGTAAAGGAATGCATCCTTAGAATAGAAGGAATTGGTTCTTACGCCTGCCCTGCGGTGCCTGGGGTGAGCTGGTGTTGCTCTCCTGACATCACTTTGCTAACATTGTTCTTCTAGGCTCTTCACTGGATCACGTGATGGTGAAAAATGTTTCGGAAAGGCAAAAAGCGACACAGTAGTAGCAGTTCCCAAAGTAGTGAAATCAGTACCAAGAGCAAGGTAGGGGACCTGCCTGGAACGGGATCATAAAGCAGGAAATGGTTTCTTCTGGCTGGAGCTGCACCGAGGCGTGGACTGTGCAGGTCTCCCATGGCCTTCCCACTGCATGGATCTTCATGTCCATTTTCTGCATTGGTTTTGGTTTAATTTATGATGTTTTGGTGGATTTTTCTGAAATTCTTAAGTCCAGTAAACTAGATGGGACACAACTAGGAATGGTCTCATTGAAACGAACACTGATTTAAAATTTTTTTAAATACTGGAAATTGCAGATACTGAGGACACCATCTCTTGAATTCTGGAGTTTATTGTGGGTATAACAACGTTTGCGTAGCAGTGAGATTGGTTAATACCTGTATACGAGACTTTTTAAATGTAGCTTGAAGGTGTCCATATGTTTAATTTATACAAACAAACCTTTTGAATCAAAGTTTTCACAGATATTATTTCTAAGGAAATGAAGCATACTGAGTATAGGTGTGCAGAACAAACTACTATGTAGGGCATTTTAAACTTTGGCCTAATGGTTTGTTGGTCAGTAAACCCTGGTGGTTAAGGCCCGGCCTGCTGGTGAGCCTGGTACTGCTGTGGGCAGACCCTAGTGAAGACACCACATTAGGAACAAGGAGACTGGATTTACTAGATGTGATCCGGGGTCAGTCGCTTACCTCTGGCCTCTTTCCTTTTTTGCAAGACAGGGACCTTACTCCCTGCCTGGCTTTCTGGACAGGGTTCATTTTGGGTTCAGTGGAAATAATCGGAAAGCAGGGTGCAGGTCTTCAAGGAGGATGTAGACGTCGGGCATCTCGGAAAGAAGGTAGAGGGAGGGGCTTAGGCGTAGATCCAGAGGTCAAGGCCACAGGTGTCCAGTGCTGTGTGGTAGGGCGAGCAGTTGCTTGATGTGTTTTTTGACATTTTCTGGAGACTGTGTCTTCAGGAAAATCTGTTCCATTCTGTCTGCTGAATCATCGACCTGGTTTTATATGTGTCAGCTCAACTTCATAATCTGAATATGTTTAGCAGTGACCTTCAGAGAACTCGGGGCTCTCCCTGTGTGGGCTTCTTCTTGACTTGCTCTCTGCTTCTCAGTCTGTGGATTCCAGCCTGGGGGGCCTGTCCCGATCCAGCACTGTGGCCAGCCTCGATACGGACTCCACCAAGAGCTCAGGTGCGTGTCTCTGGCTTGCGCCAGTGTAGCAGTTCCTGTGCGTTTGCAGTTTTCTTGACTCTGCCATTTTTTGGGGGGGCAGTACTGGGTATTGAACACAGGGTGCGTTACCACTGAGCTGCCAGCCAGTCCTTTTTATTTTTTGAGAGTGGGTCTCATTAAGTTGCCTAGGGCCTTCTAATTTTCTGAGGCTGTCTTCCAAATAGTGATCCTCCTGCCTCAGCCTCCCGAGTCACTGTGATCACAGGCATGTGCTACCACACATGCTTCCACTTTTTTCTTTTTCTTTTTTTTTGAACCAGGGATTGAACTCAGGGACACTCGGCCATTGAGCCACATCCCCCACATCCCCAGCCCTATTTTGTATTTTATTTAGAGACAGGGTCTCACTGAGTTGCTTAGGGCCTCGCTGAGTTGCTGAGGCTGGCTTTGAACTCGCGATCCTCCTGACACAGCCTCCTGAGTCGCTTGGATTACAGGCATGCACCACCATGCCGGCTTATGCTTCCACTTTTGACTAGAGTTTAGAAATGGACCAGAATTTGCTGGGATGCAGTTTGAGTGTGTGGCACGGTTGGTGAAAGTGCTGGCCCTGGAGGTAGGCTCAGGCATGTGCAGTGTTCTTGGTGGGCCAAGAGCAAAAATGTTTGAAAACATACTGTGGCCATAATTTAGTAGTTTCAAAATAGCTTCTAAAGGAATAGAATGGCAGAAAGTGGATTATATTGGGCTCCTGTTGTTTATGAGAACAGGACAAATGTATTGGTGATTAAATGTCAGGAGCCATTTGCCTCGAGGGCTACCTTGAGACACACTAGCTCACGACCAGTAAAACACAGGTAGTTAAGGGCAGCATCTGTCACAGATCCTCACAGACTCGTCTGCAGGTACCTGATCGTAGCTCCTTAGACACCAAAATGTGTCTCCCACCCAAGCTCTATAAATAAATAGCTGGTGACTAAATATTTATATTCATTTTCTTATCTAAAAGAGGGTCATAATCATAGACTAGTTGACCTATAAAAGAGAATATTGTAACATGAAGTCCAGTATCTTCTAGATGCTTTTAAATTAAAAAAAAATTAGTATCTTTTTATTACACAACACAATCTAAGAGTAATCATGTAATATTTCCTTAGCATGGTAGATATAATAAGTCACTTGTGGTCACTTGTATTGGCTAGATTTTACAGCTCACACCAGTTGCTGTAATAAGGGACTTCCTTGATGGCATTGTTCCATCTACTTTAAAAAAAAAAAAAAAAAGATTTGGCCTTCTCTGACGGAGTGGTAGAGAAAGAGCAGGTGTCCTGAATCAGGAGAGAAAGTTAACAGTGAAGAGGGAGCAGAAACCAAAAGCAAGCATCATTATGCATTATAAAAGTAATCAGCTGGGTCAGGTGGTGCACACCTATCATCCCAGCTCTGGAGGCTGAGGCAGGAAGATCGTGAATTCAAAGCCAGCCTCAGTGACTTAGCAAGGCCCTAAGCAACTTAGTAAGACCCTGTCTCAAAATAAAACATGTAAGGAAGTATTGGGATGTGGCCCGGTGGTTTAGTGCCTTTGGGTTCAATCCCTGGTACCAAAAACAACAAAAAAAAGGTAATCATTATCTAGTTGACATTTCTTTTTCCCATTCGTTGCTTTGAAATGAAGGTCATCAATGTTACTTTATTCCTATTATTGAGACCTTTATACATTTAATACACTAAGTTCTTCCCTATTACATCCAGAAATTTTGCATCCTGGCCTGGGGATACAGCTCAGTTGGTAGAGTGCTTGCCTCACATGCACAAGGCCCTGGGTTCAACCCCCAGCACCACAAAACAAAAACAAAACAAAACAAAACAAAAAAAGAAATTTTGCATCTTAAAATTTTGTGATTAAAGGTTATATTCCAATGAAAGTCTGTTTTTAATTTGGGAGGGGAAATCCTGCAAAGCAAGTGTTTCTTTTGAAGTCTCATCATTGCAATTTTTTTTCCCCTTTAGGACAAAGCAACAATAACTTAGATACCTGTGCAGAGTTCCGAGTGAAGTACGTTGGCGCCATTGAGAAGCTGAAACTCTCCGAGGGAAAAGGCCTGGAAGGACCACTGGACCTGATAAATTACATAGATGTTGCCCAGGTGACAAAACAAAACAAAACAAAGAAACAGGTTTTTTTCAGTTTAAAGACCATGCTGGTGACATGACTTTGGAAAATATGTTTGCCCTTGGATGGCACTCTTCTGTCTTTTTTTTTTTTTGGTACTGGGGATTGAACCCAGGGGCACTCCACCACTGAGCCACATCCCCAGCCCTATTTTGTATTTTATTTAGAGTCAGGGCCTCACTGAGTTGCTTAGGGCCTCGCTAAGTTGCTGAGGCTGGCTTTGAACTCACGATCCTCCTGCCTCTGCCTCCCAAGTGCTGGGATTACAGGCGTGTGCCACTGTGCCCGGCCTCTTCTGTCTTTTGATGAAGTCACGATGTCACCCTGGGCCAGCGCTCCATGGCCGTGGTTGGTACCAGATGCCTTGGAGATGGGGGTGCACAGAAACAGTTTCTCTCTTCACGCAGAGAGCGCTTCACTTTCCTGGGGCAGAGCAGCATCCTTGTTTGAATGAGGAACTGATGTCCTGACTGTTTCTACCCTGTACGTTTGTCTTTGAAATAATCTGGCAGAACCTGGCCCCACTGAACGAGTTTCATCACTTTGGAAGCTAATTCATAGCACTGTTGACCTAACATGTCTACTTATTCATACCCTGTTTCCAATAGGAATTGAGGTGAGGTGGGTTTCAAAAATATATCCAAGATAAAAAATAATCATCATGCAGGAAAATTAAGAACGAAATTGAAGATAAATCAAAGCTCTAAAGTCAATGCATAAAATATTGTAAGATCTATATGCTCCTGAGGTGCAAGTGGATAAAACAAGGCTTATATAGTTCGTTAATCTTAAGTATGCACCATCTCTTTAATCATGGGATATTAAATGTAATGATTCATATCTTCATGAAAGCAAAGGAAGTTATTTCTGTCTGAATTAAATAAGTATCTAATTTGCCATTTAACAGAGAACTCTTAGTAGTCTGGGCTAATACAAGTAGTTATCCTAGCATTTAGCTTGGAATTTAAAGTCTTTCCAGCCAGGCACAGTGGCACATGCCTATAATCCCAGCAGCTCCGGAGGCTGAGGCAGGAAGATCTTGAGTTCAAGGCCAACCTCAGCAACTTAGTAAGGCCCTAAGCAACTCAGTGAGACCCTGTCTCTAAATAAAAATAAATAAAAAAAGAGCTAGGGACGTGGCTCAGTGTTTAAGCACTTTCAATCTCTGGTTCCAAAAAAATAAATATGTTAAATTCATTCCAACAAAGCATAAGCAACAAGTAATCTAAGTAAAGTGTCACGTGGAAAGATTGCTGATCCTTCCCCCTCAGAAGGATAATAGGGTGATTTTCATTTTTCTAAGGCCTGCTGTATTTCTCATAGAGAGAGAATTTTTGCTTGTTAAAATGCCATTATTGACAATAGCATTACTATTAACCCATGTTTTGATCTTAGAATTGCTTTAAACATACTGTGAGATATGTACACTCTAATATAACATCGTAGGGTCCAAGCGTTAAGGTATATGGGCAGTTCATCAACTATGATCCAGTCTTCTGCCAAAACATTCACAGTACAGAACATCTACTGACTGACAATATTTATAGAAGACAAATTAGGCAGATAAAACCATAGTCTGCGGGAAGTCTTCAGGCATCATATGCAGTTTCACTTATTTCTGAACAGCTCAGTTTTTGCTGACTGCTGTGTTTTGTGAGCCAGGTATCTATCTGTTCATTGGCAGGCACTCCTGAAGCCCCAGGGTGTGGAAGAGCCAGATATCCTGTCGTCTAGGTAGGACAGAAAGTGAGAAAGATGGTTTCTGTGGCCTGTCTTCCTCAGCAGTCCATGTTCCAGCCCTGGTGAAAGCTTTTAAGTATTTTAAAATCTAAATCAAGACCTTCATTTTTCTTATGTAAGCATTTTAAGCTCATCAGCCTCGTGGAGTGTCTGTTTGGAATTGGGGTTCACATCAAGACAAAGGAATGGAAGCATGTGTGGGAAGCAGACTGAACTGAATCTGTGGACTGTGAAGGTTAAGATGGGGAGATTTTCTTCTGCCTCTGGGGAGAAACTGTCTCCTGTGTACCCCATGTTCTCCAAAGGCCATGGGGTTGTGATGACCAGATACTAAAAGTGACTCAAAAGACTTAAGTCTGTAACATAATTTAAAAAAAATTTTTTTTAATTGTTGATACACCTTTATTTACTTATTTATATGTGCTGCTGAGAATCGAACCCAGTGCCTCGCACATGCTAGGCAGGTGCTTTAACCACTGAGCTACAACCCCAGCCCTGTAACATAACTTTAATGTGTATCATGTATTTTTATTTGTACTTTAAAGCAAGATGGAAAGTTGCCTTTTGTTCCTCTGGAGGAAGAATTTATTATGGGAGTTTCCAAGTATGGGATAAAAGTATCAACTTCAGATCAGTACGTAAGTAAATCATTTATTAAGGAAAATTTTTTAAGCACACAGGGAATTCAGGCCTTTCGGTTAGGCCTTCTGTGGGCAGAGTGGCTGGGACCCATTTCTTACAAACAGGGGCTTCCTTTGTATCTCCTATGCACACGCGGCACCCCCACCCCAGGGTCCTGAGGCTTTTTCAGGATCCCGTGTTAGTCAAGAGCACTGGCTAGGAAGCTGGGCAGAGGTGAGAGTGGACTTAGAAGACTGCATTCCTGTCTCCTGGTTTGAGTTAGGAAGGTGTGATCCTGAAGGCACACTGCCTCCTAACTGAGCACACCAGAATGTCCCAGGGGGTGAGACACCACAGCTGCCCTCTGCCAGATCCAGGGACCGCGTGTTCTGCCTGTGAGCATGTCCTTAGAATCGGGGTATTGAAAACCGCCACGACCTCTCTGAAGGCCTCCTGGTCCCTGCAGGATGTGTTACACAGGCATGCGCTGTATCTGATCATCCGGATGGTGTGTTACGACGACGGCCTGGGGGCAGGAAGAAGCTTACTGGCTCTTAAGACCACAGATGCAAGCAGCGAGGAGTACAGCCTGTGGGTCTATCAGTGTCACAGCCTGGTAAGACGGCTGAGTTACTGCCGCTGTCCCTTACTGGCCGAGTGCACACACCCCGGAAGCTGGGGTCAGCCAGGTGTCCAGGTGTGCCACAGGCTGCTAGCTTATTTCTAGCAGACCCAGGAATCACCTGAGCCTGGACATAACATTCTGCAAAGTACATAGGCAGTGGATGAGGAAGAGTGCGTCCTGTTGCCAGAGGCTCCCTCCATTCCTCTGTGTGGTCCTGCCTGCTCACGGGCTGCAGCGCCTGTTCACTGTCCACACTTCTCCAAGGACGGGGACCTGTGTGTGAGGGAGCTCTGGGACAGGCACGGGTTGCGATGTGGGGTCGGGAGGAGACCTGTTTAATGGGTGCGCTCCGCTCACTGTACCTTCTCCCGCTGCACAGGAGCAAGCACAGGCAATCTGCAAAGTGTTGTCCACTGCGTTTGACGCCGTGTTAACCTCTGAGAAATCCTGAACTCCGCACTCACTCGGAAGCCAGCCTCACCCGAGTCCACCTGTCTTCTGAGTCATCTGCTTTCAATCTGCAGTGCTGAACTATTGTAGAAAGATGAGGGAGTGCCCTGCTTCAGTTTTCTGAAGTGCAATGTCTACACTATTGATCATTTGTTTTTGTATTAAAATGTGTCAGATTAAACAGTGAGTTAACTCTCGATGAACTGTCTACTTTCTGGGAGTAAAAGAGAAACCCACCTGGTCATTTTAAAATGCAAATCAGCTTAACACTGAAGTGTCAGGGAAGTTCCCTCTGAATGCCATGGAGGATCTGCCTGAGGAAGATTGAGGAAACGCTCCATGTGGCTTCCCCATGACATGGTGCCACTGGTTTGGAGTGAGAGGCAGCAGAGCTCATGCTGGCTTGGAGCAAGTGGCACTGTCAACTTAAGACACACACAGTGAATTTTCAGGAGTGTGTTGGCAAGATTGTACGAGTTTATCTCAGAGTTAAGAGCTCCTTAAAAGATTACTACTCATGCTAACCCTAAGTATTTAGAGGATCTCAGTACACTGGTGTACTTATTCTTTTAAAAAGGCCTGAATAACACTTTAAATATTAGAAATAAGACCACATCCATTTAAAAGTACTTTATTTTTTTTTTCCAGTCAAATGACTAGTTAACAAGAAGAGTAAACTTGAATTAAACATGCTCTAATTATACATCACTGCATTAAGGACAATGAAAATAAGAATCAGTTTAGGTCATACAATATATACAGTTGCGCTGCAACTAGACCAAAGTGATCAAGTGAATGAACTGAGTATCCTACACCTCAAAACAGCATTCTAGGCTGCGTGTCCATATCCGCCCTTAACAGGTCGCGCGGGAATGACTAGTCTGTGCACCTGTGGAGTCGCCATCCCTAGAAGTCAGATCCAATGCAAAGTGGCATGCCAAATGCCAGAATCCTGCAGCTCAAGTTCATGAAACATAAACTTTAAATAGATATCTACAGTGTTTTCCTTTTTCTTTTGAATTTGCAAAGAGCAAATAACTAGGAAAGGATATTATTAGGGAAGTTAATAGAATTTCTCCTCTGGTAAAAGTACTATTAATTACTGCACAATAGCACCACCAAATTGTAGACTGGAAAAAAATTTCCTAGGAATTCCTGTACCAGTGAGCCTGATGGTTAGTTTGGGTCTGGAGTTCAAATGTTCTGTGAATCAACTCGATTGCTTAGCTGGCACCAGGTCATCAGAGGCTGACGATAAGATACAGATGCGGGAGGTTGTTACCCGGTTAGGAGACGTGTGTGGTGCAAACTGCATCTGTTCACTCTTAAATCAGTGAGAAATTGGCTAAGTGAAGGGTTCAAACAACAGAAATTAACATGTAGTGAAAATAGATGTAGTGCTTTAAAAAAAGACTTTAATTACAGATGGAACATGCTTTGCCTGGAACGTTGAAAGGCAAAAAGCAATTGCTGTACAACATCATACAACATTCCAGTGTGTTCCGTCTTCCTTTATCATAGTCAACAAAAACAATGCCGAGAAAAAAAGAAGGAAGGAGACTCCACACGTGAGAGTCTTGTATGAAAAAGACAAGCTGCTTCAATCAAATGTACCATCATAACAAATGCAACAAGAGCATTTTTGCCTTGCTTTCCAAGCCTTTAAATTTATTCCTTTACTTTTGTTTCAGTTCCAAGTGGGCATCCCATGTCTATGTATTCTGAAAGAGTGCCGAAATTTCCAATATCCCTACTATGAATCTTATGCTCATGGTTACTAAATAGAGGTGTGACAGTCAAGTTCATTAAACTAATGAGTTTTGTTCTATCACGTACAACCTAATTCCCACCCCTTCCCCAAGTAGTGTGCACTGAGGAGTGACATGATGGCTTTAGACAGTAGAACTGGGAAGTTTGGAAGGACTGCATTACCTGGGACCTACAGATCTCTGATATGCTCTTGAGTACAAACAAATGGACAGGTTAAATTTCAAGACTTACAGTGTAACTACCATTCCTGTTGGCAGAGTATATAAATACAAACACTAAGCTGCGTGAATGTCCTCCAGAGCTAGGAAGGGAAGGCAGAGACTACAGGAAAGAGCAGGGAACGTGGTTCTGTTCCAGGGTCTGAGCCACAGTATTCTACTTGTGGACATTGCTTTCTGAGTGATACGGGAAGTTGAAGAAGGCAAATTCCAAAACACCTACAGCATAGAAGCTAATTTAAAGAACTGTTTTGCAATCCATCATCCTTAGTTTTTAACCAAATTCAGGAAATGCAGTTTATATAACCTCCTGGAATGGAATGAACTGCTATCACCATTCGTTGTAATGACCCATCAGTAGGTCTGCTAAGTTTGTTCACAACAGGTCATACACACATGCAGAAGGTCCTGACAGCTGCAAACTCACAGGTTAGGGCTAGAAAGTACAAGGCCAATGTGTAAATTTCCAAGTTGCTTTAAGTAGACATAGGGTGGGTTTCAAAAAAATAAGTGTCTTTAAAGGTGAACTGATGATATTATGGAGGGTCCAGGACTTTTGAAGCTCAGATTATTGGCTTCCTAAAATCATAATCGTGCTACTGATCACAACTCCAGAATTGGGCCAAGGAAAGCAGGAATAATTTCTAATATTCTTCTTTGAATATCTTTAGGGTAAGCAGATGCATCCTACAGATGCAGGATCTTGGTTACATAGTTAAAACAACCTCAGTTCACCTTTTAGGAAATTGCTTTTCCTAATAAAAGTATAGCGATGTTTCATGAAAACTACAAATTATAAAAACAATTCACTTATGTATAAAAATTGCCTTTGAGTTTTTAAAACTTAACAGTGAGAGAAAATGGGCTACCATACAATTCATGAAAACGGTTATCTGGCAAGAATCCTGGTACCAGTAATGAAACAAGAACGTAGCTGTTAATTAAGGAAAGGCTTCTGTTCAGTAGCAGTTTAGTCGGCAATAAAGTGCACAAATGATACCGGGAACGCCCCTTTGCGACTGGGGTCTCCATCGATGTGGCCAATCTGAAATGAAGAGAAATTTGGATTGTTAGAAAATTCCAAATTGGGAAGCCTTGGCGGGCACTGCAGCCCCGGAAGGGGAGACCTGTGTTCAGAAGGATTCCTGCCGCCCGAGACCCACCTGGGTAGAGCAGCCATGCTGTGTTCTCTTTTCCCCTTTGCTCCCGCACGCAAGGGGCCTCGTAGGACCCTCAGATGTGGGGGGATGCCTGGAGGCATGTGGGATGCCGTCTGATCACCACTCCCCACTTATCTTATTTTTAGTCAATGAAGAAACTGTCCGAAGTTTGTCTCAACCTTTTTTATTGTTTGGGGCTGAGGACTGAACCCAGGGCCCCGAGCATGCCCTACCGCCAGGCTTCTGAAACTGTCAGAAGTTTGTTAGCTATGGAGTCAGAGGTTGTGGACAAGGGGATCATTTAAATTTCACCATGCACTTGTGGAAAGCTTCAAGAAAAGTCCCATTTTTTTTTTCACTCTGGGCAAATTATATAAATGAGACCCAAGTATGATTTCAACAATGTAACTTATGTAGGCACATAAAAGCCTAGAAGAAAACTGTCAAAATATAAATGGCGGGTTCTTTTAGGGGACCGGCTGATCACAGGCAACATTTTCTTTCTTCATCATACCTTCCTGCATTCTCCCAGTTTTTGGAGGTGAACAGGCATTTTCCGCATGGCTAAGCCAGTTGGAGTCCCATCCACGTGGTGGTCGCAGGCAGGGATGGGACCAGACCTGCCCTGCTTCCTCCTACCAGCAGGCAGGTCCTCACGGCACTGGCTGCACACCCCGCCAGCCACACCCTGGAGCAGAGCCCAAAGCTGCGGCTCCTGCTGCTGCCTGTGCTGAGCAAGGAAGACAGCGGCCCTGGACCCACAAGGAAGGTGGAGCAGCCCTGGCAACCGCAGCGCTACAGGCCGAGACCAAAGGCCCTGCAGCAGCGACCTCAGGTGGAAACCGCCGGAGCTCTGCTAGGGACAGCAACCGGCAGTGTCAAAGCTCCTCCTTTGACAAAGCAAAGCAGCTTCCCTGAACCGGGTCCAAGGCACCAGCTACTCTGGGTATCTGAGCCCAGGTGCAGAGCAGGGCCCTGCATAACCACGGCGGGCAGAGGCCCTCTGGCCTTCATCCCAGTTATGAATCCTCCCACCTCAGCTGATGACCTGGCTCTTCAGGGGGCCACAGTGCGGTGGGCCACTCCCATTCACAGATGGTGTCAGCCGGGTGTGTGTGAAGACCTAAGCACCTTGCCCAAGGCCCCAGTCCATAAATGGCAGTCTGAATTCCCAGAGTCCCGAGGACCTGTGCCCACCCTCCGGCACCCAGAGGCCTCGAGTGACCCACAGCTCTTTCAGGACCAGCCCAGCCCCAAGGGCTCCGTCCTTGAGGCCAGCTTCACCTAGACATCTCGCTCGGCTGCTCTGGCCGTGGGGATCATAACCTGGAAACTCAAGGCTTCCAAGCACACCAGCCTCATTTCAGGTCCTCAGGTGTGCTCTGGTAACTGAAGCCGAGTGGCCTGCCCACCTAAACAAGACAGGAGTCCCCCAGGGATAAATGAGACCCATCAGAAGTGGCCGTCCACAGGGAACGACAGCTGAGGGTGCTGGGTCCTAAGGTCTGGCAGTGGCACCAGGGCACAACCACCCAGCTGAGCACCTCACCTGTGAGCAGGCCTCTCAGGCTCCCTGGCCTCCCCAGCCCACCCCGACTCACCCACCACTCCTGGTCCTCCTCCCCGTCCACCACGATCACATCTCCCTCAGAGAAGGTGAGCTCGTCCGGGTTGTCGGCCACACAGTTGTACAGCGCTTTGACCCGCTTGGGCTTCGACTTGGTCTGTGTAAGGAGAAGGGCACAGTTAGTGTGGCTGGAGGTCTAAGCTCTCGGGTAGAGGACAGGGCCCCTGCCTCCCTCTGGTCTCTGGAGTCCCCTTCCCAGGCCTGGGAAGCCCACAGGGACCAAGGGGGCTTTTCTCTCCCAGGGCAGCTCAGGGGCCAGGGAGAGAAAAGGGTGAGACCCCAGCAGAGTGGGGAAAGGAAGCAGCCTGGGTCTGGTGGTGGTGGAGGCCAGGTCTTCCAGGTGCCCAGGTCATGAACTGCCACCAGGAGGAAGCTCCAGGGGAGGTGGGACAGTCCTCCCGGTCAGAGCAGGGACAGGAGGGCAGGCATGTCCACTTACCGCTTGTGACTTCCTGGGCATGGGTGCAGGGGGCTGCAGGGCCACAGCATTAGACAGAGGACCAGGAGCTTCTGTTGCAGAAAGATCCACTGCTTTAGGGCCAAAATGAAGGAACTTTACAAGACGCCCCATCAAGCGCAACCACAAGATGTAAACAATGACTCTAAGCCACAGTGTCATGTCTGAAAGCAGATTCCTCAGCTGTAACGTGTTGAGGGAGAAGTCCCCTCAAAGCTGAAGAACCTCCTGCCTTTGTAGTGGGACATGGGAACACAAACAGGGGCCCAGGAAAGAGGAGTGGGACACCAGCCTCTGCAGCAGAAGGCCCAGGCCGAGGAGGGTGGGATGGCCACAGGTGGAGGGCAGCAGGGCCCTGCCCGGGGCTGACCCCCTGTTTGGAAATACCCACCACGGGCCAAGCAGAAAGAAACCCAGCCCCCAATTAAATAATTACCAGGTCCTCTGGGCTGGCCTTTGTTGATCAGTGGGGTCGGCTTGTCAGCCCTATGAAGAAGGGGAAAAGCGGATTTACTGATACCTGAGGTTACCTGCCTAGCTTCATTCCCTGCATAAGGAACACCTGTGTTCAAGCTGAACCTGGGAGCTGACTTCAACTGTCAGTTGAATATTATTATTTTGGTAAAATGAAAGGCCCAGATTCAAGGTTCCTGATCCTAAAAGCAGGGCTCTTCCGAAGCACCTCTGTCCATGTAGGCCTGGGGCTAGAAGCTGGGCCCTAACCATTGGATCAGCCCCTTCCTCATTTAGGCTTTGTCCCTGCATGTGAAAGGAGGGCCAGATCTTAGACTCAGGCCTAGGTGGTTCTGCCAGGACCTGTCAAGCACCTGGGTCAGCGTCATCATGCCCCCACCTCTGCACGGTTCTGCTGCTGGGAGCCGAAGTGGCTGATCATGGCTCAGGTCCTATCTGCAAGCTTGGGCTCCAGCTCACCCAGAGCTGGAGGTAAAAACACGGGTGGGTGTGGTTCTCACGGTGGCAGACGGGGGTCTAACAGCACAGACTGGCCACTGGCAGACCTGGCTGAATGGGTTGCTGGGAAATGGCATTTCATCTGCAGGTGTGACACCAGACATCATTCTCAAAATAAGGATGGAGGCAAAAGTCTGTGGTGGGCTGAGAGGAAGCCTAGCTTCACAGCAGGGGTCTGAGTGGACCTAGCATGCAGCCACACACAGGAGGTGAACGGGAGGACCTGGCATGGAGCCACACACAGGAGGTGAACGGGAGGACTTGGCATGGAGCCACACACAGGTGGACGGGATGGACCTAGCATGGTGGATGGGATGGACCTAGCATGGAGCCACACGCAGGTGGATGGGATGGACCTAGCATGGAGCCACACGTAGGTGGATGTGATGGACCTAACATGGGGTACAAACAGGAGGACAGGAGGAAGCCAGTGGCTGCATTCTTTCCACTGTGCTCATTTCCGTCAGAGCTTCCTCTGCTGCCCGAGATGAACCCTCCGAGGGCACCAGTGTCTGCAGGCTCAGGATGAAGGTGGAGTTTTGTTACTATTTTCAAAGAAGGCACAGGGCCCACCCATCTGACAGCCTCGTCATTTACTCTGGTGTTAGGTGTCTCAGCAGACACCGCAGGCTGACCCTCGCCTGCAGCCAGCCGACCACACAGGGCTGATGGAGTGTGGACGGGGGCAGGCAGGGGTCCTATCTGCAAGCTTGTTCGACCCCACCACTGTGGGACAACCAGCCACAGCTGACACATAAACAAGCAAGAGTGGCCGTGTTCCAACCAAGCCTTCCGGGGCCCTGGAATCTGAATTTCATAGCATCCTCATGTGCCACAGTATTCTCCTTTAGATTTTTTTAACCATTTATAAATATAATAGCAACTACTAAGAGGACAAGTATGAAAATCCTGATTTATACTATGGTCGAAGTAATGGGTGGGGTGGGGGTGCTTCTTTTTCAAAGAGGGTCTGAACCAGTCTCAGACGCCCGGCCTGCACCTGCTTTATCTGCCCCACAACTTCTCTTCCCACCGCGTTAAGACCAGGAAGACCGGGCTAGAGAGGAAGCCCATCCAGCGACCACTAGCCAGGACTGCAGGAACCAGCACGGCAGCTGGAAAGACCCACAGACCTCACTTGACGGAAGCCACTGTCCTCAGCACTCCCTGGTGAGTGCCAAGAGCCAATTGTTTCTTGTCCGGAACTTTTAAGACCTGATTTGGCCTCTTAAAAGCACAGCAGCTTGGAGAGAGCAAACCAGAGACCATCACAAGGAAGGAGAAAGGAAGTGACACAACGCTAGGGCCCTAACACAAGACCCAGGAGCAGCACAGCCAGGGGCCATTTGTTTAAGGCAAGAACAACAGTTGGTACCTGAAAGCATATTCATTACAGCATCATTAAGTTACTCGTTATAAGTCTAACCGCTGTTTAAGAACAGGATGGCAGGGCTGGGCATGGTGGCACATGCCTGTAATTCCAGCACCTTAGAGGTGCTTGGGAGGGGAGGCTGAGGCAGGAGGACCCCAAGTTTGAGGCTAGCCACAGCAACTAAGTGAGGCCCTTAGCAACTTAGTGAGACTTTGTCTTAAAATAAAAAATAAAAAGTGCCGGAGATGTGGCTCAGTGGTTGAGTGTCCCTGGGTTCGATCTCTAGTACAGAAACAAAACAAAAACTCCCAAAGAATAGGAAGGCAGGGATATGCATGTTATATTTTAGAAAGCTGTCTTGTAGAGCAGCACTTTAAAAGTGCTGAAAGTACTCTAGTTAAAAACAGCAGCCTATAGGTCTCAGGGTGAAGCTCGGTGGTAGAGTGCAGGCTCTGGGTTCTGTCCCCAGCGCCACCACCACCACGCACTGAAATACATTCACTTCCACTTCCTCCCGAGGAAAAGGACTAAAAACAAAAATTCAAACCAAAAGAACAAAGAACTGAAGGGGAAACACAATCTGGAAGCTGGAACGGGCAGGGTGAACGGTCATCACCTTGCTGGTGCGAGGAGGGCGATGCATGCCAGCACCAGGAGAGCCCTGAAATGAACCCTTGCATCCTGTGGGGCCCGGTGAGGCCCAAGGACCTCTGGAAGGCGGGACAGTGGCAACAGAAGGATCTGCCAAACTGCGTCTGAGGAGACAGTCCTGGACTCCCACTGCACCCCTACCCCACCTACAGAGGAGAAGCTGCTTCTCCTGCAGAGGGCAAAGCAGAGGCTCTGGAGGGACACAACGTGCAATCATTGGAGTAGCTCACAGAAGAGGGATGGAGGACAAGTTTAACTTTATTTCCTTACGCACCTCCCAGAAAATTTACACCCTTCCAGAAAGAGGTCAGGGACCTTGAGTTGTCCAAGAAAAAAGGGTCAAAGAGTTCCCCAAAAGCCCACCAGACGCTCCTCCGGGAAACCTGTGCAGCCACCCTGTGCACCAAGTGCAGCCAGATGGGGTTTTGTTTTTGAAGGACCGACGGGGGTTGAATCCAGGGATGCTCAGCCCCTGAGCTACATCCCCAACCATTTTATTTTTTTGCTAAGTTGTCCAGGCTGGCTTCGAACTTGTGATCCTCCTGCCTCAGTCGCCCGACTAGCTGGGATTACAGGTGTGTACCACCACGCCCAACTGCCAGTTGTTGTTAATTTTTTTTTGTAGCTGTAGATGGACAACATGCCTTTGTTTTATTTGTTTGTTTTATGTGGTGCTGAGGATGGAACCCGGTGCCTCACACATGCTAGGCAGGCACTCTGCCTCTGAGGTTCAGCCCCAGCCCTGTTTCTGCCTTGTGTGCAGTAGAAACAGACAGGTACAGAGAACTGCTCACAGGAAAAGTCTCTGCCATGCAGAGACCAAAACAATGTGAGAGAAACACTACGCAGAAAAGCACCAATGAATGCACACTTAACACTCCAAAAACCATCATTAATATTCCCAGAGAGATAAAGTGATCTCATGAAACAAGAACAGGGTATTATAAAAAAGTTAACTTGAGAATTATTACATAAGACCAGAAGTGAGAAACCCAATAAAAGAATTGGAATATAAAACATAGAAAACCTCTCAAAAGTAGACTTTGAAGACAAGCAAGCAAACAAAGCAGGAAGTGAAAAAGATGGTGCCAAGAGGGCCAGCTGATGAGGGCAGTACCTTCCCCCACTACTGCACACAGCCAGGCCAGCGCCTGCTCTTCCAGACTGGCTTCTGGGCAGTGGGCCATGTGACTGGCATTGGTGGACAGGTGACCACAGCTAGTACACCATCCCACCTTCTCCTTCAGAATCAACACTGGGCCCAAGGGGTAAAGAAGGTGGCATCAAAAGATGGAGGGTTCTAGGTCTACTCTTGGGTCTGGGATACACAGGGAGAAAGTTTGAGTGCCTCAGGGTCCACCCATGAGATTTGCAGGAGCTGTCAGAACAGTTAGGCTATTTAATGAAAAGAGAAAAGATCATCTATTTAGAGGAGAGGCTGACTAGATCTGATACCTGAAGAGTGAGAATTAAATAAAAACAGACAATAGAAAAAAATAGAATTCAAGGCATTTAAAAAAGTGAGTAAAATTTCACAGAATTGGAGGGCACAGTGCAGTTCCTGGCTGGAACAGCATCTGATGGAATGCCCATCAGATACAGAGCCGACATGGAGCCAGAGAACAAGCAGGCAGCCAGGTGGAGTGGACAGGTTGGCCTGAGGGGAATCAAGAGGGCTTATCCCGGGAGGGTGGCCTGATGGCATAGTCCCCACCTGGGTGGGAGGAGGAAGGCATGGGAGATGGTGCCTGGCGGGGGCCAGAGCCTGTGCCTTCAGGTGGGGTTCCTGGAACAGGACTTGACTGAAGCACAGAAAGGGGGCTCCAGCCAAGGGGAGGGGTGGAGGCAGAGGTGGGAGAGCTGTCCCATAAAGGGACACCAACCACCTCAGGAAGTATGGCACCAGGGCTTTCACCTTCAGAACAGGGAGCCGAAAGTGCAGAGAAGTAGAAAATCAGAAGTGCCCCCAAAGTCCAGGGAGACATGGAGTCTATGGAGACACCAGGTGTCACACCACAGTCCTCGCCTCACTGTATCTGGCTCTGTCGCTGCTTGACTTAGTGACAGCAATGCCAGCCACTGTCCAGGGCCAGGCCCCTGCTAAGAGGAAGCCCACCCCACCCGAAGGCCGTGCATGGATGTGTTCTGGTCGACAGCCCCAGCTGGGGTCCCACAGACACAGGCAGCGGCTGCCAGAGCTGTGCACCCATGTGTCAGTATCCAGCCCACCCTGACCGTGTGGAGTCCTTCCAGCTGAGGCCTCACATGCTGAGAAGCAAAGGCTAGCTAAGCACTGTGCCAAACAGATTCCCGACAATGAGAGGAATAAAACAGTGCGTCTCACCTCGGTGGGTTCTGGAGTGGTTTGTTACTAGAACAAGTGAAATTGGAGGTGTCAGTGAGGACTCACAGATTTCAAAACAGAAAGGCACAAAAGGCATCTGCGTGGGCGTACGTATGCATGTACTATGTGAGCATACACCTGTGCACACCTGCATTTCCTGGTTCTGCATTTCCCATGGCGGGGCCTATCCTAGCAATGACCCTGTACCCAGCACCAGGACCTCGGCTTCTCAGCAGCATTCCCATTAAACAGCCACCACGTCCTCTGTAAGGACCAGATTCAGAGGTAGGACTGGACTCCTCTGTAGTAAAGGGCATTATTTGGACACATGGCAACACTAGAGAGCGAGGGGGGTGGTGGCTCCGTATCAGGCCAACGTCCTGATTTTGCTGGCTGCACTGTGCATGCCCAGGTGAATGTTCTCACTTGTAGGAAACAAGCTCACACCTGGGCAAGAAAACCTTTCAAATGGGCAAACACAGAACCTAGAAAGCCTCATATCTTGAGGACTTTACTCCCCAAAGCCCAGCGTCTGTACTAAATTAAGATCTAAACTCACTTGGTGGATTCCAGATATACATTTGTAAGAAATTTTCAGTTAAAAAGTTTTTGAATAATTGCAAGAGCTGATGGCGTCACGTGACACCCGGCCTCCCATGCCTGGGCACCAGCAACAGGGGATTTCCAGTGTTTGTAAGGGGACCACTGCCACTTGGAAGCCCCCTGAATGCAGGACACAGGCGCAGCCAGTGTGACTGGGCCAGAGGCCAGGCAGGGGCAGCATTACCCGGGAGCAGGCTTCTTCTGAGGCAGGCGGCTGGGAGGCTGGGGTGGCAGGGGCGGGGGCCTGCTCTGTGAGGTCCCAGGCTGGGGAGGCTTGCCCGACTGGCTCAAGGCTTCCAGCACGCTGGGTGTCTTAGCCACAGGAGGGGGTGGCGTGGGGGCCAAGGGGTCTGCAGAGAGAGAGGGAGAGGAAGAGGTCAGCTCCAGTTCCACACCCACCTGCTCCCCAGGTGGCTTCAGCCAGGGCTTCTCTTCCCTAGGCGTCTCCAGGGGAACACACCTGCTGCTGTTTCCTCCTGCACTTCAGGAAACTATGAAGTGAGGGAGAGGGAGTCCTAGTCAAGCACACCAGGAAGCTCCATCATGATCAGAACTCCTCTGCTGGCCCAGGTGGGGGAGGCCAGGACTCTTCCTGCCCCTGACTCAGGCAGCAGGAGGCTGGGTGGGGCCAGGTCCAGGCCTGGCCTCTCAGCCCGAGCAGGCCCATCCCCAGAAGGGAAGGAGGCCCTCCCATTTACCAGGCAGCCGAGCAGGGTCAAGTCTGAGGACAGATCATGAAGACCGACTTGGTACAGGGTCCCCAGTCTGTGAGGTGGGCAGGGCGAAGATTCTACGATCATCTGGTTTTACAGACCAGAGACTGAGGCTCAAAGAAGCCAAGTGGTTCCGCCCAGGGGCAAAGCAGGTGGCTTTGGATCCTCAGCCCCAGCCTTCCTCCACCCTGTTCTTCTTCTCTGACAAACAGCAAAGCCCCAGGTCCTTGTCACAGGTGGTGGCCTGCCTCCAGGTGGAAGCTAACACATAAGGCCCAGGACAAGCCAGCGGGAATGAGGCCACCAGTGACCAAAGAGGTGGGTGAGGAAAGCGAAGAGATCCAGTGTGTAGTCTTTCCCCCTTTCCCCAGTGTCCTTTTTCCATTTTAAAGGAAAAGCAGAAAGGCAGACTTGTGAAACCCAGGGCTGTCAGCCGGAGAGCTGGGAAGAGGGCTTCTGGCTTGCTGGGAGCCTCTGGCTGTGTAGCCTGGTGGTACTTCAGCAGGCTGGTTTTAAGTTTTTTCAGGATCTTAAGTTGCCCAGGATGGCCTTGAACTTGGATCCTCCTGCCTCAGCCTCTCAAGTCACTGGGATTACAGGCATGTGCCACTGCCCCCAAGCTAATGTTAGCTATTTAAGAAAGCCAGGAGCAATCTAGGAATACTATCATAATGCTCTGGAAGCAGCAAAACCTAGAGATGCTGGGTTCCCACCGCCAGAGCCCAGGAGAGCAGGAGGCAGAGAGGGCAGGGCCCAGGCTTGCGTCACCAACCCGGTGAGACATGCTCAGTGCTGCACATGAGAGAGACCTCCTCCCACTGCCTCTCCCCACAAGGCTTTGGGGATTTTCAACCACAAGCTGGTATTTAGAAAAAACCCATGCCAGGTTATGACTGTCCCCAAATACTGAGAATCACTCGGGTGGTGTGCAAAGGAGGGAATGCTGTTCGGATGAATGCTCAGCAAGGAGAGTGCCATCCTGGGCGTGCTGGGGACAGACACCACCTGCAGCTGGCCAGGGAGGGCTGGGCCAGTGCCAGTGTGAGTGGCCTGCAGCCCCTCAGTCGTCTCCCCAGTGGCTGCCAACAGCGCCCCCTGCCTTCCAGATCTACGAGGCCCATTGGCAAGAAGGAAAAAGGAAAAAAACGTACTGGTAGATGTCACGCGAAGAGGGGGCAGCGGTGGGTGGACAGCTGGCGGATCTGACGAAGATCGCTGCCTGCTTACACCGTCCACACCTACAGAGTTTGTCTTCCACAAGGTGTTAGCTGAGGAGGTTGCCTGAACTAAACCCAGGCACACACGCATGCACACACGTGCACACACACGCACACACACAGAACAAAAACAGAAACAAAACACTGCGTTATTGATCCTCTCGCTTATAAAACTGTCAGTCTGACCCTTCTAGAGCGGCAAACGGACCCTGGGACTTGGCTCTCGTCTCTGGTAACCGGAAGACAGATACCAATGTTTGCTAAACCAGACATGGTCTGGGGAACATTCCCAGCTGGCTTCCTCAATCTGATGGTGAAAAGTAAAAATGCCTGACTTTACTTCTTAGGTATAAATATTATTTGAAGAGGGGAAATAAATCATCACGTTATATTTGGGGACCATGGAACTTCTGCTCATCTTTGCCCTTCCATTGTATCCTGCAGGCTGTGGGAACCACGCCAGCCATGCAGACAGCACCCTGTTCCCAGCCCTCAGTGGTGGGGCAGGGTACAGGTCAGTCACAGGGGACGACCCTCTCCTGACTTCCTGCAACACTCTGGCTACAGATTGGCACAGAGGACCCAGCAGGTTGGGATGACCCCCAAAGAGGTGGCATTTCCCTGACATTGTTCCCCTGCCATTCACTCAAATGCACATGTGACCCAGAGTGTACAGCCCACGGGGAGGGCTGGGCTGGCAGTGACACAGGCTGAGTCCTCCCAGGAGGCCCCAGGGTCTGGAGGAAGCCTTCACGCCCCTCCTGCGGTGTCTGGGGATTCCATCTCTAGGACCCAGTGTGGACTAGATGAGGATGGGGAGAAGCAGATGAGGGGTACAATCTACTGCATCTGAAGAAAGAATGAAGCTGAGACAAGAGTGGAAGAAAAAGAGAAAGAGAACCAAACCCTCTGATTCCAGGAAACCTGGAAATGGAGACGAGCTTCTCCTCCTCTTCCACCAGCCAACAGGGCAAGATGAAATCTCTCCCTGACACACAGCGCCAGCCAGTAAAAGCCTCCAATGGGAATGGAGATGCCCAAATCCTTTGGGTCTGAGCCTTTCAGAATAGACACACCTCTCCGGAAGTGGGCAGAGGTGAGGGGGGCTCTGAGATGCCCATGGTCAGCCCGGGAGGGGGACAGGCAGGTAGCTATGACTTGAGTGCCCTACTGCACTCCTTGGTCAGAGTTCCCATCAGGTCCAGCATGGTGCTGTCTGGGAAGCACAGCACGGGAGGGCCGTGGGTGGTGAGTAAGCTGGCTTCCGGGTCTGGGGGCAGGGATACCTCTGTGCTGAGGGATGAGGTTCAGTGGCCCACAGGACAGGCTCACCCACGTTCCTCAGCCTCCCCTGAACACTGGGTCAGGGCTTCGTGCAAGGATCCTTGCGATACCCAGGGCAGTGGGGCAAGATGGGGCACAGTCACACTGCCAAGGACATGCAAGGACAGCTCAGGGGTGAGCTGTGTGCTCACCCCTACAGCCTGGTCTCGGGGCCACCCGAACCAGCAGCACTTCCCTCGCCTCCAGCTGCTGGGAGGCCCTTGGGCTCTCCAGGCTCAGAGCACCCGGAGCAGCCCTCACTTCCACAGGAAGTCCCATGGCTGGCAGCTGGAGTCTAGGGTGAGCTGGTCACTTGGCAGGCCTGCCCTCGAGAAGCACAGTGCCAGCTGGTCTCCACTACTCGATGAACTACTTAACTTCAGGGTTCCAGGTTCCATATTTGTAAACGACAATCTCACCTGTGGAGTCACCCTGGCTATGCGGACAGCGCAACTGGGGTTAAGTCAAGTGAGTTTTCACACTGAAAGCACTGGTGGGGACAATTCTGTATTTTTACAATTATAATTTTACAATTGTTTTACAATTGAGCATTGTTCCCCAAATTAGTAACTTTTTCTCCTTCATTCCATGAAAATCATGGCGATAAGAGCAAATCGCTGGTGCTACAGGCTGGCCCTGATGCAGGCAGAGGAGAAATAAGGAAGGAGAAGGAATCGAGGCTAGGAAGGGCAGTATGTGGGTAAGGGCTGCAGAGAGTGCCCCCCGGCCCGTTCCAGGCCCACCTGGGACAGCCTCACATCACCCAGACCACACAGGAGCCATGTCTGCTCAGAGTAAGAAGCCAGGCAAGACCTCCAGCACCATCTGGCATTGTAAGAATGGAATGGTGGAATTTCTTTAGGAAGCAAACAGAAAACAATTACAAAATAAGTGCCCAAATGTCACCTAGTTGGGGGCAAAGCAGATGCAAACTTCCCAACCCCCGACCCCCAACCAAACCCTCTATGTCTCTGCAGGGGACCAAGAAGTTTCATACCTTTGACAACATTTCGAGGTGGGAGTGGGGGGGCACTGGTGGTGGTGGGGGCTGCAGGCTGGGACGGGGGTGGGCTGCCACTCAGGATGGCTCCATAGGTCTCGTTCTGCACGATGCTGGGCACGAACCCTCTCTGCTTGTCCTTGGCGAGGTTGGCAGCATCTCTGGCCAAAGACGTGGCATTAGGCTGAAGCTGGCTGGATCCCAGCTGGTAGAAACTGACAGGCCGGTCCTCCCGCCGATTGGGACTGGGCTGGAGAGGAATGTCAGGCCGAGGTGTGAGAGGCAGATGGGGACCTCTCTGGCTGAGCAGGGCAAGGCGGCCGTGAAGACCGCACTTGCCCCACTTCTGTTGGCCTGGGGCTCTCGCCTGTGGTGTAAGAGCTGCAGGATTTTAAAACTCACTCTTTGTCTTGTAATTGAAACACACATGCGGACACCCCTGCCCCTGCCAAAGCCATGACTTACAAGTCACAATTCTCCATCTGTGAAGGATTTCAAATATAAGCTACTTTGTCTTACTGGTCAGTTTTCTCTAATGAGCTCTTCCTGTCTCCAAGTGTCCCTTTCCTAGTTCACCTTACATTCTAGAACAATACAGATGGCTCTGGCCACCCAGCTGCAATCACATCGACAGCTCTACAGCTGATTGGCCCAGACCAATGTGTTCTTTCCACACTCACGGGAACTCTTGAGAGTCCTCTAACTCAGGGGGGTCAGCAGCTGTGGCCCATGGGCTGCCCAGTTTTTTTGTTTTTTGAACCAGGGATTGAACTCAGGGACACTTGGCCACTGAGCCACATCCCCAGCCCTATTTTGTATTTTATTTAGAGACAGGGTCTCACTTAGTTGCTAAGGGCCTCGCTAAGTTGCTGAGGCTGGCTTTGAACTTGCGATCCTCCTGACTCAGCCTCCCAAATCGCTTGGATTACAGGCGTGCGCCACCACGCCTGGCTCTGCCCAGTTTTTATAAATAAAGTTTTATGAAAACATAGCTGTGACCTGTCACTTACATACTATCTATGCCTGCTTTGGGACCACCCTGGTAAAGCTGAGTAGTTGCAATAAAAACTGGTATTTTAGGTCAAGGAGCCTCAAGTATTCACTCTCTGGCTCTAAGAGTTTGTCCACCCCCGCTCTACCTGTGCTTTAATGCAAACTAACGTATCCGATCATGACTCATGTAACCGAGATGCCACTTGTATTTGAAATGTCAGCCTCAGTACATTAGCTACGATCTTGAGCAAATCGCTTAACCTTGCCAAGGTTAAATGGGCATAACGCCCCCTGTTTCTCTAGCACGGTCCCAGAAGCGTGGTAGGTGCTCGCCATCAGCCTCTTGCTCCCTCTTACAGGACCGTCCACCCACTCCAGGCTCTGGTCACACGTGGCTTGGTGTGCCGAACTCGGCAGCCAGTGGCTCTTAGCAGATTTCTACATTCAACAGAGCCCCCAGTCGGGGGTGTGGGGGGGACAAAGCACCTGACACTCTGCTGAAAATAAAGGGAGTGGGTGGTGGAGTCTGGGCCTCAGGATTCCAGGCCTGAGCCTTGCTGCTGCCACGCTCTCCCGGGCACTGGCTGGCTCCACTGCCGCTCCCGGGACAGAGGTGACACACAGCCTCCTCTCAGCAGGGGCTTCAAAGGTTTTATTTTTTCTATTTAAAGGCAGGTAAACATGAAATTAGTCCACTCTTCCTGCTTTGATGCTGTTTTGTATTAACTCAGTGAAGAAATTTCTTATTCTGCATTCTAAGAAATGGTCATACAGACGGAATGACGGCATGAGCAAGGGTTTCAGAACCCTATCCACTCCCTTTCACCTACACCAATCACCTGTCCATCCAGTAAATCCTCAATGTACCTCAGAACATAGCGGTCACACAGCAAACCAGGAAAATGTGCTCAACACAGCATTTCCTCTCACTTTAACCCAAAACCCTTCCCAGGGCTGCTGGCTACAGAGGGAGTTGAGAGAGTGGGTTTTGGAGCAAGGCTGCCCGAGCCTGACTCTCAGCTGAGATCTGGGTGAAGGTGGCAGCCATCCCGGGCCCACCCACATGTGCCAGGCAGTGTGTGTGGTGAGAACGGAGCTGGACTGGCAGCAGGAGCCCTCCTGGTTCCAAGGCCAACTGAAAATGTGTACTTCACCTTGGCCAAGGCCACCTCTCTTAAGGTTTCAATGCCTCCATCCCCAAAGGAAAGAGTTGGGCCCAGGGAGATCTAAGGGCTGTGAAATGACTTCATTTGAAGTTTTTGAGGTCAGCCAGGTGAATGCAATGACCTGGAACAGATGAAACCTGACCCTACAGTGGGCTTCCTCTACAGCCCAGGAGCACGGGCAAGGAGCTGTCTGCAACTGAGCTGGCCATCTTCCCAGGGGAGTGTGGAGGAGCTGGGAGGCAGCCGGGAGTGGCAGAAGGGATAGACCCAAAACCTGCTGGGGTTTAAACAAAGTGCAGCTGCATTTTCCTCTCTATGGACAGCTCTCTGCCTGGCTCTGTCCAAGGAGGCAACCTACACAGACCTGCAGCTTCTCGTCCACGTCATCGTCACTCTCGTCCAGGTCTTCATGGAGCAGCCGCCACTCATACTCAACGTGGACATGAGAGTTGAACCTTCCAGATAATGCCTGGGTCAGCTGAGAGGTACAAAAGACAGTCAGTACTGCTTCCAGCACTCGCAGCACACAGGCAGGCGTCTGTAGGCATTTGGACGGACAGCAGACAGGCAGCCGAGGGAGGCAGGAAGCCTGCGTTCCATCCATGGCAAGCTCCTTCTACTCCCTGGGTCCAGGTTAATTCCCTTCTGCTGATTCACAGGATGACCTTCACGCTCAATCCTGGAAGCACCTGGTAAGTTCTTATAAACTGTGAAGTACTGTACACAGGCAAGGAATATTTGGGACCTACAGGATCAGCCTGCAGCTATCAACACTACCTGTTCGAGGAAACTCGACCCTACTAGGAGAGGAGTGTGTTCACTGTTAACCCGGCTTCTCAACTAGAACGAGTGTGAAGCCCTGAAGTGAATGATCGGAATGACTACTTCCCCAGTTCTCTCAAGGTAGATAGCTAGTTCCATTCTAGACCCATAGAAGCCAATTCGTTACACATAGTGGTGTCCAGGGCAGCTGGGCGTATTGCTCCCCAGAGCCAGGCAGAAGCTGCATGACCTTGACCTGTGCCTGCTTCCTCCTCTAGGACAACAGAAACTGTCACAGAGTAGTTCAAAGACTGCACGAATTGTGGATCTGAAGTGTCTAGAATAGCAACTGTCACTCACCCCACACCTGTAGCATTTGTTATCAACAGTTCTGTTGATCAGCACTGAGTACCTGCAGGCCAAGTGCTTCACAGAGTTCAAGAGCAGTTCTCACCACGACCTTGCAAAGGGGTATAACTGACTTGATTTCACAAATAAGGCAGCAGCCTGAGAGCCTGGGGGTCCTTCCCAGGTCGCAGTGGCACAGCCCCACCCCATTCTACTCTGCTGGCCCCGCTGGTTCCTTCCTCCATTCACACCACCCCTTCTTTTTTTTTTATTTTTTTTAAATTTATTTTTATTTTTTTTGGTATGGGGATTGAACTCAGGGGCACTCCACCACTGAGCCACATCCCCAGCCCTAGTTTGTATTTTATTTAGAGACAGGGTCTCACTGAGTTGCTTAGGGCCTCGCTAAGTTGCTGAGGCTGGCTTTGAACTAGCGATCCTCCTGCCTCAGCCTCCCAAGTGCTGGGATTACAGGTGTGCACCACTGCACCCAGCACACCACCCCTTCTTCAAGGACAAGAAAAGAAGATGGTGTAGGGCCATTCACACGACGTGGGTTTGAGGATAAAGTGAGAAAGCCAGTTGGGAACACTGAAGCAAGGAGGCCCGAGACAGGCAGCATGGCTGCCCTGCAGGGGGCCAGTGCTGTCCCCAGCACATCCACACAGTCCTCTCCCGAGAAGGGTGGTCCTCTGCTCCGTACTGGCTCCGTGCTGACTCCCTGGTACCCTTTCCCAGGTCTGGCTGATTCTCAGCAAGTCCCACCCAGGACACAGATCCACTTTGTGACGAGTGCCAGGGTGGGACAAGCCCCCTCGCTGTCCCAGAGGTGCCCTCCCACTGCTGGGGGCCCTCACCCAACCAGAGGTGCCCACCCACCCGCTGGGGGCACTCACCAACTCCTCACAGTGTTCATGCTTGAGGCGCTTGGCGATGTCCAGCGGTGTCTCTCCTGCCTCGTTTGCTAAAAGCCAAGGGCAAGGGAAAACGGGGTCAAGAAAACACCCAGCAGGGGTCTGCCCGGGTCGGGGGGTGGGGGGCAGTTTTCCAGAGACGCGGTGAGGCAGCACTAATTCACTGGAGCACACTCCTGAAATCCCGCTGGCCCGACTGGGTTGGGGGCTGGCTGGCTGACAACCACGAGGAATGTAGCAGTCGGGCTGGGCTGTGGCTCAGGGGCACAGCGATCGCCTCGCATGTGTGAGGCACCGGGTTCGAGCCTCAGCACCGCATAAAAATAAAAAAATAAAATAAAGGCATTCTGTCCATCTACAACTACAAATCTTTTTTTAAAGAGTGCAACGGTAGAGAAGTTAAGATTTCAAAAGTCAAAATTTGAGCTAAGAGAGTAAAACTGTGGAAGTACAACTAATAAGAATCCATGTCCCAACAATAAGCCATCAAATAAAGCAGTGTATCAATCCTGACCCCAGGGCACTGCCACCTGTCCCACCTGATGGACATACGACACTCTGAAATAGCCTGTCACGTCTAAGTCAACCTGCCAAGAAGACTGATGGAGTTTTAAAGCAGCATAGCCCCACTCGTCCCTGTCCAACAGTCTGCCCTCATAGCCAGCTGCCCACGTGTCCTGGCCCATGCACCCCGGCCGGCCCTGGGCCTCACCGATCTCGATGGAGGCCTTGCCTCGCAGGAGGAGCTTGAGGCACTCGGCGTTGTCCGTCAGGCAGCAGTAGTGAAGGGCCGTGCTGCCTTTGCCTGTCTGCTTGTCCAGGTTCCCACTGCCGAGAACGGGGAGAGGAGACAAGGGTTACTGAGGGTGCAGGGGGTCAGCAGGCAACACAGGGCATGTGAACGAGAGGCAGATGGCGATGAGCCCACGAGTAACTGGTTTCTCTATCTTATCCCCACGGGAAACGAACAGGAGACTGTCTATCACTCCAGGGGCCTGTGTGGAAGAGGCAGCCACGGCCCAGGAATGATGGCAGAGGCCAGGCAGGGGCAGCGGTGCTGCTGCTGGACTTGGGGAGGTGGATAGAGCAACCCCGAGCAAACCTGGAACTCCCGCCTCTTCCCTCTTCACCTGCAGTGCCCACTGCTCAGCCTGCACAATGCCCGCCCGGCCCCACTGTTGGATGGGCCAGAGGAGCTGTTCCATCCTATCATTTGATGCTCCTGTCAGGGAGAGGAAAAGTCACTTCCCCAGGCGAGGGTTCCAAGCTCCTGCGACCCTGGAACTGCCCCCACAAATGCAGTGAGGGGCTCCTTCGTAATAGGCTCTTCTGACAAAAGTGAGACCAGGTTATCCAAACAGGAGCATGTGAGTCACAGATGTGGGACAAGCAGTTCCACACATGGACACACCATCATCGAGGCAGAGGACAGGGCCTTGTGCCTCTGGACAGACAAGTGGGGGTGGACATGACCTCAGGGGATGGCACCACTGCTCCTGCCAGGAGGACACTAACTACATTTCAAGGTAAGAAAGAGCCCCTTCTCTCTTCTTTCTTTTCTTTTTGTGCTGGGGATGAAACCCAGGGCCTCATGCACTCTAGGCAAATGCTCTACCACTGAGCCACATCCCTAGGCCGAGCCTCCTTTCCTGATCTATCCTCTACTGCTCTCCTCCCTCCATCCCAGAAGTCAAGAAACCAGGGTTCCCCTTCTTCCCCTGGAGCATCTCTGCAGGGAGAAGCATCACACTGATCAACATTCACGCAGCCCCTGCTCTGCTGCAGGTGAAGGGTTGGCGCTCAGAGGATGGACACCTGGTGCTCCTCAGGAGTGGCCGGGGGTCTTGGGGCTGACAACCCCAAGCTCTTCTGCTTTCTAGCTGCTTTCTTACTCCTCTGCTCAGGAATTGTAGGGAAAAGCAGAGGAAAGAACGCAAACCATTCCCTTGCTGTGGAATTTTCCACTCCACTTGGAGCAAGTTTGGTGGCTTTCAACCAGCATCCTTCCACACACACACCCCCTAAACCGTGGTCAGGAAAAGGTCTGGAGACCTGGCCTTCAGCTGCCAGGCAGGGAGCACACAGGAAGCACAAGCACAGGACAGCACGCCAGGGCCTGGGCAAACTGCACCTGCTTACCCCAAAAGGCCACTTCCAAAAAGTCCGCAAGCCACCCCTCAGCGCAGCCACAGCTCACACTGCGGGGCTCTGGTTCAAGACCTCCACTGCCCTCACCCCTCTCCTACTCAGGAAGTCCTGTTTGGGACCAGGAGACCCACCCGCAGGGCAGGTGAGGGACCTGCCAGTGCACAGGATGTGGTGTGGGGCCACACACCACTCCTCCAGGGCTCCCAGTTCAGTAGCCACACCTCCCCGGGGTCTGTGAGTCCCAGACTCCGGGCCTGGAGTTGGATTTCCCTAGCACCGCACGCAAAGCCCCACACCTGGCATCTTCTGTCCCACAATCATGCTCAGACCTGGACATCCAGAATCTCTGCAGCACAGCTGAAGCAGAGAGGCAGTCTTGCCGCCATCCTCGGAGGGCCCAGGGAGCAAAAGCAAAAGCCTCCCGCTAAGTTTAGACACACACACCTGTTCTGAACCAGGAAGTCCACAATGTGAAGGGAAGTCCGATCCACGGATCTGACGGCAAGGTGGAGGGCTGTCTCATCTGGCTCCTGGAAACCAAACCAAGACAGGTGAGAATTCCAGCAGTGGCTTTCAATATTGTGTCCAACTAAGTGAAGTCGTGTATATGTCTTCTGAAAGTTTTCATCCTTTCTTTTAAAGAACATATCTCTAAGAGAGGGAGTGCCCTCTAATTTCCATGATAAACTCTATACCACGAGGAACGTGTCATTTAGGGATTGCTTAGAGATTGGCCCTATTCTCCCTTACTCCATGGAAAATAAACAAAAAATTCAGGGATTTCATGTCCAAGTCCTCTCAATCCTATGTCCCACCACTGCACCAACAAGAGGGTGTTGCCTGCAAGCAGGGGTCTTGCTCAAAACATCCAGGAAGGCCCCAGGACCTCTTACGCTCCAGTCCCCTTATCTGATCCCGGAGTAAACAGAGACATGTTTTTAAAGCAGGCTCAAGCTTTTCATTCTGCACTTACAGACGACACCAGGACTGCACCCTCCTGTGGGCTTCAATCCATACTCGGAGTAAATGATCACCACTACTTTTTCTAAAGGTAGGTTTGGCAGCTGAGAGAGCGGCAGGGAAGGAAACAGCCCCAGAACAGGAGATGGGGGGCAGAGGAAGCCACCACCTGCCCACCTGTAACCTGCCCTGCCCCCGTGGTCCTTGGGCCCCAGGACAACTCAGTGCTGTGCATGCTCCACCCCCTTGGAGTCTGGGTCCTCTCTATAGAGAGGAAGAGAAAGGGGGCACCCCACAGCCTGCAGGTGCCTTGGCTCACTCTAGAGGAGTGTGTCAGTCACAGGAGAAAGGTGCTCCTGCCCCACATCACAACACCCCCACTGGGAGTTTGGCCTGAGAGGGCGTAGCTAACCGATAAGGGGCGAACCCAGCCTCGGGGCTGAGGGTTCCAGGGGACCCTGCAGCTGGGATGTATGTCCATGGGGCATTTGTGGAGGACTAGGAGACCCACCAGCCCCTAGGTACTGAGAGTACTGCAGACCCCTGAGGGTTCCCTCAGAGAAGAGAGTGCACGGGGTGCTGGCTGCTGGGAACTGCCCCTCCCAGGGCACTCCTCGGCACAGCCTTGGGCTGATCCCGCTCACAGGAGGGTCCCTGTAGGCTGCACAGGCCTCTGAGAAGGTGTGCCCCTTGCCCTCAGGATGGGCTTGCTTTCCAGAGGTGGCATTTCATCTGGGGTTTAAGAATAAACCAACATACAAAGCTTCAGCCGAGGAGATCATGCTCTGCAGATCACCTGTAGCACAGTGATCATAGTTCACAGTAATAATGCATTATTATCTCAAAAGAGCTAAGAGGGTCTGAGATGTTCTCACCATGAAAAATATGTAAGGTGCGGGATATGTTAATAGCTTGATTTAGTCATTTTATAGTGTGAACACACCTCAAAACAGCCCACTGTCCATAAATAGACGCACAGGTTGAGCATTCCTAATCCAAAAATCCTAAATCTAAAATGCTCCAAAGTACAAAACTCTTTAAGTGGTGGCCAACACAAATAGAAATTCCACACCTGACCCATCAGTTGCAGTCAAAACACAGGAACCCTAAAAATATTGAAGAAAATTACCTTCGGGCGATGTGTAAGAGGTGTATGTGAAACGTAAATGAACTTTGCATTTACTTGGTCCCTTCCCCAACACCTCATACACAAATATTCCAAAATCTGAAAAAAATCCAAACCCTCCTAGCTCTACGCCTTTAGGATAAGAGATGCTGAACCTACGCAACTGCTTGCCAGTTAAAGAAAAGCAGCCACCAATTTCTCCAAGAGAATCAGTGCTGCCGCTCCTGGAGACTCACAGTGGCAGCCGGCACGTCCAAGAACCCTGCTGCGCCCGCCCTCTCCTCCCCTCTGCTCTCTGGCAGGCAGCCGCCCATGCTCACGTGTCCATTGGCCAGCGGGATTTTTTCTGTAAGGTCCACGCCGTCAGCATAGGCTTGGAGCAACCCGAGAATGTCCCTGCTCTTAACGGCCTCGCAGAGGCTGTGCAGCTTCGCGGCACTGTCGGCGTGCTTCTTCCTCGCGAACCTCCTCTCCAGGTACTTGGCCGTGATGTAGTCCTTCCTGGCGTTCCTGAAACCAGACACCATTGCCATGGGGGAGCCATGAAGGCCCTGCTCAGTCCATCTGCAGCCACCTTCGGGATCCTGCCCACCCTCACCCTGGGTGGCAGAGCGCCGGGCAGAGCGGTGCTTCACCTGCAAGCGCCCATTCACCGCAACGCGGGGCCTCCTACAAGTACAGGATGTCTCCCGTCTCCTCTGTCGGAGGCATCAAGGCCCCAGGCAGCAGTCCTGGGCCCGACCCAGCTGGAAGGGACAGCCAGCCAGGTGGGCGACGCACCACTTTCTCTCAGCGGCTGCCCCTGCCTCGCCCTGAAGTCTCTGCTCTGACTCCCCACGCTGCTGGTCCTGCCTTCAGCCGCAGCTGGCCTCTCCCACCCAGACCCTCTCCATGCACGCTCATGTCCTTCTCTCCATGATCCACGTTCCTCCCACAGCTGTTCCTGGGCCACCTCTGTGGGTAGGCTGGCTGCCCTGGCCTGCCCTCCATCAAAGTCTCTCCCTGGTAGCTTTCCTGCCTGCCTGACCAATGGCATGGCCCACAGGGCACTGTGCCTGGCATCAAAGCCACTTCCTGTCAGATGAACCAAAGGGAACTGTCCCTTTTCTGTGTGTTCTGCATTCTGGCCTTTATCGGGCACTGTGCTCAGACCCCACCTGATTCAAGAAGCCTGGAGGTACGGCAGCATTGGGGGAGCCGGAGGAGCAAGGGTTCAAATCCCACTCTCACTGCATGATGAGCGTTTGAACTTGAACCAATATTCATCTTAGGCCTCAAGCTCTCTCATTTGTGAAAGTGCACCCAACCCGCCCTCACAGAAGTGTAGCAAGTTACACAAGTTGACACCTAAGCAGAGCACAGAGGAGGTGTTGGAGGACCTTGGAAAGCGCTGATGCACTTGAAAAATGGAGAGCAAGAAAACTGGCAGCTGGCTGGCTGAGCACTTTACAACCCAGGCACAGCAAAGATCTCATCAGAGTAATGACTGAAGGAATGAGGGATGCAGAAGCACTGAGGTGCTCACGCCAATCAAGCTGGAAACGCCACGGACAACCCAAGCAGTCGACAAATGCACAGGGCGGGCATCCATCTGATGCGGCATGGGCAGCACAAGCAGGGGAGTGCTGACCTATGCCACCAGGAGGACAGACCTGAGCACACCGTGCAGGGGAGCAGGGCCAGGATGGACAGATACCGTGGAATCTGTAGAGACAAAGTGTCCAGACCAGCCAATCTCTAGGGCAGGGTGGGTGGACAGGAACCCTCAGTAGGTGGTGGATCACGGGTACGGGGCTTCTCTTTGGAGTGAAAAAAATCTAAAACTGATTGTGAGCCTGGTGTGGTGGTGCATGCCTGTGATCCCAGCTATTCAGTAGGTTGAGGCAGGAAGATCATCGAGTTCAAGGCCAGCCTGGGCAACGCAATGAGACCCCCATCTCAAAATAAAATAAGTTAAAAAATAAAATCAATTGTGGCAATGGGCACAAAGTCTGTAAATACCCTAAAAGCCATTGGATTGTGCAACTTTCAGAGGTGCAAATTATATTTCAATAAAACTGCTAGGACTGGGGATATAGCTCAGTTGGTAGAGTGCCTTCCTCGCAAGTACAAGGCCCTGGGTGCAATCCCCAGCACCGCAAAAAAAAAAAAAAAAAGATTAATAAAACTGCTAAAAAAGGTCAGGAAAAACCCAATCTCCACTGGCCACAGACATAGGTAGAAAAGCCAACAGGATGTGATTCTTCGGTCCCTCCCGCCCGTCTCAGGAAGGTATGAACTGCAGTTTGCACGGGCGGGGTAGGAGGTGACTGAAAGGAAGGGCCTCACCACCCCAGGACAAGTCTGCTCTGGAGGGAAGTCAGCAGAGTCTGGCCAGGTGGCCAAGGGGCTGATGGCATCCCACTGCGTGACCACGCTGAGTGACTCGCTTGTGGAGCGAACCCAAGGCCAGGGCTACCTCGTGTGGTTCTGCAGGAGAGAACGAGACCATGGTCCGCGAAGCACTGAGCCAGCATTTCGGACAGGGCAGTGTCATTACTGTAAGAGTTGATGCTGGGTGCAGAGGAAGGTGGCCAGCCACACAGGCCCTGGCCCGCTCTCCACCGCTCATCCCCCTTGACGCCAGGGTTGTGCCAACCCCACCTGCATTCACCGCTGTTCAGTCTCCAAAGCCCTCGTCAATACCAGGGGGTCGTGGCTCAAGTACTCTGGGGTTCAGGAGTGGATGGGTCAGCTCCAGGCCTTCAGAGGAGGGCAGGGGCTCCAGGCCCAGAGAGAAACAGCACTGACCCTCCTGAGCCAGAGCCTACGGCCCCACGTCCTCCTTTTCTCCTTAGGCTCCAGGGCCTCCCCGTCAAATGCCTACAGAGGGCATGTCCCCAGGCAAGGGGCCCAGACCACGCAGCTGTGTATGAGATGCAGACAACCCGGAACCTGGGAATCTGGACGAGGGCCAGGTAACCTGGTGGTCTTAGTCCTCACTGAAGGTCAAGAACCACTGACGACGTGACCTCTAGAGTCCTCACAGAACACATCAGCCTGCCCTGCAAGTGCCACACCTGCTCCCAGCTGGACTGGCATTCCTCCATGCTCTCTCCTGACGCACCCTCTCAGCCATGGGCTTTCTGTACCTGAACCAGGGCCACACAGGACACCTTGTCCTCCTGCAGGGGTGCCCTGTGGGATGGAACTCCAGGCAGAGAGCAGAGCTCAGCTATCTGGGGGGTCTCTGGAGAAAGTCTAATCCAGGAAGGGACCCCCACAAACCCAGACCAAACCACAGGGCAGGGTCTATCCCCAGAGTTGGCTGGGTCCTGATGCCCATGCCAGGGCCGTGCTGCTGCTGGATAGGCTGCAGAAGTGGGGTAGCTTGTCCAGCTGGGGAAGAAACCTGGTTCCAGAGCACCAGCTCTGAGCTTCGCAGCCCAGGAAAGACT
The DNA here is from genome assembly GCA_020662805.1 of Glaucomys volans. Taxonomy (NCBI): domain Eukaryota; kingdom Metazoa; phylum Chordata; class Mammalia; order Rodentia; family Sciuridae; genus Glaucomys; species Glaucomys volans. Next base: position 244,360 of record JAJEJO010000369.1, read on the forward strand.
TCCAGGGGCACCAGCTTCCACTCACTTTCATCCCCCCCATCTGCCCACCTGCAGGGCCTCACTTGAGGCTCAAGCCTTGGCATCCCCTGGCACACTGCCCTGATGCTGCTGACCCATGGTGGAGACACCACGGTGACCCGAGGGAAACAGGTTCTCACGGGATCCCCATAACAGGCCAGGAGGCTGAGTGTCCACCAGGTGGCTGGGTGTCCACCAGGTGGCTTCCTCGGGCAGGCCCGACTCATGCACGGAGGCCACTGAGCACAGCCTGTGACACTTAGGACCTGCCCGTCCCCAGCTTGCTGGAATGTCAGGCTGTACGGCCCATTCAAGGGCCAGATTCCATGAGTCTCCTGTGACAGGACCACTGCCAGGTGTCACCACTTTCAGTAGCACCGGGGACAGTCACGGCGTGACCCGGCAGGTGGGAGCAGAGGCAGACCAGATGCCCTCGGCTTACTTATTTAACAGGCCGTTAGGTCTGCCCAGGGCTCTGGTCCCCAAAGGGGGTTCTGACCCCAAGGCAGCACAAGGCCGTGCCACCTGCACCACGCTCCTTGGTCCCACAGGCGAGCCTGCGCTCCAGAGCCACGGCCCCTCCCTGTGCATCGAAAGCTGAGGCCTGAGAACAGCAGTTACTCAGCAGAACGACCCATCTGGCACGCCGCAGGGGCTTTCCTGTCACTTCCAAAGGACACGGAATAGCTCTGCCTCCGTTTGCAGAGGCACTTCGGGCCCCTCACGGTTAGGCTTGCTCCACGCCTGGGAAATCCATCTGGGGATTCGCAGGCCGGGGAGGGTGTCTTTGGTTTCCCCTTCAACAGACTGGTCTGCAGATGGCGTGTTGTTCTGAGATGAAGCTGGAAACAGCACATTCTTTTTCACCGAGATGTGAAGCGTTCCCTTACTGAAGGGGGCACAGAGCCGGGGCAAAGCCTCCGACCTGTCGATTCAGCGAGTATTTACTGAGCCACGGGAGCGGCAGACTGTGGTGGGGAATTCAGAAATGAGGAAGGCACCATTCATCAGAACGACGCCCAGGGGCCAGACAAAGAGGAGGGACGTTTCAAGAAAGCGCTGAACGCTCCGGAACACAGAGCGCCAGCCAGGCGACTCTTTCCATCTGACGGTGGGCGACCTCTCACCCTTACGCGGGGCACCCACCCTTGTTATGAGACAAAGAGAAAAGGGGGGCTGTGTAAACTTCCTTATCAGTGGAGGCGGGGGGGGGGGCGCTCTTCAGACAAACCACTGGAATCAAAAGGTTCCAAACCAGAGTGCTCATTTTTAGATTCATGCAGCCCCAGAACAGATAAGGGGTCGGCTTTATAAGCAACTCCTGGTACTTTGTTCAAAGTGGACAATATCACAGCATTCCAAGAGACTGGCACCGCCATGTGAGAGAAGCAGCAGAACGAGCAGGTGTCAAATAGCTGTGAGGATCAGCGTACTGGACCAGGAGGCTCCCCAGCTATCTGGAGGGTGTGCTCACCTCTGGGTAATCTAACTGGAGAGGCCCGCCTGTCACCAGGTGTGTGGAGTCAACTCAGGGTACCCCGGGGCCCTGTCACCCACACAGTGAAGAGCAAGCAGAGCAGCCGGCACCAACACTAAGTACCAACCATGCCACTCATCTCCCCAGCACCCCTGTGAGGCAAACAGCATGCTTTCCCTTTTGATATTAGAGGCATCGGATTGAGGCTCAGAGAAGTTGAAGAACTTACCCAGCAAGGGAAGGAAACAGCACATCTAGGAAAGGAAGAAGTCAAACTATCACGGTTTGCAGATAATGTGTTCCTATGCTTAGACCCAAAGAACTCCTCCAGGAGACTTTTAGAGCTTACAAATTCAGCAAAGGAGCAGGATACAGAATCAACATATAAAAATCCCTAGTTTTTTTGCACACCAATAATGAATCCACTGAAAAAGAAATCCATTCCCAATAGTCTCAAAAACAAACAAACCTGGGAACAAATTAACCAACGAGGTGAAAGACCCCCGCAATGAGAACTACAGAACACCCAAGAATAAAACTGAAGACATCAGAAGATGGAAAGACCTTCCGTGTTTCTGGACAGTCAGAATGAATGTTGTTAAAATGGCCATATCACCCAAAGCTATACACGGACTCAGTGCAATCCCCATCAAAACACTGATGACATTCTTCACAGAACTAGAAAAAACATTCCTAGCCGGGTGCGGTGGTGCACACCTGTAATCCCAGCACTTGGGAGGCTGAGACAGGAGGATCGCAAGTTCATAGCCAGCCTCAGCAATTTAGCAAGGCCCTAAGCAACTCAGTGAGACCCTGTCTCTAAATAAAATACAAAATAGGGCTGGGGATGTGGTTCAGTGGCCGAGTGCCCCTGGGTTCAATCCCCAGTACCAAAAAAAAAAAAAAAAATCCTAAAATTCACAGGAAGATGAAAGAAACAGAATAGATTCTGAACAATAAGAGCAATGCTGGAGGCACAGTAATACTCCACTTCAAATCACACCACCGAGCCAGTCACAGAAACAGCATGGTACTGGCATAAAAGCAGAGGTGCAGACCAATGGAATAGAAGACAGAGGCAAACCACATGGCCACAGGTGACAAAGGTGCCAAAAAGATTTGATGAAGAAAGACAGCTTTTTTTGGGGGGGAGGGGGGTGGTTACCAGGAATTGAACCCAGGGGCACTTAAGCACTGAGCAACATCCCTTTTTATTTTGAGATAGGGTCTCACTAAGTTGCTTAGGGCCTTGCCAAGTTGCTGAGGCTGGCTTTGAACTTACAACCCCCCTGCCTCAGCCTTCCAAGTCGCTGGGATTACAGGCTTGCCCCCAAGAGAGCCTTTTTAACAAATGGTGCTAAGAAAACCAGTTTTCCATATGTAGAAGAATAAGACTAGGTCCCTATCTCTCACCCTGCACAAAAGTCAACTTAAAGTGGATCAAAGATCTAGGACTCTGACCAGAAACTCTGCAACTGCTAGAAGAAAACATATGGTCAACACTCCAACATACAGGGACAGGCAAGGACTTCCTCAATAGAAAATAAAACCAAGAATCATTGTACGATTTAAAGGCTTCTAATGAAATCATGGCATTTGCCAGTAAAGGGATGGAACTGGAGACTCTCAGGCTAGTCTAAGTGAAATAAGTCAGTCCCCCAAAACAAAAGGCCAAATGTTCTCTGAGATGCAGATGCTAACACGAAATAAGGGCATGGGGAGGGAAGAACAGAAGTTCATTGGATTAGACAAAGGGGAATGAAGGGAAGGGAGGGGACATGGGAATAGGAAAGACAGTGGAATGAATTAGATGTAACTTCTCTATGTTCATATATGAATACATGACCAGTGTAACTACACATCATGTTCAACCACAGGAATAGGAAGTGATACACTATGTATGCGTAATATGTCAAAATACATTCTACTGTCAAGTATAACTAAAAAGAATAAAAATTTAAAAACAAAGAAATTTAAAAGTTTCTGCACAGTGAAGGAAATGAGAATGTGAAGAGCTTACAGAATGAAAGATAATCTTTGCCAGTTATTCTTCCAATACAGATCAATATCCAGAATACATAAAAAGCTCAAAAAAAGTCAAAAATAACAAAGAAACAAAACTCAATTCAATAAGTGAGCAAATGAACTAAACAGATATCTCTCAAAAGAAGAAATACAGCTGGGCATGGTGGTGCATGCCGATAGTCCCAGCAGCTCAGGAGGCTGAGGCAAGAGGATTTTGAGTTCAAAGTCAGCTTCAGCAACAGTGAGGCCCTAAGCAACTCAGTGAGACCCTGTCTCTAAATAATATACAAATAGGGCTGGGGATGTGGCACAGTAATCGAGTGCCCCTGAGTTCAATCCCTGGTACCCAAAAAAAAAAAAAAAAAAATGGCCAACAAATACACAACAAAAATTTAACATCTTTATCAATCAGGGAAATGCCAATCAAAACTATTCTGAGATTTCATCTTATTCCAGTTAGAACGGTAATTATCAATGCACAGAAAAAGAACATTTACTGGTAGTATTGTAAATTACTATAACTACTATAGAATTCAGGATGGAGGTTCCTCAAAAGACAAGGAATGGAACCACCATATGACCTGGCCACACCATTCTCTGGTGTTTATTATGAAAGAACTGAAGTCAGCAATGCACCACACCATGTTGACAGCACACCATGTTCACTACAGTCAAGTTATGAAACCACCTAGGCCTCTGTCAACAAATGAATGGTTAAAGAAAATGTGGTGCATACAGTCAACGGGGTTTTAGCCCTGAGGAATGAAATTATGCCACTTGCAGGAAAATGGATAGAACTGGTGAACCTCATGCTACATGAGAGAGAAGTCAAGGGTCAAATGTTTCCTGTCATATGCAGAGGTTGGAGAGAAGAAGGGAAAAGGAAGGGATCTCGTGAAAAGAGGAAGCGGGCCAGGAGAGCAGAGGGTGGGACTGAGGGGAGGAAGAAGGGATGGGAGGGATGGGGGAATGAAGCAGGCCAAATGATGCTGCGTGCAGGTATGAACACGTCATAGAGAAGCCTGTCATTATGTGTAATTATAATTCACCAATTAAAAAAAAAGAGCCCCGCCCTGTCCTGTGACCCAGGAAGGACTGGGTGTCTATGTCCCCCATGCCTATCCAGGTCTGGGTAAGCAAACACATTTGAAACTCCAATCCTCATCCCGAGAGGAGGGTACCTTTTAAACCTGTGCCTTGAATCTAAAACCACACCTGACCCAATCTCAGGGGAACTCTAGGCCACCAACAGCTGGTCACAGGACACAAACACAAACTGACCGTGATCCAATGCCTCTAAGTGGCCCACCCATGACACCCAACACCAGATAGCCAAAGAGGGTCGAGTGTCCTGTCCACTCCCTCCGTATATTTCTGTTTCCTTGCCTATCAAGCTACAGGGTCAGAATACAACAGAACAGAGACCCCACAGCCCCAAACACATGCCCCCCAAGATGGTTACAGAAATCTCAATCCTCTGCTTTACAAAGGGCCTGTCCACCACCACCTACCTGGAAACCCACTTTTTGTACTGGGTGCTTTTGAACTCAGGGGCACCTAACCACTGAGCCACATCCCCAGTCCATTTAGGTAATTACTTTGGAGACAAAGTCTCACTGAGTTGCTTAGGGCCTTGCTAAGTTGCTGAAGATGCCTTTGAACTCACAATCCTCCTGTTTCAGCCTCCCCAGCCTAGGATTACAGGTGTGCACAGGGCACTCAGCTTGTAAACTGTTCTTTAGGAGGACCCAAGCCACCAGCTCTTTTCAGGTTTATTCCAGGGAGAATGTCTCTGCACATGGATCTGTGTGCTTTCTCTCATTACATTTTTTTCACTTTTCCTTCTCCTGCCAGAACACGTGGACCAGCCTCCGCAGACAGACAGAAGAAAGAGGAGAGAGGCCTCCTAGCTGGAAAACCAGCCCTGAGCCCTCCGCAGGCAGACAGGCCATCTTCAGAAACAGTTGAGGTCTAAGGTGCAGGACAGGCACTGCTGTGGCCTCAGGGTCCCCCTGTCCACCTCTGGAAGACAGCTGGTCAGGGTGACGTACACTTTGATCAGATGGTGAGACAATTCCCTGGGTAGGTGCTGCCTCAGTGGGCCACCTGGATGCACGATGAGGCACTAGTGCTTCCCAGGCAAACACACAATTTTTTTTCTTGAAGGAAACAACGCAATCTACACTTGCAAAGACACCATGATGAGAACGGTGTGTAGTCACAGACCCACGACAGCCAGCCCCCCCTCCCCCGGGGGCACAGAGTCCACGCAGAGAGAAACAGGATGGGAGAGCTGCCAAAGAGCACGCAGGGCAGAGGCAGACCTCCAGCGGTCACCCAGGCCAGCAGCAGGGACACTGCAAGGCCATCGTCACGTGCAGACAGCTGCTGAACTGCTGTCCTTGGCCACTCCTAAAACCCTAGCTGTACCAAGTTTCTGCTGGACACACAAAAGGGTGAAAATGACTAAAAAACAAACAAAAACACCCAACAGAAGCTAATTCATTTCCCATACAGAAGCAACAAACGACACACCCCAAATCTGCCCCTCCCTGCCTCGCAGGCCTCGGGTCAAGGGCAAGTCTGTTCAGGAAACGGGCACCACAGGTCCATACTCACATGTCGCTGCCTGGCCTGGGCTTGACGGAGTCCTCCGCTGGGAGGCAGCACTCCATGATGTCATTAAAGCCCGCGTTCCCGATATTCTTGGCAAGCTGCAAAAACAAAAGTCTATTTCAGGGTACTCAATTATTAATGCATTCCACAGCTACTCCTTACTCATGCATCGGATGATTTATTTAGTGGCCACTAAGAAATAGAGCAATAAAGTGGTTTGCCTTTAATGAAGATGGACAAAGCCCAAAGTACCCGTAAAAATCAGATGAGAAGCAGCATGCCCTTGCCAGAGGACTTCACGTAAAAGGCCCCTGGGCTGCCCCCCCCCACAGGAAGGAGACCTTCTGAAGACCTGGGCTCCCACTGGAATGGGTCAACTCCACGTCCCTGAACAACCTTCTTCACACCAGCTATGAGGCACAATGGTACAGTGCAAGGGACACAGGAAATGGGGACAGGAGGCCAAAACCCGGGTTTGGACCACAGTGCTGAAGTGCTGTGTGTCCACAGCAAGCCAGCTGACCAGGGCCAGTCTTCATCAGCAGAACAGGGAGAAGCCTTGCCTCACGGGTTGCAACAACGTTCCAGTGGGACAATCCTGATGGACACACTCAGGAAACTGTCCTATCAGCCCCAAGCGTAAGGGCTGATGTGCCAGCCAGGCTTCAAGTAACACCTTCCACTGGACGCTGACTGAACCAGGCCCTGTGCTCCACGGGGCAGCTACAGACACCTGCTGTGGTTTGCATCAAGCTACCCTGACAGGGCCACGGGGGCTCTTGGAACAAATGGATGAATGCATGGAAGACCAGGAGCTCCTCCAATCCAGGGATTTTCTCAGCTCCTTCCCAACACCCAGCACCAGCCATGCAAGGAGGCCTCCACGTCAGATTCCTTGTTTTTGATTTTTATATTTTGCAGTACTGGGGATGGAGCCTAGGGCCTCCCACACACTTGGCAAGCACTCTACCACAGAGCCATACCCCAGCCCCCAGGTCAGAGTTCTAGTTTTCTTTTTGGAACCAAGGATTGAACCCAGGAGTGCTAAACCACTGAACCACATCCCCAGATCCTATTTTCAGACAGGGTCTGGCTAAGCTGCTGAGGCTGGCTGTGAACTTGCCATCTTCCTGCCTCAGCCTCCCGAGCCAGTGGGGTTGTAGGTGTGTGCCATCATGTCCAGCTAAGTCAGAGTTCTTAAATGTTTAATGAAACACTAGTGGAGGGAGCTCTTATCGGAGAGTAATGTTTTGAACTTAATTTCCACGTTGAAAATGATAGGTATGGGGAGTTGGTGACACTTCTCATGATTAATTATGCAGACAAAGTGTTAATGGGGATCTCAGAGAGGTCTGGCTACTGCCTGAGCAGTCTGATTTACCTCCAGGGCACTTAGGAAACAGCAGAAGGGGTCTGGGTTAGACACACTGGGAACTTCCTGATGGGTGGTAACATTCAACCCGGAGCTGGGATAGTGAAGGATGTGGAAGATATTTTTTTATACGGACAAAGGAAATACAGGGAGTATCTTTGTCCTTAGTAAGTGAGTCAAGTTCACAAAGTTAATGGCTCAAAGCACTAACAGTAACCAGCTCCACCTCCTTGCTCAGTCCTGGCTCCAGGGCCTCAAGCCACCGTAAGAAGGCAGAAGCCCAGGCTGCCAGGCCCAAGTCTCCTGGACACTTGAAACTAACGTCAAGGCAGCACGCTACAAGATGGACAAGTGCCTACCGCCTCGAGTCTCAGGCCCTGTGAAGGTTCCTTGGGCAGTCCGTGTCAGAGGCAGGGCTGAATCTCAACGGAGCCCCTGGCTCATAGGCAGGCATGCCCTAAGCCCTGCCCTATGGTACCATGGGGACACCACCCCCACCAAGCACATCATTTTCTAAAAGGGAGTGACAGAAGCAGCTAGGTGGTCCCCTCTCTGAGCAAGGGGCCAGGCAGGTGCCTCCTAGTCTACACTAGGCAGGTGGGGGGCAGGAGGACGAGAATTCCCCAGGAGACAGAAAGTACCTCCCTTCTGCTGGAGCTCAGCTGGCTTACGGGGAACAGCTGGTTAGGGAGCCACCAGCTGCATGCGTCACACACACCAAAGCTGCAGAAACATGCCACCTCCCAGTTTTGCCAAGATCCGGTTTATTTTTCAGCCTGCAGAGAACCCCTTGGGAACCAATCACAACGACAGAAGCATTTGCAGGTGGCAGCCACAGGTCGTATCAAGGAAACTGGGGGCCGGCAGGCTGAGTGGGAAGACGCCAAAGGAACAGGAAGGCAGGGCGTCCGCCAGAGCCCTACAGGGAGGGCTTTCCACTGTCACTGTGCTGAGGGAGACCTCAGCCAGAGTAGATCTGGGAGAGGCAGGGGATGTCAGCTGTTCCTCTGCCTGGGGACGGGATCCAGACCCCAGGACGCCCAGGTCCCTCACACAGAACTGCAGATGACCTGCCGTCTCCTCCCGGATACTTCAAATCAGCTGGAGACTACCTACCACACCTGGTGCAACGTAGGTTCCACAGAAACAGCGGTCATACTATATTGTTTAGGGAATAATAAAAAAAGGTCAGTGATGCTCAGTGTGGAGTGACCCTGTAGGCCTACCTACGCAGTATGCAAACAAGACACAGGGCTCCCAGGAGCCTTGGGAGAGACCATGGAGCAGGAGGGAGGGAAAGCCACGGAGCAGGATGGAGACACGGTAGAGAAAGTCTAGACCACCACCATCTGAGAGGATGCAGCGTGATCTTCTGCCCAAGGCAAACTCAAGTTTTGTTTTTTTAAAATTTTAAAAATTTCTTTCAAGTATTTTTGATGGAGGTTCATTGAATCCCTGGAAGCAGAGCCTGAATCTACACAGAGCTGGCCTGCGGGTCTGTGCTTCACCCCAGGTGGTGAAATCGCAGCCCTACCCCTCACCCTCCACGCAGCTGCTGGAATGTGTGCCGAGCCCGTCCCTGGGCCTGAGATCCACCTGCTCTGCCGCAGGTCAGAGCAACAGACAAATTAATAGACAAATCCAAACAGACGAATTAATAGACAGGCTGAGGATGGGGCAGCCCTCCGACGACAGAGGTGCTGAGTGCAGGGAAGCAGAGGCCTCGTGGCCAGGAAGACCCCTTCCTCTGCCCACACCTTGCATGAGGGTCCCGCATGCATGCACATATGTGTGCACGTGGGTGTTGGGGCAAGAATCGCCCTTTGTGTGTCCCCGGCACCAACCTGAGCAGGCCCACTGACCAGTGCGATATTGGATTTTATCTGGGAGTCAGAGCTTGGGTGGGGAGGGATGTCAATTACTGTGACTTCCTTCACCTTTCTGTCTTGACTCACCTGAGGAGTGGAACAGGAAGGGAGGGAAGCAGGGCTTCCCTAACTCTGATACACAGAGGGCGAACCTCACACCCTGGCTGGGCCTCCTCCTCCTCCTTCTGGCACAAGGACACCACTGTGGCCTGCCTCTCCAGCTGGTCCCTGGGGGCAGCCCTGAGTGGGCCTAGCAGGTGAACGCAGTTCCCCAGTGTTACACATATGGGAACCAGCAGTCAGCTGGCCTCTCTCAACTGGCCTCTGGATCTCGTTTTGCTCACCTGCCTCACTCCCTGAGGATGTCCAACCGGGGCAGGGTAGTAGACTGCTGTGAACCCCCCCATGGATCCCAGGGTGGGGGCCTTGGAGAGATGGCACACTCTGACGGACACACACCTGGTAGCCCAGGCAGGAGCTGAGACGTGTACTGAGCATGCTCAGTGCCTGGCTCAGAGTGGGCACAGAGGACACTCCGGGTGCAGCAAGGAAGCCCACCACCCATTTATCTTTGATATTTCTGAGAAAACGTACTCGTTCAGGTGCTTGGCGTTGTACTCAGGGACCCCGTCCATGCATGGTTCAAAGCCCTGAGGCATGAAGGCTAGAGCACAGGCTCGAGCCCAGCAACCCACGAACAAGTGCCGGCCAGGTTTCAGAGTCCTCAGATAGGATGCAGAGTGCCCACGACATGTGATCAGGGAAGGGCAGCTGGCGGTCAGTTTCTCATGGACCCTGAGCCACTGCTTTTGGGATCCTGAGTGGCTTATTTCAGTCACACAGAAGCAGCAGTGTGGGCTGAGTAAGCTCTGGCTTGGTGGGGCTGTGCCCTCATGTGCTCCTCTGTGCCGGGCTGTGGGCTGACCTGGGTTAGTGTCTGACAACCTCAAGAGAGGGGCAAGAGGCAGAGCCGAGTCCACTCACGTCTTCTGCTGAGCTTCCTGATGCTTGTTCTGCAACTTGATGGAAGACTAAAATTTCACTTCAACACATCCATGTGGAGCTGGGGATTGAATCCAGGGCCTACACAGGCTGGGCAAGTGCTCCACCACCGAGCTGCACCCCAGCCCAAGGTTTCCTTTCTAATTTCACTTATGACAGTGAAACGGATCATAGGACCATGTGAGTACCAGTGATACTGGTTTTCTATGACTTGAAAAAAAAAAATCAATGCTGAAATCATGGTCTTTTACATTAAGGAGGAAATTTATCTTTTAAAAATCTCTGCTTACTTGAAGGTTCTCTGAAAGCAGGTCTGTTGAGAATCTAAGCCTGTGCGCCGAAATCGTTAGGCTGCCGTGACCTCCCCTAACTAATCAAATTAATACTTCAATCACTCCAGCGCCATTTCAAGGAGACAGAAGGGGTTCTAAAAGCAAGTAGGAAGAAGAAAAGGTCACGACTGCCCAGCCATCTCCATGGATGCTGCGAAGTCCATTCAATCAACAGGGACAGCAAGTGTGCTGGACGCAAAAGCTACTCAAGAGGGAAGCCGGGAGGCAGCCCCGCACAGCGTGCAGCAACGAGGTCTGCAGACCCGAGGCCAGAGAAGAGCCTGCAGAATGAAGTGAAGGACTCATGTGAGGAGTGTGGCGAGGCCGTGTGGGAGGGCAGAAGTGACCCTCCAGTGGGTGAGCGCCCGTCTGCTTAGGGACAGGATGCCAGACAGAAGAGAACACAGTGGAGCCAAGGCCTGCTCAGCACCTGCTGTCTCCTCAGGCCATTTAAAAACCTCTCCTCGCCAACAAAAGCAAAAACAGATAAATGGAACTGTGTCAAACTGAAAAGCTTCTGCACAGCCAACGAAGCAGGAGTGAAGAAGCAACCTGTGCAATGGGAGGGGATATTCGCAAACGCAAACATCTGATAAGGAGAGGAAATCCAAAATGCATAAAGAACTCGAATAATTCAGTATCAAGAAAACAAACAAGCAAAGGACCACAATGATCATTTCTCAAAAAGAAGACACGCGAGTGGCCAACAGGCACAGGATAAAACGCCCCACACCACTGCCTCAGGGAAATGTGAATTAAAACACAACCACCAACACCTCACTTATTAGAATGGCTTTATCAGAAGGCAGAAGCCAGGGCTGGGGTGTGGCTCTGTGGTGCAGCACATGCCTAGCAGGCACGAGGCCCTGGGTTCCATCCCCAGCACTGCACGGGAGGGAGGGGGGAAGAGACAAAAGTTAATGAGTGAGTGTCAGTGAGAATGATGAGAAAAGTGTCAGCTCCACTCCCTGCACACTTGCTGGTGCGAATGCAGATTAGTACAGCAACTATGGAGAACAACAGGGAGGTACCTCGAAAAACTAGAGGTAGGTCTGCCCATGTTCCAGCAAGACCACCACTGGATGGATGGAGATGTCTACGTGTATTCAAAGGAAATGAAAACAGCAGGTTAAAGAGACGCCCGCACTGCAGCAACCTCACAAGAGCAAAGATCCGGAATCCACTGAGGTGTCCACCAATGGATAAATGGATAAGGAGAAGGGGGTACAAATATCCACAATGGAATACCATTCAGCCTTGAAAAAGGAAGAAATCCTGTCACCTGCGACCACATGGATGAACATAGAAGACATCAGGTTAAGTGAAATAAGCCGGGCACAGAAAGATGGACCACATTCTCACCTGTATCAAAGTTATGGAAGCAAGCAGAACACTGGTTACCAGGGATAGGGGTGGGGATAATCCGTCAAAGGATATAAAATTTCAGTTAATCAGGGTGAATAAATTCTGAAGATCTAAGGCAGATCACAGGAACTACAAAAGCTAATAAAAGACACTTGAAAATTGCTCAGAGTAGGTTTTATGTTTTTACCACAAAAAAAAATGGCAAGATTGTGAAGTGATGGACATGTTCACTAGTTTGATTTAATCATCCCCTGTGTATGTCAGGTATGAAAACATCATGGTCACACACAGTAAACCTATGCAATAAAGAACAGACGTAATGAAGTCCCTCTCCTGTCATAGCACATCCCTCTGAGTTGAGGTCCACACTGCCATTTACCTAGAAACTCCTCTGGGGTAGCGTGTCTAGGCTGCACCCACTCATCTCCTTCAATAAGCGACCAGCAGGTCCAGCCAATAGAGATGAACAAGTCAACCAGAGACCCTCGCTGCTGCCCTATGGCCCAGAGAGGCTCAGCACGGAGCAGAGAGCCAGGGCACAGAGCAGACAGCCAGGGTACAAGCCAGCTCTCCCTCGCATTCACCCATCTGGAAACATGGGTCATTCTTCTGAAAGAATTTTGTAAAAATCACCTTGGATGGGGAGACAGTAACAACAGCGAATATTCTGTAGTTTCCACTACGTGCCAGACATGATTCCAAACACAGGGCAGGGGGATGCACCCAAGTGAGAGGGGTCAAAATTCTTTGTTAAGACAGCAGATTGTCTGAGCAAAAGAAAATAAACAACCCAGGTGCTTTAAAAAGGCTTGAGCGCTCAGGCTGTGGTCAGGCACTTGCCTAGTGTGGGCGAGCCCCTGGGCTCCATCCCCAGCACTGCGGAATGGGAATGGAAGGCTTGAACTCTGTGCTTTATAAATGCAGTGCAGGGGTTCGTGGTGTGCAGCCGTAACCAGCACCCGACACTCCCCACCTCCTGCTGAGCCCCAGAAGGGCTGAGAATAAGGTTTCAGTCCTAGCACAGTGGGGATGGGAGATGCCCACCTTGAGCCACCTGAGGATCCCTGAGTGCAGGGTCAAGTAGAGGGCAAGAACCAAATACCATGCACCCCACCTTCTACCTTTGCTTTTCTTTTTGGGGGGTAACAGGGATTGAACTCAGGGGAACTCGACCACTGAGCCCCCTCCCCAGCCCTATTTTGTATTTTATTTAGAGACAGGGTCTCACTGAGTTGCTTAGAGCCTTGCATTGCTGAGGCTGGCTTTGAACTTGCGATCCTCCTGCCTCAGCCTCCCAAGCTGCTGGGATTACATGTGTGCACCACCGTGCCCAGCCTACCTTTGCTTTTCTGATGACCACTGAGGAAAAGAGGTTCCAACAAGGGAAAGTTTAAAGCAGAAATTAATGTTTTGACAAATCAGATTTTGAAAACTGTAGGTATTGAAAGGCAGGCTCTTTCTGACATCTTGAAATGGGTGCAATTGGCCAAACTTTAAATTTCTGTGAGAATATGGACTCAAAAGACAGACGCTAAGATCTGAATCAGGGATCAGGAGTCGCTTGGTCGTTTCATCAAGAGGATAACGTTAAACTTATTTCTTTCAATCTTCTTTGGTGTTTTCCCCTTTGTGGGTAACAGAACCTCTGCATCTGATAATTCACAGGGGTGTGTGAAACACCATGAAAGGAATGTCCACACCAGGGAGCAGGCAGCTACAGACCAGCTTCCCTCTCCCCCGTTGGCTACTGAGCATTTTGGTGGCTGGTGGGGGGAGGGACAGTAGTGATGCTCACTTCTCACTGCCTGGCAAGACTGCCCACCACAAAGGCCAGATATGTCCCAGACTCCTCAAAACTGAAGAGTGTGGACTCTAGAGTCAGAGGAGGGGGTCCTCTCCCCAGGCCTGCCCCCTTAGCAGGTTCATAACCTGGCATATTGAGACATCCAAGTCCCAGCTTCCTCCTCAGTAAGGTGGGGATAACACGCCAGGGTCAGCAGGCTGTCGTAGAGACCAAACGAGCAGCACTGCCAAGGGTCCTGCCAAGCAACTGGTAGAAAACAGGCAACGACCACATCACAAGCCACTCGGTGCTTCCCTCTGCTGTGACGGCAGGACTGCCAGCTCACCACAGTTCACGAGAGGCATCTGCACTTACTGGAGAACACACTTCGACAACCTCAAATCTGGGTTATCATCGTTTACCCCTCGGGGAGCACAGGCACACATGCACATGCCCAAGATGCAGGCCACGCACACAGTCCACCAACCACGAACACCCCAGAACGTCGCCAAGAAGGTCGCGCTGCATCCATGCCAACCTCTGAGTAACACGGTGTTACCATCTGGGCTACCAGGACCCACTCTAACTTCTCCCAAATGTGCTCTTCCAGGACCATGAAAAGCTCCCGGAGGAACTGGAGGGTCCCTCAGGGTGGTGCGGAGCATCAGAAGTGCAGACACGAGGGACCCAGAGTGGTCAAGGAGAGGATTTATGGCCCCACGAGAGGAACGCTGACATGGTCACTGATTTTCTGTCCAGACTACTACTCTGGACACTAAATCAATGGCAGTCAATATCCACTTATGCCCAGCAACCTCAAAAAGAACTCCAGGTGCAGCTTCTCACAGGCAATCAAGGACTTGGAAACAGCCCACAGAAGCCCACGTTTTAGGTGGCCAGAAGCACATAGCCAGATCCCCTCCTTACTCGGGGGCTACAGCCTCGATGCCCTGGAAGCTCCGACGCTTCCTCCCCTCAACTGTCAGGAGGCTTCAGAGCTGTCACTGAGCCAAGAGGGAAAGACTTTCTTTTAATAGGAGCAAAACCAAAGATCAGTCTCTGTCCCAAGAGAGACAATGTGGGGCATGGAGAAGCCCACTGGAGGCTGAGGTAAGAAGCAACCCTTCACTGGCTTTAGGCTTTAGGTTCCGAGTTCGACTCCTGGACGGGGTGAAATGGATCGTGCTCCCGTCCTCATCCACGCAGGCAGAATCTTACACCAGTCTCAACACTCCTCTTTTTGGGTTCACATTCCTTTTTTCCATTTAAGAATAAAGTCTACCAACAACAAATGCCCTCACCTGCTAGGAGCTGAGAACGAGGTTCTGATCACCCAAATCCATCTGGCAACATAAGAGCCCACTGAAATTTCAAGAAACCCAAATGTATTTGACTGCTAAAATAAAAACTGAGATTTCTGCTCATTTAATTCCAACCACAAATCGAGGATTTAGAAATTACCAGCAGTGGGACTGGGGTTGTGGCTCAGTGGCAGAGCACTGGCCTAAGCATGTGTGAGGCACTGGGTTCAATTCTCAGCACCACATATAAATAAGTAAAAATAAAGGTCCATCAGCAACTATAAATATTTTTTTTTAAAATTAAAAAAAAAAAGAAAAAAAAGAAAAGGTTACCAGCAGCTCCGATGTTCCCAAGACATCCAAGGTCAGGGACTGCATCCTGGAGTAATGAACCCCCAGCTCTCGGTGGATTCCAGAACACTCAATGCAGGTCAGAATGCCCAGGTTGGTGGAAAGCCACGTAGGATCTGCCAAAGAGAACAAGACAAATTTAAGCTATTGGTTGGAAGAAGGCAGAAGACAGAACTGCTCTCATGCCTGGTTACCGAGCGGCAGTCTTGACCATGAGTACTTTTTAATCTCTGACACAGTGGAATCCCTGATTATCCACAATACCACTGGTTAAAATGCAGTCCACAGGCAGGGACACGTCTGTCCTCCTCTCTCTTCCCTCTTCCTCCACCTCCCCAGCCTTCCACGCATTTAAGTGACGGCATTGAGAGTATGAGAGTAAGCAGGGCACCGCACCCTCAAGAGGCTCTGGGCTTCCCCAGGGCTGGTCCTGAACAGAGATCCTGCCATCACCACGCTGGGCCTACAGGCAGGAGAGCAAGAGAAAGCTGGCACTACAGGGGGGCAGACCTCGCACACCCAGGTCCACAGATGCTAGCAACAGAACAAACCCCATGTGCACACCATACGCGGGGTTCGGCACTTCAGTAGGAGCAACGATAGTGTGCATTCTAAGAGCTTCAGAAGCTGGAGCATATCTCATTTAATGCCAAAGAGAGCCCCAAGAGGGGACCAGGAAGCGATTCCCTGTGCAGCTGGGCAGCACGATTCTCAGAGCAGTTGCCAGCAGAAGTGCAGCCCTGCGCGGAGCTCACGTCTCATCTCCCCCACCCAGCACACTTACTCCTCACTGAAACATCCTACTATGTGCTAAATTTACCAAAAGAGTAGAGTGAATTCAACTAAGGTGTACTTGAATGCCTTCTCATGTCCACGAGGTTGATTCTGAGCATTGCTGCCCTTGGACATTCACAGCAAGCAAACACAGTCCTGGCCACCAAGTCATTGTGAAGTTATTTTAAAAAACGTTCGAGTAACTGTAAACAGTCTCTCCACATCAGGAAATACTCCTGGGTGTGGTTTGTGTGCACCAGGCTTCTTCTGCCAGAGCCCTGTGCTCTGGGCAGTGACAGGCACGCATCAGACGGCTCTTACCAAGTTTTTACGCCATCCATAGTGCCTTAGCCTTTAGGAACAATGTAGCTTTAACTTCCTTTTCTAAGTGTTTCTGTATGTGTTTTACTCTCCTTATCTTACCCTTAACAAGAAAGTGCATGACCTGCTACTTATCTCTCCCTACCTCTTCTCCTGTCAAAAGACATTTTTTAATGGATCCAAAACCAAACACAGCCTTGAGGGTAAGAGGAACCTGAGGGCACTCCGCGTTTTGTCTGCAGTGCGAGGGCTTGAGCCCGGGGGCGCTCTCCACTGAGCAGCATCCCCAGCCCTCTGTAAAATTTCATTTTGAGACAGGGTCTCACGGAATTCCTCAGGCTCTTGAGTAGCTGGGATTACAGGTGTGCGCCGCCATGCCCTGCTTTAGTTGTATTTTTAAATAGAAATGGTCATAGAATTAGAGGAATGAAAAGGTTGCTGACCATTCTGGCCAAGGCACAATCTTTCCCATTTCAGGAAAGGCTATGTGTAGTGGCCCTGACCCCACAGCACCTTCCATTTTAATTAGAATAAGTCAACTGCTCAAACTTTAAAAACTACTAGTTGTTAAAAACGCATGTCCATTAAAAGGAAGACCCTGATATACTTCATCAAAATGCAAACACAAGCATCTCGTGTCCCAGACTGTGACAGGCAGGAGGACCTGTCCCTTCGTTTCACAGAGAGGAAAACAGACTCCCCAGAAGCACAGCTCTTCCTGGAACAGAGCTAGACAGTGTCAGAGAGCTCCTCTGGACAAAGGCCTGCTGCAGCGACCCTAGGCAGAGGCCCTGCTGCGTGTCCACTGCCTCTCAGTCTCACCAGACCGGATGGCCGTGATTTCACCCCCGCTACACCCTTCGGTTTTCATTTGTCAAAGAGCATGGCAATCTTTTCATCTCCGCCAGGCGGCCGTCGCCCAGTCCCGCTCTGCAGCCTGGCAGGCGGCGTCTCCCTGCCCCGCCCCGCCCCACTGCGGCCTGCACACAGTTCATTAAGCATTTGTGTAACGGGATGAACTCGGGCTGAGCCGCACTCAATTTCAAGTCTGAAACAAAAGTGAAAATCAATGAACGGATTCTGTGACTCGGAAGGGGATCTGAATGCCCCGGAGCCCAGGGCAGGTGGGCCCCGATCACCTGGTGCCCCGCAGTCGCAGCACACATCGTTGCCCGTCATCTTCTGCACCTCCGAGATGATCTCCTTGGTCAGCTCCTGGACGATGTTATTTTCCCCGGTATTGTCGTCGCCCTTGAAGGCGTTGTTCAGAGCCTCCTCCTTGCTGTTCTGTAGCACAGACATCCATCTAGACAGGGACAGCAGGGCGTGTCACACCCAGGACTGCAGCGGGGTGCCCCAAGTCCCGCTCCCCAGTGACTTACATCTGGCACTCCTGCTCGTCCTCTGCTTGGAAGTGGTACGTCCTGTCATCTGCACGGCAGGAGGAGATCGTCAGTGGTGAGCCCAGACAGCAATCCGAACACAACGCCAAAAGCAAGCGGTTGGCAATAAACCTCACGAATAATCTGAACTCTGTGCCAGGAAATTAATGATTTGTATAAAATCAAGCACTCCCTCTGCCCTTGCTCAGTAATTGTGGCTTTGTAATGGAAATTAATAAACCTGCCCTATCCTCCACCCTTCGAGACTAAAAGCTGCAGCTTCCAGAAACTACTGAATAGAAACCGTTGCTATCCCTTCAGAAACTTAATTTGTTAAAATCACTGTAGAGGTGGCCCCAAAAGTAACTGTCAGAGCCTGTTGAATAATGAAAGACTTTTCTAAAGAGAATAGCTTAGAAGTTTTTTGGTTTTCTTAGAAAAAGATGAGAACTGTGTGAGAAATTCTAAGCATCACATGGTCTGGGAGTCCAGGGTTACTAACAGCTAAGGCAATAGGTGACTGTTAAATAAATGTTGTGTATGAGATGGACAGCCAGCGTAAGCAGGGTTTGCAAGTGTTTTGCTGGGCTGCTGGCCCTATGTGCGCACAGGAGGGGGTGTGTGAGGTGACAGCTACACTCTGCTATTGCCAAAAACACTTAACGTCAGCTCAGTTGTGAGAAAACATCAGAGGAAACCAAACTGAGGATGTCTGACAACAAACTGATCAATATTCCCCAGCACACATCAAGGTCACGAAAGGGAAGGGAAGACTGGAGAGCTATGAGACGCGGGGATCCCAGACAAAAGAAAACTAAATAAAGGCGAGAGTGGGGTTCTGGAGGGGACCCTGGGGCAGGACAAGGTCGTTAGTGGAAGACAGGTAAGATTCTCAGGGAACAGCATCGTGCCAATGTTGGCTGCCTGGTGTTCACAACTGTCCCCGTGGCTGGGAACACGTACTATGCCCTTCTGGATAAGTACCCGTGATGGGCACAGTGGGCGTGCTGGGGAGGGAGATGCACCAGGTACCTGTCTATGCCCTCAGCCCAAAAACAAGGTAGTAAAAAATTAGACCCGGTTCCTGGGAACTCACAATAAATATCTAGAACCCAAAAGTGAGCAGACATGCCAACTTCCAGTAAGGTTTTCGCTCCTGAAAGTTCTTTGGTCCCTGAAGAGCCCTGGGCAGGGAGTCCAGTCACAGCATCACATTTTCTTACTTTCTGTTCTCTGCAGGCAGGGGACCCCGCAGTGAGCACAATTAGCACTATGGGAAATTCTCAGCATTTCACGACATCGTAAGGGAATGAAGGTTCCCAGAGAAAGCTTTGTTGGCAGGAATAGAGAATCTGGGGACACACTGGATAGACAGGGTGGGGGCTCAAAGCAGGAAAAATCCCCTGGTACTTTACAAAACCAGTCCAGGGTCTGGAGAAGAGAACGGCCCCAAACACTTTTCCCACATCACACTGCTCACACCTCCCAAGACCCTTGGTTAAGAGTGACATGGTGGGTGCCGGGTGTGGTGACGCACACCTGTAATCCAAGCGACTTGGGAGGCTGAGTCAGGAGGATCGCAAGTTCAAAGCCAGCCTCAGCACCTTAGCGAGGCCTTTAGCAACTCAGTGAGACCCTGTCTCTAAATAAAATACAAAATAGGGCTGGGGATGTGGCTCAGTGGCCGAGTGTCCCTGAGTTCAATCCCTGGTTCAAAAAAAAGAGTGACATGGTGGGGGGATAAGCAGATCAGCAGAGAAGGCAGCAATCATCTCATGAGTTGCTGTGAACACTGGATCACGTGAATGAATCCCTGGACCTCAACAGAGCAAGTCGGCAGGCTGACCAGCAGCCCTCCCGCTGGGTACCAGGGCGGGTGGCACAGCGCATCTGTCCACAATGACAGGTTGAACTTGGGCCCAAACCCCTGAGGCCTTATCTTCACAGGGGTGACTGGACTTTCCCTCCCTGAAATGTAACCCTGGCACTTGGAATGAAGGACAAGAGGCTTATCCCATTTTCTTTAAGACATCACGAACCCTTCTCTTTTGGGGGGTGCCGAGTAGACATGCACCACGATGGTCGGCTCTGAGCCGACTCCTGCGTGCACCACGAAGAAGAAAAGCATGCAGAAGCAGAAAGACTAGTTCCCTGATGGGGAAGATGAACATGCCCAGAACCAAAGTTCTCAGGGCTCTACTGAAGACACGACTGTTTCCATTGACAGCATTTCTAACATCATACAAATAAACCGTGAAAGCTTTTGACAACAGAATTGTCCTTTGAAGAGGAAAAAAAGGTGCAGGACGTGAGACCTGAGGGCCCATCCAGTGCAACCTCCTCGTTCACAAACAGGAGAGCCGAGGCTCACAGAGCTCAGAGGCTGCTCTAGGCTTACCAGCCTCAAAGTCTAACCCTTCACGGGAGAGAACGGCAAGCCAGCAACCATGAACAGGGAGCCAGAGTAAGCAGGCCACTCGAAACGGGGGCATTGCTCTTCAAAAATCAACTCTTTAAAACACAGAGTTCGACATGGGACTGACGCCCTGGAAAAGGACCCATGTCCCTGGGTGGCACCTCGGGACGAGCCTTACGTGAGATGAGGTCGAAACACTTCTTCTCCTCGGGGTTGGTCTTCACTTGGCAGGTCAACAGATTGAGCTTTGCAGGAGGCCGGTTAGCCTGATTAAAAAGAAATGAAAATAAGGCCTGAGTGGGAAGGAACAGGTCACCATCTGCCTCACTGCTCAGGGAAACACAGCAGGAGTGAGCGGTGTCACCAGTCTGCAGGGACGACTCAGAGGCAGATTGAACACAGCAGCAGGACTGAGACTTCAGCCACACACAAGGGCCACCATCCCCCTGTAGGGCTCACAGGTGGTCTACACGCCTGCCTGGACAAGGGGTCCCCCTACTGCCAGGGCTCATGGGTGGTCTCCACACCTGCCTGGACAAGGAGCCCCCCCCTGCAGGGCTCACAGGTGGTCTACACACACTTGCCTGGACAATGAGTCCCCTCTGCAGGGTTCATGGGTGGTCTACACAACCTGCCTGGAAAAGGGGTCCCCCTCGCCAGGGATCAGGGGTGGTCTCCACACCTGTCTGAACAAGGGGCAGAGTAGTGAGAGCCTCGAGGCTGGGGCACTAGGCTCCCTGAGACCAGAATGCTCCAGGCTGATACCCCAAAGTCTTGGGTTCTGACTGTTACAGATGGTGTGGAGAGGATTTGGGCACCAGCTTAGTTTCCAGGGCTCTTAAAAGTGTTTTTGAGTGAAAACCTCATCTCCAGGAAAAGCGATCGGAGCGTCAAACGGCAGAGATGATTTCCCCTGCTGAGTCACCATCCTCAACACCGACCGTCATGGTCTCCTGAGTTTCAACAAAACACACATCCTTCACAGACGTAACCCCGACTCCCCAAAAGAGAGATCACAGCACACTTTCACCAGAGCTGTGTCAAAAATGGCTGTTTTAGTAGTTGCAAAAAAAAAAGAGAAAATAACACTTTTTCCAAAAAGCAAAGGGCAGAGGATAAGAAGATAATTTCAGAAACAAGAATCCTGAATGGTAAAATGCCTCAAGATCTTGGAGATCTCCCCAAATGGGAGAGGGCTTACCTTATCAATCTATCGAGCTGTCAAAGGAAAGACAAAACACCGCATCCCGGGCTTCAGGCCTCGGTGCTTCCCACTCCCCTTAGTCATCAGCTGCTTCAAGGCAGATGGCCTGGGTCTGGGAGTGGTCCGGACACACACTGGGCAGGCCGGAGAGGAGCTGTGCACTCCCAGACCCACGGGCTTCTTCCACTACCACCACTACAGAGTGCAGGGGGAGACGCCTCCGTCAGCATGGGACCAATCCTTGCAGTGGGCAGGACCCGGGTTTGATAAAGGGTGAAGGACTTGAAGTCTGGATGCACAGGTGTCGGACAAACAGGGCTGTCCTGGCCTTCCTGGTCTGTGGCCGTGTGGACCTCATCCACTGGATATTCCCCTCTGCCCAGATTCCTAACAGAATTTGAGGCCCATCAGGAGGCAGTTCCAGAAGACTCCACGCTATCCAATCTAGCAAACCAAACAGTTCCAAGTGAAAGCACCATCCATTCAGATCTTTACCAACGGGGTTACTGGCTCATCCAGGCACTGGTACACAAATGATCCATTTTTACATTGGTGAGCAGGAGCCCCATGTAGTGACCAGGCACCAACATGGTGTACAGCCTGTCTGGCTTCCCTGGAATCTCACACGGAGAAGCGCAGTTCTCAGGTGTCTGTTGCTCCCAGACACAGGAGTGATTGAGGGCCCATGCCCTTTGGTACAGGCAGAAGCACCTAATGGACAGGATGACAAATTTGACCACAAAGAGCTCCACTTCTCAGCTGTCACTAGTACCTACGTACACACGCCAGGCACTGCTGTGACCAGGCACTGCTGTGACCAGGCACTGCTGTGTACGTGCTTCATTCACTCGACACTCCTAAGCCCCTGCTGAGAACCACTCCAGTGCTGCAGGTGAGACACAGCCTGGAATCCTTTGATGGGGTTCTGTAGCCTGGGAGCAGGGAAGCCAGGATTCCAACACAACAGCTGGGGTCCAGGCCGAGGACTTAGCCGCCATCTCCCTGGCCTTGACATGGTATCCACGGAAGGCAGTCCCTCACCTGGACTTCTTTGGAGCAGCAAAGAACCACCATTTGAAGAATTATCCTTCTCCCTCCCCCCCTCTAAATCGAACTCTTCCTTCTTCGCTGCAGCATGGGGAAAGCTGTGTATTCTCTATCAGTACCACCACCCCAAAGACAGACTTCTCACCTTACAGCAAATGAAACCTCGAAATACAGAAAAATAATCTGGTGCCTGAGGGCTGGGGACATAGCTCAGTGGGTAGAGAGCTTGCCTGTTAAGCACAGGCCCTGGGTTCAATCCCCAGCAATGCAAAAAAAAAAAAAATCCAGTGCCTGTATTTTAAGAATGATTTCCTACTTGTCCATTCAGATGAATTGTTAGCTAGAACAAAGCTGTGAGAAAAATTTATGGGAAAAAATTCTATCCGTTCAATTCCCTCCCTGCTGTAATTTGCAAAGAGTGTCATCACTCAGTTCAGCCCCTGCAAGTTTCATCCACTCCACAAGGTCACGGGCACTCCTTGAGAACCTGCCTCGAGCAGCCTGGCGTAGCAGAAACCTCAGGGGAGAGAAGAGGCACCGGCCCCAGTGCTGGTCAAAAGGCCCGAATTACCAGCCAAGCTCCTGTCTTAACCAGGCATTCTACTTCTTGCCATTCTCTGGCTTTTAAAAAGGAAGTTTGTGTTTTTTCTGCGTGACTGGTGGTCATTTAAAAATTTTCAGATGCTTTAAGAGTGAGTGGAAATCCTTCCAGCAGAACACAGTCTGCAGTCCTCGTGGTGGAGCAGAACTGTGAACTTGGCAAAGACACCCAGCCCGAGTGTTTCATCCCAAGAATCGCTTCTCCCCAGCACCAGAAACACCATGGTGTGGCTGCCAGGGAATACCAACGGGGCTCTCCCTGAACTGCTCCCAGTGCCACCCTCACCCCAGCCTGGATACAGAACACAGCCACTTCACTTGCTGAAGGCTGCCAGTTTCCCAGGAAGAGTTTCCAAAACGGTGCAAATACGGCCCGTGGGCTCCTACTTCCCCAAGCCCCGGTTCTCAGCTGCCTGCCAGGTGCTACTTTCAGACCTCCATGTCCGAGTCAGGTCTTTGGAAAGGTGCCCTTTCCTCCTGGTGGTGAACTAGCACCCTCAGGGGATGCTGGCCAACGCTGCCCAAGAAGCCAAATCAACACCAAACAGAAGCAACTCTCCTCAGCGGGAGCCGTTCAAATCTGCACATGCCACGCTGTAGGTGCAGGACCTTGGAGGGGGCTTCAGGACCCTCACCTCTGGGGCTTGCAGAACCAGACAAGGAAAAAGGGGAAAGAAACACTCAGCAAGTGGAGTGAGGACTGGAAGCAGACTTCCTATGTTCCTGCAAGGCCTGGGGTGGAGCAGGGCTGAGCCCACCTTTGCCCCTGCAGCGGGACCAGGAAGTGGCTGCTAAGGGCAGAATGAAGCATCCCTGGAGAGGGCTTCCTCTCAGAACACAAAACTCATTAAATATGCACGTTGTGCGACAAGAAGAGCTGCCAGCACCCTTGTGAAGCTGGTTAGAACTGTACGATCTGCCAGAAACCCGGGCAATCCATCAAAACGTAAGGGAACGAGGCTTGCCTTCTGAGAGGCCTTGAGCACCCAAGTGACTTGAAGTCAATCATGCTGCCAGCGAAGGTCACCAGGCCTGGCCTCCTCTGTTATGGTATGGGAGCAACTCGCAGGCACAGGCTGAGGCCCTGGGCCCGGGGGAACTCATAACAATGTAAGTATGCCTTGTGACGAGCTGAAAGAGCACGGAATGAAACCGTGTTGTGGCAACTTCTGCACCAGGATGGTAAACCTGAGTTACACAACAGAATGAGCAATGGAAAGGCATGAGTCACAGGGTGTGGATCAGCGAGGAAGCTGGCTAGCTCCAAGGTGAGACAGTTAAACAAAGTTGCCCTGCTTGGCCTACGGCACTCACACCTCTCCTCACCCCGTGCAATTCTCTATAGGGAAAGAAAAGTAGAGATCCAAACCACAAGGTCCCCAGAGTGAGGTGGTGACTATGTCAGTGACGCTGGACTGGGAGAGGGGACAACGTTCAACTGCCTGGTGGAGACAGTCAATCCCTGGCCCAGAGACCCTGCAGCTGCACCTGCATGTGCTGCTTCTCACCTCCCTTTCCCTTCCCTTGATGGAATCGGCAAGGAAGATGGATCCCCAGGTGCCCAAAGAATGTCTCAGTGACATCCTTCAGAGCATTGCCCTGATTTTCTTACTTTTAAGTACTGAGAAGGGCTGCTTCTCAAGACCCCAACAATAAGTGACAGATAATATTTCTAAGGGCCTGAAAACTCATCTGTGTTCCTGCCCAGCTCTGCCTTTCACAGGGGCCAGTGGGAGGCAGGAGGGAAGAGCAAAGTGAAGGGCATGTGTTTAATAAATGCTTCAAGTTGGGGGGTTGCTCATCCTCACCACCATCCATCATGCCACTGAGGCTGCTGGGAGCACCAGGGCTGGGCCTGGCTCGGGGAGAGGAACACACACCAAGAGCAGAACAGCAGCCTCAAGACCTTTCCAGAGGTGTCCACCAGCCCACATGGTTTTCACCAGCCCCGGTCACACCAGGCAAGGGGATAATACGCCTAATGGCTCTTGGAAGAGAAAACAGGCGTGAAGGGCTGTTTGCGACTCTGGGTCCAGTTCCCAGCCTCTGAAAGCTGGGCTGGTGTGTGATTTTATTCTGCTTGGCTTTCTCCAAAGCTCAACAGGCAGGGCTGCTGTTCTTGCATGGGCTCTTAGGAAGAAGACAGAAGAGAACTGGATGAAGACTGGACCCGGTGTGGTCCAGTCTTTCACAATAAAGTTCCTGAACTCTCTTCTCTCTTGGGTTTCTGGTTCCCAGAGTACTGAGCACTGAAACATTTCCCCCTTAACGGAAAGGCAGAAATCTTCCCAGGTGAGACCTTCAGCTTCCAGGACAAGGGCAGCTGGGCGAGCCTTCTGCTGTCTGTGCTTTCTGGACGTCACAGGCTTCCAGGTACAGTCACCTGGCTCACCAGTCACTCCTGACTCTGAAGCAGAGTGAACAAGCTCCTACTAGAGGAGAAGGCAGAGCAGGTGCCCCAAAGCCAGCCAGGAAGCAGGCTGGCTTTCCAAATGCAGCTTCAACGTCACCTCCCACGCAGGACACCCGTGTCCCCCAGACGCCACCATGGTCCCCAGCCAGACTTCATCCAGCTACACAGGGCGCAGACCACGGATTAGAAGAGAATACTTACGGTGCCATGGGATATGGTCAGAAAACCGTTTTTAACTGAACATTTTCTTTTCTGCCACACTTTTCGGATCCTTATGGGTAAGAGGGAAAAACAGTAAGAGTTTAGACATTTCGGACACAGGAGACCGCGA
This sequence comes from Glaucomys volans, assembly GCA_020662805.1. Lineage (NCBI taxonomy): Eukaryota > Metazoa > Chordata > Mammalia > Rodentia > Sciuridae > Glaucomys > Glaucomys volans. The sequence continues at coordinate 270,358 of JAJEJO010000369.1, forward strand.
ACGCGTCTCAGCTTCCGCGACGGCAACGCCACTTCACCTACCCGTCGCTTTTCTTGTAGAGGTTGCCGTTCCGCTCGGTGCCGTGTTCTTTGTTTCCCTGAGGCTGATGTAAGCTGTAAGCAGTACTCTGGCGAATTTGTGAGTCCTAAAAAACAGCCAAGAAGTTGCTTTTTAATACATCATCTGGGTCCCAATTTTTAAAAAGCGCTACACAAAGGAAACTTATGCCGAAATGTTTGTTTTTTTTTTTTAAATTTCACCTTGCTAAGTTTTTTTTTTCCCTTTTTTTTTTTTTTTTTTTTTTTTTTTTAATGTGCTGCTGAGGGACAAACCCAGTGCCTCACACGTGCCAGGCAAGCTCTCTACACTGAGCCACAACCCAGCCCCTTGTTTAGTTTTGTTTTTGTTTTTTTTAAATCAGAAAACTTTCCCCTTCTCACCACACTAAAAAAGGGACATAAACTCCATATCCAGAAGCTGGTAAGAGCCATCGAGCAGGCTGGAGAAGGAAGTTCAGAAATCAGTACTTCCAAAGTGGCTGGAAGAGCAAGCAACTTGAAGTCACAGGCTCATCTCACCCTGAGCTTTGAGCCCCTCGCATGGGCCCCTGGGAAGGCCAAGTGGCCACAGGAAGGAAGGCGATGTGGCGTGCTGGGAGAGCAGGGGCTTTCGGGTAAAACAGCAAAAAAACCATCCTCTGCCTAAAACAAGCTACGTGGGCTCCCTGCCCCCATTTCCTTCTTGGACAGGAAAACAAGACCCAGTAAGAGAGTTGATAAAGGAAGAACCAAGATCACACACCAAACACCAGCATAAAGCAGTAGTGACCGAATATTCCCTTCCTCACCTGTCAATCTCAAGGAGGAGGGTGCAGGTGGCACTGAACCTACCAGCACTGGCCCTGACCACAGGGGACGGAATCACAGGAACACCACCTGTGTGGTCAGCTGAGAGCTGGACTGAGTTTCTGCGCCTGGCAAACTCAGCTTAAGCTTCTGGCACTGCCCAGCCATGAATCCCCAGGGCCAAGCCTAGTACCCACCCCCAACCAGGGCTCAACTGATGTTCAACGGATAACATCAGATGTCCCAAGATGAGCCCAACAAGGCCTCCGGGGCCAGTGCTGCAAACTCCGGCAGAGTGCAGGAAAGCAAGAGGGGGGCAAGACCTGGACAGACAGGGCCCAGTGAGACGTGCCTGCTTGTTTACCGAGAACCTCGCACCCTGACTGCAACCAGTTCACCATGTAACAGAAGAAACAGACACAGCAAAATTGATTTGCTCAAGATGCAGAGCTCCTGGAAGCAAGAGCAGAGCGAGGAGTGGAATCTCCCCCATGCCCATGCCCCTTCCATTATGCCACACTGCCTCCCTGGGGGAGTCCTCAGGGGAAACTGAGCACAGTCCAGCCCAGAAACAAACCACGGCAAGGGAATCAATGTGATCCAAACTAAGAATAAGAACACGCAAGAACTGGCTGGGCACAGTGGTGCACACCTCTAAAGGCAGCAACTCAGGAGGCTGAGGCAGGAGGATGGCAAGTCAAGGCAGCCTTGGCATCTCAGTGAGACCCTGTCTCAAAATAAAATGTAAAGGGGTGGGGATAGAGCTCCGTAGAAAAGTGCCCAAGCTCAGAAACAAATGCATGTATACAAACTCCAGACCTGAGGCATCAAGGGGAGAAAACCACAGGACGAGTAGGAGGAAGTGGGCTTAAGGTGCAGGCAACACCTGGCAGAGAGTAAGGGAGGTCGGCGAGGCAGAGGGGATAGCGTGACTCATCATCATCTGCAGGAAAGATGCAGAGAGGCAGCGGGAGCTGTGGCCACCATGCAGGGATGGAGGGACAGAGGCTGCAGCCAGGAGGTAGAAGACCCGCTGAGGCCTGAGACAGGGCAGACTTCAGGGAGCAGCAACCGCGGCGGGCGGGACGCACAGCAGTCGGAAGGAAGAGTTCTGAAGCACCGAAGTTTTTAATTTTGATGAACTCCAATTTGCCGTTTCTTCTACTGTTTGTAACTTAGGGGTCATGTGTAAGAGACGCTGCCTAATCCAAGGACACAAAGATCTGCACCTATACTACTCTTTTGAGACTTTGGTAATTCTAGCTATTACACGTGGGTCTTGGTCGACTTTGAGTTGACCCTTGGTCACGGCAGCAGGGCTCCTGTTCCTTCTCTGGCTTGTGGCTGTCCAGCTGCCTCAGTACCACCGCTGGCCACAGTTCCTCCCCCCACTGTCGGGCACGCCTGCTGAAAACCCACTGGCCACAAGGGTAAGGCTTTATTTTGGGACTCTCCACTCTAATTCACCGATCTTTCCTGTGTCCCCGAGGCCAATACCACAAGGCATTGATGATCATAGCTTTGGGGTAAGTTCTGAAATCAGGAAGTGTGAGTCCTCTTGTTCAAAATGGTTTTAGCTACTCTGGGTCCCTGGTAATTCCACTCGAACTTTAGAACCAGATTGTCAATTTCTGCAAAAAAGCAGCTAGAATTTTGACTGGGATTTTGATGGAGATCACACTGAATCCAGAGATTACTCGGGGAGAACGGCCATTGCAACAATCCAAGTCTTCCAGTCCATAAACATGAATGTCCAGCCCTGACCTTTTAAACTCTGAGAAAACAAAAGGACAAAAAACAAACAAAAAAGGTGTCATCTGGGCCATCAGTGCTGTGCTCAGGCACACTCCACTGAGTGACAAGTGGCTGAAACACAGGCCCCACATGGGAGAAAGGGCTTCGTTTTCCACAGGGACCTCCTGGAGCAACCAGGGCAAGCAGCTGGTTTGTGGGGCGAGGATGGTCCCAGGTCCCCTGCTCTCCCAGAGGGGCTGGACTTCAGCAGAGAAATGCAGAGCGAGCCCAGCTGTATTCGCTGCTGGGAGAAGTGAGTGGAGGAAAGAGCTGTGCTTTTCACCTGTAGGACTCTGGGAAAATAAAATACACCTTGTCAAAGACCTAACTGCACAATGGAGGAATATGTCTATCAATCTGGGGAGAAAAGAAGCCTGCCTAAAATCAGTGGTAACGTCATGACCGCCCTGCTGGGAGCTCTCAGCACACACACAAGTGAAGGCCATTCACAGGTCTCAGGAAGGATACCCGCCTCTCAACAGGACCAGACCCTGCGCCACACCTCAAGGAAGACAGGAACTGTTTTACTCTTTCCTTCACACCAGGCATTCCCAACTCCATCAAAACATGCAGGCCAAACTGAAGCTACTACCATGTAAAATCTAAAATCCAGAAAAGAGAGCCCTGTAAATCTGTCTGGCATAAAACTGAACCTGCTTATTGGAGCGTTAGCTCCAATTACTCCAGCATCCTCGAGTGACTTCTAGGTGACCTGGAAGCAGCCCTTCTTCAGCTCCTCATGAAGAAGGCGCCACCCCTGACTGTGAACTCCAAAGAGGTGAGAAGTGCACCTCTCTCCCTGGGGTGTGCAGGGCCTGCGCTGGGCGCGAGGAAAGGGTTGCCAACCCCGGGAATCAAGACACAGTGTGCCCTCCACTGTGGGACGAGAAGGCCAGAGCAGGGCACCAGCTCAGTGGGAGGTAAGGGGCCAGCTGGCAGGCGTTTCTGATAAGGCCAGATTCAAGCAGGATAAGGTTCACAAATCCAGACGGGAAAGCCAGAGTCAGGAGGAAATTATGGCCCTAGTGGACCTCTGCCACCAGACAGCACATCTGTCCAGCCACATTGCACTAGATGGGGACCCCTGAAAAGGAGGAGCAGAGCTGACAGAGACAGAAGCCACTGGTGAGAGCTGCAGAGCAGAAAAATCACCGTGGTTTCAGCACTTGGACTTCTAAACCTGTATCCCAGGGCCCGAGCATCTCCCCAATAGCCCAAGACCCGGTTCTCAAGATGAGACAGGGAAGCATCTCGTGACAGCAGGACTTCAGCAGGACTCAGCAGCACACAGTGGGTCCATCCCAGCAGAACCCCACGGGAGTACAGGGATGGGAAAGCAGAGGCAAGGCTGACTGGGAGAGAGCTCACGAAAAACCCTGCAGCATGGAGGGCTGAGCCAGGCAGAAGGATCTTCCCAGGGTGCATACATGTGCAGGCCGCACAATTTTTCAACTTTTCAGTAAGCTTTAAAATTTTCCTAACAAATTATTGGAAAAACCAGAGTAGCATCCTCTTTGAAGAGAGCAGAAAAACACCTCCAGCAAAATCCGAATGGCAGGTGATTGAAAGGCATGACTGAGATCGTAATAGCGCACGACCCCGTGAATCAAAGCGAAGCCTCAGAGTGAAGAAGAGCAGCCTGAGCCACGCTGTAAGGCCTGAGTTTGGGACTCCTTCCAATGATGGATGTTGGACACTGGTGGAAGAAAGTGAGGAGCCGGGGCTCCACCTGCCCGTCCAGGGGTGCCCTCGGAGCAGGCCACCCCACCTCTGTGAGCTGTCTTGCACATCACAGAATTTTCACAATGCTGAATCAGAGCCACCCGACACCCCCAGCTCTGGAGTCACAGAGAAGAATCCAAGCGAAGGAGGAGAGACTCAACAATGAGGCCCAGGCGTCCGCGCCCGGCCACCATGCGAAAAGGAACACAAGCCAGAACTTGAATCCTGAAAATCATTTCAAAAAACAGGTAAAAGTAACTCAGGCACGTTTGCTTAGTCCTTGCAATTGTGTTCACGGACTGTCCAATGGACACTGTCACCAAAGAGCAGAGTGTGACAGACAGGAAACAGGACAGACACAGCCAGGAGAATGCCTGCAGGACAGGCCAGACCCTGGGAAGTGGAGGATGTGGCAGACCCCAGGACATGCAGATGTGGCCCCTGGGATCTGAAGGACACAGCCAGCCCCGGGACAAAGCTAGAGGAAAGTGAAGAAAGCTCACCTGAACCGTTCAGGCCAGCAGGGCAGGCAGATTGGCCAACGAAACCCACAAAGGATGAAGCCCAACAGACTGGCTGTGCCGGCGGGTCTCACTCTTCTGCAGGCTGTCAACCAACAACGCTCCCCCAGCGCGCTCCGCACAGTCAGAGCACCTAACCCAAATCCTAACCCTAACTCTAACCCTAACCCTAACCCCTGCAGGCGCCAGGGCTGCGACCCAGCTGCTCCTCTTCCCTGGGAACCTGGGCTTTGCTTCACAGGTCAGACCCTCCTCCTCAGACACCAACCGCTCCACCAACGCCCTGGGGCAAGGCCTTGAGGGCCTCCTGCCTCCCGAGAGCGTGGCCTGCCTCCCAGACCTACAGTTAGGCTGGAGTTTTCTCTACACTCCACCTCGTGTTTGGGAATGCCCAGGCACTAGGACCCACGTTCTCCAGACACCACGCTGAGGGCAGTTCCCAGAATCATCCTGCTGGCCTCTCAGTTTACCACCCATGTGACAGAGGGAGGGGACAGGAGGCAGGGGCTTCCCACGCTGCCCATAGCTAGCTGCAGGAAGCAAGGGGCTAAGAGGGAACAGGGTCCGACTGCAGTGAGCGGGCAGTGTGGGCGGGCGGGGGTGAGCAGGGCGGGTTGCCCCCTCTTCACAGAAGACCCCGCCCGGCGAACACTCCCACTGCACAGCATTTGTGCCCTGAGATTCTTAAGCCTTTGGCAAAATCTACTACAGCGAAGGAAGAGGGTTAAAATTTAAAGTGTTACTAGCCAGTAAGATGTGTGAAGAAGAAACACATGTTTTTAAGTTCACGAACGAAACATGCAGACCCCTCCGATTTGTTAAAATACTGAGCTACTTACTCTCCTAGACTTCGGTCACGAAAGGCAAGTGCATTTGGGAAAAAAACAACAACATTCAGTTATAGTACAAGATCTCACAGCCAAGCACCAACAGTCAACGTCATGCTCTGTGGAGTAGATTGATGGTTATTTATCCAAACCTACTGGACAAACATTTAGACACACTCCTTTATTGCAAGGAAGTAGTTTATGTTAAATTCACTTTCTATTCCAGCTACTCAGGAGGCTGAGGCAGGAGGATTGCTTGAGCCCAGGTGTTCAGGATTAGCCTGGGCAACACAATGACTCTGACTCGAGGAAAAAAGACACGTTATAATACCCACGTTGTAGCAAACGTCACAAAATTACCTTTAAAATTTACCTCCAGGTTCTTTGCTTTTTTAAAAATTTTAATTCTTTATATTACTTGTTCTAATTAGTCATACATGACAGTAGGTGCATTTATACATTTTGATGCATCATTCATAAAAGTGTCACTCTCATTTTTCTCAGTGTACATATGGTAGGATCACATCGGTCATGCAGTCATACATGGGCATGAGGTAATAGTGTCTGTTTCATTCTACTGTCCTTCCTACCCCATGCCCCTGCCCCTCCCCTCTTCCTAATATAAAGTAACTCTATGCTTCCCTATCCCCCCGCCTTCTTGTGAATTAGCTTCCACATGTCAGAGAAAACATTTGGCCTTTAGTTTTGGGGTTCGGCTTATTTCATTTAGCATGATATTCTCCAGTTCCATCCATTTACCAGCAAATGCCAGACTTCCATGTTCTTTTCATGAGCCCACAAAAATACAAATTTAGTGTGAGCACACAAAGATGTCACTACACAACAGGTGATAGGGGAGAGGCCCCAGATGTGTGCCCCTGGGGACAGAGGTCCTGGATATGTGCCCCTCAGGACAGAGCCCTAAGAGAAGCTAACTCGTCGCATCTTACAGAGCAGTCTCAGGGCTGGAACACACCCAGGTGCCACCTGCTCTATTCCATCACAAGGGGCCGAGACTAGACATGTCAGGACTAGGCAACTGCAGAGGTCCAGGGGCAGAACAAGGGGCTCCAGGGGCAAGACTGCGATGTGAGAAAGGCCCCGAGAACAGTCCAGCTGGCTGCTGGGCAAGAAGGGCCCGCCCTGTGTCCACGCCCAAGGTGGTGCCTCCCCGGAGCAAACCTAAGAAGATGCTTCGGTAAAACTAAAAACAAACTAGATGCTTCAGTGCGGCCCAACGCGGCCCCAGAGCCGACAGCGAGTCCCTGGCAGTCGAGATTTCACAACCCTTGGTCCCCAGGTCTCTGACACTTAAACAGCAATCTTTCAAAATTAAATCCCCTCACCTCTTTCTGTTCAACCTGCAGTGCTGACTTCAAGATGTCCCGGAGCTGCATCAGCTGTCTCCGTTCTTCATCCTGGGCCTGCTTGATCTTTAAGACCAAGGGGAACAGAGAAAGGGAGGCTGTAGCAGGGCCCCACAGCTCCCCTCGCAGGCCACCCCCTCCCCAGCCACAGCAGGGCACGCGATGCCACACTCCACCACGCAGGATGGGGCCCTCCCTTGCGGGCCAGCACGGTGTGCTCAGGCCAGACTGATGGAGGGACCGCTCACCGTGTGAAGATCTGTGGAGAGGGTTTCAATGGAAGGCTTGAGGCTTTCTACTGCTTTCAGTCCATCCTGGAAAAAACTAGGGGAAAGAAGAAACACAGATTGTCCTTCATAAAGGAGAAAATAACCTTGTCAGATGGAGAAAAACTTCTTTCAAGAAAAGTGAGTGGAGTCATTACCTAGCTCCTAGGGGAAACATCTGTATGAATAGAAACTTAAAATATCAGGCAAATCGAGAATAAAATGACACTCAAAACTAGAATAGAAAAGGAACTGCAATTAGCCTGAGCACTTGTGATTTTTCTTGACCCACATAAATTGAGATCTTCAGCTGACAATGAGACAGGATTCTACTGGAAATGGCAGCAAGAGCTTCGATTCAGAGTCTTCTGAGCATCTAAATGGAAGGATTTGAGACAAAGAAAAAAAAGCCAAAGGGTACAAACAAGAGTAAGGCACTGGAGAGTGTTCCTCCACAGCAATGGCCACGTGGAAAGGAGAAAAGAACTGAGTTAAAAAAAAAAAACCAAACCAGGTGGCTCTGATGCACAGGAAGCGCCAAGCTCCATCTGCAGTAGGATAGCGAGGTGGGAGAACTCACAGTCAAATATCAAAAGGAATCTCTTAAGCACAGAACTTGAAGGTGTGAGGTCACTTATGATGAGGCGTCCAGGAAATGCAGCAGAAGCCGGGCAGGGCTTGCACAGTAAGCCAGCAGTGCCTGAGGTGTGCGACCCTGCTGGGGAGCGAGGAGGCGTTTCCCAAAGGCTCAGGACCAAGCGTGAGCCGGTAAGAGGCCTGCACTGCCCATGCAGTTTGGCCCTGCTGCCTCCGGCCTCCAGCCTCCAGTCACATTGGTCATCCCCCTGAGTCATGTGGTTCAAGACCCACAGGCTTCCTTCTGTCCCTCCATGGCCACCAAATCCTCCAGCCTCAGGCCCTGCCTGCTGCCTCTCCAAAGGCCTCTGCCACAGCATATGTTCCACTCAGCTGTTCCCAGCCATCTTCGAGTTTTAGGGTGAATGCCGCCTGTGACTGAGGCCTCCCCGGTCCCATGACTGAAGGCGCTCTCCTTGCCATATTCTCTCAGCATTTTGTCCTATGCTTCAAAGTGTTTGCCACGATGCAACTGTGTGCTCACGAGTGTGATCATCTGCCAGCAATCTTCCCATAACATCTCAAGTTCGAGGAAGGCAGGCACGGAGGGACAAAAGAAGAGGAGGAAGTCACCAGCTTCTGCCCATTGCTGGACCAAGGAGATGACCTGCGGGAGGTGATGTGGGTCTCACCTGCGTTCCCGTCAGGGGATGTTTTTCCTTTTAAACTCAGCAATGGCCCCGTGAGACCATTTTATACCAAGTCTCTCACAGGTGTGAAAACAAGGCGGAAGAATGTTCTGGCCTATGGCTCGGCAACTGCAAGGAGCAAGGACGGAGCCCGCGCAGTATGAGCTGTGGCACTGCAGCGAGCGCAGGCCACAGAGCGGGCTACGAGACCGGCCTCACCGTACCCTTAGATGGACACACAGCTCTCTATATTACTGACCCTCTGTTTCACCTAACTGACCTTTATCTGAAGACAGTCCATGCCTCTGGCATGGCCACTGCGTCAGAGACACCCTCCCAGGCGTCTTCCCCAGAGCTGGGGCCGGAATGCCAGGTCCTGCCCACGCCGGCACTTTCCTCTCCCAGCAGCAGCGCCTTCCAGATTGAAGAGGAAATTCGAAAGCACAGCAGAGTTGCAGGACTGAGAACTGTCCTTCCCCTTCTGTCGTGAGCTCATCTGGTTCTAAAGTTTTATTTACAAATTTTCTTTATGTAACTATTTCTTTAATCACTGCAAATTCTTATAAAATAGGAAGGAAGGAAAGAAGACGGGGAGGGAGAGAAGGTGAGAGTGAGAGAGTGTTGGGATGGGGAACAGAGGGGATGGGCAGAGGTGCCTGGGGAGCGGGACCAGGAGCTCTGCGCTGGCACTTCCACAGCCTGGCAACTCTCCCCACGATGGGAGCCCCGAGAGGAGCCACGGGCTCAGACGGGCTTCTCCTCACAGACACTGTTTCTAGCATAGCAATGCAGGTACCCGCGGAAGAACGATGGAAATGTGGATTTCAGCCTCCCAATCCTCACCGTCTGCCTCTACCTGGAGGACCTCCCCCTCTGATTTTCAAATCCCACCTTTCCACCAGCTCCTTACACAGTGTGCTGCAGCACCCAGGTACACTCTCAAAATGCAGCCAGGCCTGGCACTAGGGGGAGCTTCCAAGAGAAGGAGCTGGAGGGCTGCCTTGCCGACTGCGGTCACCATGGTATTCCTAAGCACAAGTCCCTGGCAAATTATTCCTAAGTGGAGCCTGTTAACATTTTTCCAAGCTTCAGTTCAACTTCAACCACTGACATTATTAAATCAAATTTTGTTTTGAATTACACATTCTCTAGGCTGCTTGGCCAGATTTGCAAGCCCTGAAAATGCACCTGTTGAGATGCAATCTCGAGTGCTCCTCCGGCCTCCCGGCACCGGGCCGGGCTTCAGGCATCACATTCTAACACCACACTTCAGTCCTCATCCCCTGAGGGTCTGCCCGTGGTGCCACCCCTCCCTCACTCGAGAACAAGTTTTTCTAGATCCTAGACTAGAGTCTGATCAACTCAGCCAGACAACAGCCAGCACTGTGGGTCTAGCAGGTGTGTGCTGGAAGAGAAGTCACCTCCACACTCCATCTGCCTGCCAGAACCCAGCCACGGTGGGTTTCAGTTAGGGTTTCAAAGGCTGCCTATCCCCATGTTCCCCCCGAGAAGGGGACCCTCCCTCTGGAGCAGCACAGGCTGAGAGAGGAACTCTCAGGAAAATCCAGGAAAGAGGCAGAGATGCAAATTCTTTTTTTAAATGAAATAAAAGAAAAAGATCATGAAGTATTTCTCAAAAACAGTGAAAAGCAAAGACAAGTAAAAAGAAAACTAATGCACTTTCAAGCGCTTCTTCGGGTTAAGCAAATGTGGCTTCCGGGATCTCAGGGAAACATGGTGGCCTCCAGTGGCTGGCGTGTGGGGAGACCACCCTGCCCACCAGGCAGGGCATCGTCAGGCAGAGCTGGGCTTCTGGGGCCAAGAAGGGAGATGGAAACCTCAAGGAACAAATCTGAAGGAAACGTACACATGACAAAATCTCCTGGGAGCCACAGCCGAGTCTCTCAGCCTCCACATTTTATCCCCAAAATATGAATTTAAGAAGTCAAAGCTGCGTGACTGATTGAGGATCGTGCAGTGTACGTGCACACACACACACTGACCCCAGAAGGAAATATCAGAAGATTCTTATTTTAATAGGTTACTGAGCTCATGCCCATAAAAGGCCAACTAGTTCACTTTTCCACGAGTTGTCTGTTGCTACCCAACTGATAGTTTGGGCAAAATAAAGGGAAAAAAAAGGAAACCCCAGAATAGCTTCTTCCTAAAAATAAAATATCAGCAAGGAAGCGACCCACTTCCTAAACCGCCTCGGGCCAGGTTACTCGGGACCTGGAGGAGATCAGCAGCTACAGTCCCGTGTCACAGGAGCGGAGTCTGTCAAAGAGCTCATCTCGAAAACCCACAGATGCGAGGCCTTCTCACCCTCTGGGACGGTCTTGGGCTCTTTCAGCCCAGCACACGGACCTGTGCAGACACTCCCGCGTTGCCCAACCTCACTGCTACAGCAGCACTGTCACCGGCCAGGAGCCACAGCAGAGCTCTGCTCAGGGGACAGCACAGGCCTGCTGCACACCTGTGCACGCCCTGGGGGCTGAGACAGCAGCAGGCCCCTCCCAAGGGGGCTGGGTCCTTCAGCAGGAGGGAGATGAGACCAGAGGATGCCACGAGGACGAGAGCAGAGGGTGCCACGGAGGACGAGAGCAGAGGGTGCCATGCGTCCCCTTGGGAGACGAAAACGCAGAGGAGGAGCCCACAGCCCGGAAGCCAGGTCCTGGGAGAGGCAGGAGCGAGGGAGAATACAGGGGCACAGGACGACCTTCCGGGAAAGAGAGCAGTGTGCACAAAAGGCACAGTAGAGTCGGTGGGGTGGCACATGTTTGTGATCGGTGACTCAGGGGGCCGAGGCAGGAAAATCCAAGTTCAAGACCAGCCTCAGCAACTTAGTGAGATCATCTCAAAAAAAAAAAAAAAAAAAGAAAGAAAGAAAGAAATAGAAAAGAAAAAAGAAAGGACCTGGGATGTGGCTCAGGGGTTAAGCGCCCTGGGTTCAAACCCCATTACCAAAAAAGAAGAAAAAAGAACAGGCACATAAGCCTGGGCACAGCCTTCAGGTAAGGTGAAGAAGGGAGGCACAGCGATTCTGCCCCCAGAAGATTCCTCCAGTTAGTCTGCGCCTCCCACCCCTGCTGCGCCCAACAAGTCACTGTCCTCTCCAGCTGCGCCAGGACGGGAGCCACACGCCTAAGGAAGGTCCACATCACTCGCACCTCTGGTTCCTCCTTCCAGAAGCCGCTCCCTGTCCCCACTTGTGCGTCGCCCCAGTCACGGCCAGGGTCTGCTCACGGGCTTCCTGAGCATCCGTGCCAGTGGAACCTAGAGTCGGCAGGCAGAAGAACTGTGCTTTTGGGCTTCTTGGGTCAGCAGAACCTCAAACAGGGCCTGACACACACAGGAGCTCCATGCGAACAGATCCTCCGCTCAAAACCATTCCAGAGCATCCCAACACCCTGGGGTCAAATCCTGAACCCCAGGAGATCCCAGGGCCATCCATGCCTCAGGCCTTTCCGTTCAGTCTTGTTCCACGCCACTCCTTCCTCAGTACTAAGCCTACTACCCTGGCCTTTTCCTGCCTTCAGACCTCAATGCCCCCAGGAATGCCCCTCCCCACCCATCTGCTGGCTCCTATAGACTACAGAACACAGCCTCCAAGAGGCCTGCAGTTAATCCAAGAAATATCTGAGTACCTGTTACAGACCAGGCCCGGTGCTCTGACTGTTACACAACCCAGAAAAGGGGAGAAGAAACCCCACCGAGTCTCTGGGTGAACTGGGTTTTTCTATCATATTCTGTCTCACATTCCTACACTTTAGAACGCTGGTCAACTCCCTGAGCTGACCCCTGCAGCAGAAGTCCTCCTGTACTGGCCACCACTTTATCTCAGCATGGAGCCCAACACACGCTGGATTAGAGTCTGTCGGGCAAGTGAGTGCACAGCCCCCGGGCACGAACGGTGTGTATAAATGACTGCTTATGCCAGTGACTGGGGTCTGGGAGCAGAAGCAGGCCGGGAGGCCGACGGTGAAGGCAGAGCAGAGCTCACAGGAAGTTTCTCCTTCTTTCTTATTTGCACCCTCCCTCGTTCACCAAGGTCCCTGGCCTCACAGCATCGGTAATGAAGGGGAGAGGTTTCCTAATTTAAAACACTATCAACATCATCTCAGTTCTCTCTTCTTTTTTTGGTGGGGGGGGTACCAGGGACTGAACTCAGGGGCATTCAACTACTGAGCCACCTCCCCCCCCATTCTGTACTTTATTTAGAGACAGGGTCTCACTCAAAGGTTTAGCACCTCACTTTTGCTAAGGCTGGCTTTGAACTTGTGATCCTCCTGCCTCAGCCTCCTGAGCTGCTAGAATTACAGACATGCACCACTTAAAAAACAAAACACCTGTGATCTTGTGTCAGATCAAACTAGTTTGCTCCCCCCACACACAAAAGCAAATATAAATACATTCAGGAACTACTGTGGATTTTTTAATATTGTATAAACACTTCTAGTTTTTATTGAGATATAATTCCCAGATCATTAAGTTCACCCTTCTAAAGTGTACAGTAGGGTGAGTTTAGTATATTTGTGAAGTTGTACAATTAGCACCAGCTTCAGAACTTTTTCATCACCCCCAAAAAGCAACCCCATATCTATTAGCAATCATCCCCCAAGTCTTTCTTCCGTAGGTTGTGGCAACCACCAATCTCCTTCTATCTCTATGAATTTGCTCATTCCTGGCCTGTCAAACAAAACCACCTTTTGAGTTAATTCTCCTCCATCCAACACCGCAGGTACTATACTCAGGGAAGCATTCAAATGACATCACAAAGAAGAAAAGGGACTTACTTGCATTGGGCATGAAAATACTTGATCAGATTCTGAAGTAAATCCACTCCTTTTTTAATCTTGATTTCATTGACCTTCAGCAGATACTGTTAAGAAACAAAGAAGAGGCCATCAGAGAAACAAGCAGAATAGGAGCTTTGAGGGGAGCTTCTGAAGACGGGTTAATTCTGCCACTCCTTGGCGGTCCTTCACGATGAGCGGAGCCCTCTTGGTCCCTCTGCACACCATATCTAAGGCTCCTGTCAGTGAGGCTCCATGTGAACCCTCTGCCAGGCAGATAATGAGATGTTCAAGAGCCAAGAACTCCTGCCGACAGGACACTCCATCTTCTCCTGCTGGGACAGCCCTGCTCTGGCTGCAAGGATGGAGGGTTTTGGAAGAGAGGGGGTTTCTGACCATCTCAGATCTTCCTGTGCACAGGCTTGTGTCCCAGGCCCCTCTCCTTAGGCAGGTCACCATCCAGAACACTAACAGCAAAGACCCTTGGCATCATGTCACTAACCCCAAGACACTCCCCCTAAATGTGAATATTTAAAACACACATCTTAATTTTAAATTAAGGTATCAGGAAGCTCCGGGGATCTACAGAACCAGCATCAGGAAACACACCTGTCCTTCCCTAAAGGCTCACAGTGGAACGAGGACTCCACTAAGTCCCTGACCCTCCGCTGTGAGGACTCTGACAACACGTCACCTGAGACGCAGTGCCCAGGCACACGAGCTCCCACATCGGTGAGCTCGCCCAGGTGGGTCGTGCCACTCAATAAGGAGACAGGAAACTGTTCTGAAACCATAAGCTACAAATGTCCTTTTCTCTAAAACAACGGCCCCATGTCCTCTTCTCCCTTCCTTTTGATATTTACTCCCAGTTAAATGGACATCTGGCAATGTATCAAAATTATATACATCTCTAATAAAACGCTTGGCAGTGTATCAAGACTTAGAATGTGTGCGTCCTTTGACCCAGAAATCCTACTTCCCGAAACTTGTTCTAAGGGATAATCATAAGCGTTTACGGAGAGGAACAGAAAAGACGTCGCCTGCTCTACGGATGTGCTGCTCCGAGCAGGGCGGACGCCCAGCAGAGGCGGCAGCAGTCTCTCCCCGCACACCCACAAGCAAGGCACAGGGGCACAAAGGCTTCGAGCAACGGCCCTCGTGGTCACAGGGTCTCTGGTCTTGGAGAAATGCTCCCAGTGTTTGTCCTGCTGCTTCCCCATCCCGAGGCAAGGCTGAGACCGCAGCACGGTGCACCCAGGGCCCTGGTAGGGAGCAGGGAAGGTGGGGAGGAAGCACTGCTCCTGATGGAAGACGATGCAAAGAAGATTCTCCATCTGCCTTCTCGCCTCACTCCTGGTCACTGAGTCCATGGGGGCCCAGACACCTCATTTTAAAAGCACCTAAGTGAACCACGCGTGGTGGTGCACGCTTGTAATCCCAGTGGTTTAGGAGGCTGAGGCAGGAGGATCGAAAGTTCAAAGCCAGCCTCAGCAACGTAGCGAGGCCCTAAGCAACTCAATGAGACCCTGTCTCTAAATAAAATACAAAATAGGGCTGGGTATGTGACTCAGAGGTGGACTGCCCCTGGGTTCAATCCCCAGTATCAAAAAAAAAAAAAAAAAAGGGGAAAAAAAAAAAAAAACCCCTAAGTATTTTAGCTAATTTCAGTTAGTTTGAGAAAGTACGCACATGAGGCCAAAAGGATGTTCTTTAAGTTCTCTAATTTTAACAAGAGGTCGCTGTGGACATTACGACCCTGCATATGTGTATGACTGCACTACCAGTGTGACTCAGCACCAGGCACAGCCGGAGGGTGAGGAGTGATGCTCCAAAATGCATTCTACTGTCATGTGTAACCAATTAGAACAAATAAAACACAAAACAAACAAAAAGGTGCTGCTAGATTAACCTCATTCTACCCACCATGAGACTGAGACCCCTTATAAAGTGAACGGTCAACTCAGAAGTGGAGTTAATAACCCATCTGGTATTTTCTCTGAAGCCACAGGTTTGAGCCCCACTCCTGGGGAGGCCCCGTCGGGTACAGGCCACGGACAGCCGGGCTGGCCCCTGTTCCCAGCACGTACCTCGCACATCTGCAGCTGAAAGAACCGCCGTTCCTTCTCCATCTCTTCAGCAATTTCAGCCCCACTTATTTCAGTGCGAATCATCCCGTGAAGCTTGGCGTGCTCCTTCTTCTCCTTTTCTATTTTGGTTCTATATGTGAGGGAAAAAAAAAAAGCCAGAGTAAACCAAGAGGCCTCCTGGCCCACCGTGGCCCTGGACAGCCCATGAGGAGAGTGCTCGTCACATGTTTTAGACAGGGCGGCCTCTTCACGCTCAAGAAAGAAAATCATAAAAATGTCAAACTCAGCCTCGCCACAACTACTCAGCAAGCACTTCCCAAGCACCTGCTCTGCTCCACTGCGAGCAGAGGTGGAAGGTGTGCACACACCTCGCTCTTCCCTACCCGCTCTTCTCCCCAAGACTTGCCTGCTCAGCTTGGTGAAGCCAGGCCAGTTCTCCTGCCTGGCCTGCCACGGTGCTCACACTGCAGAATGAAACCAACCTCCCCCTCGTTCCTCCAGCCCAATCCCCTTCCCATAAGGATCTCAGGCTGAACGCTTAATACTTAAATGTCAAGTGCACACTTCAGTGCTGACCAGTAGGAGCACATCCAAGAAGAACCAGGGTCAAAGGAGCCACCAAATCACCTCTGCTACAGGGCTGGAATTCACTGTGAACATTTATTCTGGAGAAAAGGAAACTAACGAAAGCCGACAGAAGACCCCTGACCTGAGGGGCTGCTGTGCAGACCTGGGAAGTGGGCCTCCAGGCGTGCACCTCAGACTCAGGTGGGACCTCCCTTAACAGCTGCTCAGTGATGAAATGGGCTGCACAAGTGCCTGTCTTGGGATGTGGTGCATGAGAGTGTTTAAGAATATTTCCTTAGCGTGAGCTCAGGGCCGGGCACAGGCGCATCCCCAACAATCAGGAGGAAAAACAAGAATGTGAGCGACAAAGGCCTTTGGTAGGGACTCTGCTCGATGAACTCAGGCATCTGGGAGGGGTCTGACTGAAGGCCCCAGGCCCCTGCACTAGTCTCACACAACCCAAGGCCCCTGACATCCTCGAGGGGACCAAGACACAGTGCAGACACGGGCCATCTCTTAATTTCAGTACGGAACCACTGACCAAGAATCCGAAGGACTTAGACCCACCAGGCCTGCTGGGATAAGGAACCGTGCCTGTTAGTGGGTGAAGAATTACCTTCTTTGTGCACCCTAGAATACTTTCAAGTTTAAAGGACACTGCTCCCTCCTCCCCAGATTCTGGGGTGTGTGAGTACTTCTGCTTCTGTCCTAAGTGGACCTCAGTCACGCAGAAGGTAATGTCATGCCCCTTCCTGGACCTTCCTCTCAGACCCAAGGCCTCTCCCCTGAGTCTTCCTCAGCAGCCCCCTACACCATGATCCAGCTGTGCACAGAAGCATCTCTGGGCAGGCTGCTGGGGCAACAGGAGCAGCTGGACGCAGGTCAGCGAATCCACCTCCTGGCCTGGCTCAAGACCCTCCCACTGGGAGACCATCTGTAAAGCAGGAATGCTGATCCTGCATCTCTCATCCAACTGTCGCAGGCAGAGGATGCTGCAGGGCAGGGACAACGGGCTGGAGCCTCTCTGGGTTGAACAGAGCTTCATGATCCTTGGGCTCAGCACTCCAAGCCCAAATCAGAGTGTGTCATATAAGTGAAGCACCACACTTGGAATCCAAGCAACTCTATGGAAACTGAGCACTTCCACGGACAGAATAAGAACCACAGGGTTGGTGTTCAATCCTTTGAGCTTTCTGATCCTTCACTACTGAAGATATCCAAAGAAAAAAAACAAAACAAAACACTTACAGTCACATCTGAACTGACTTCCTTCCTACCACCTCTCACTTCACCAGATGGCTTCATAGGGAAGTTTATATTTCCATTCAGAAAAGTCTCCATTCCCCAAGGCACAGAGAGTATGCAAAGTAAACACAAGGCATTTTAAAATGTTTTCTTTTTCTCCAGTATTTAAAGTAACTGAAACCCCTCTTCCCCACAATGGCAAGCTCAGTTCCAGGTAGTCGGATCCTCCCCACCCTAGGAATGAGAAGCTGGGGGGACCGTCACATGAGGGTCCAAAGTCAGCAGGAGCAAGCCCAGCGTTACCAGAGACCACAGTGCGTGTGGAAGAGCCCACCAGCCTGTCCTTCCTGCTCACCTCCGACACACAGAGCCATCAAGTAAAGCGCAAGGAGAAGGGTGTCGTAGGCTCTTTCTAATACCAACAGGTACTTCAGAAACACAGACTCGAAGCTAAAAGTAGACGGTTTCCATAAATCATTAAGAAGGCAAAGTCTGAGAACTGCACTGCTATCACAAATGGCAATAAAATGAGAAAGTGTGCAAAACTGGGAAAGGAGACCAACGCCTGCTGGGAGAAACTGGTCCTAACCTCCCTCGGCACGTTCTGAACATAACACTGTGTCACCACCACAATGTCCCACAGGAAAAGGACAAGGGGCTGTGGAAGAGGCCACTACCCAAGTACAGAAGCACCTTTGGTCATGAAGAACTGCACCACCCAGCTCAGGTGAAGTCTCTCCTGGATTAAGGCTTACTCAGATGATCCCTGGGGGCAATCAAAGCTGGATTTAAACCTGAAATCCCAAATCACCTACACATATTTTAAAAAATGAAAACACTCACATTTTTGTTTCATAGTCCTTCCAAGCTTTATCAAAGGGCTTTTTCAAGTCCTGTCAACAGAGAAGCAGAACAAATAATTAACTTATGTGCAAGATACACTTCCTTATCCCAAGACCAGTCCTGCCCAGAACATTAACTCCTGTAATAAATAATGTACAAAATCCCATGAAAAAATAAAGAGCCGCAGCAAGGTTTTTAATTAGACTGTGCTGGCATTTCCTTCTTCTCCTTTTAGAATATTCCAGAAGGTGCCAAACACACATGAAAGTACAGAGACGTGCACAATGTGCCCCCACCCAGTGAACTCGCCTGACCCACCTTCTGTCACCCCTCCCAACTCTCTGCCCTCGGTTTACCCCAAAATTGAATCCAGAAAGAGAACATTTAATCTGCAAATAACTCAGTATCTCTCTCTAAAAGAAAGGGATTCTGACTTTTCCCATGAGCGTGTGAATCTCCCTGACAGTCATAACCCTGATTTGAGCCAGATAATCAGATTATAAAAGCCACCCAGGCTCCCCAGGGCTACTGTCTGGAAATGAGGCCTCGTGTTCTCTGACAAAGCCGAGCTCAAAAAATTACCACACCCTCAAAATTCTATCAAATTGTTCCTACCTAGTGATGCCTCCTGCAACAGGGTTCCGTGGGAAGAGGAAAACCTAATTTTGCATTTTATTTTTGGTGGGGGTGCTTTTCAATGGCCTTGGTCCTCAGTGATCTAGCGGTTTCTGCCCCACAGCCTCCTGCCCCGCCAGCTGGCACCACCCTGGTGCCCAGCAGTGCCCCGTGCTTTCACAGTGGGCCTGCCTCTCCCCTGCCCAGGGCACTCTCCCTCTGGTTTTACTGACTGACCCAGCTGGCCTGTTCTCCAGGCCCCCATAGGGAGGGTGGCAAAGCTCTCTTGTGGCACATTCTGTAAGGGGGACACCGAGAAGTCTCAGCAGAGGTCCCCAGGACAGGTCAGCCAGTGCTTCCAGATGTGCCCACATGAGACCTGGGAATCACATGCAGAGCCAATTAAAGAACTTGACTCCCAAGAACTCAGCCAAGCACCCCTCCGCCCTGATTGCTCCTGTGAAGCAGTGCACAGCCCACAGGCCTACCATGGCAGGGCGTGTCCCAAACAGCACCACCTCTGCAGTGCAGAACACGAGGTCAGCAAGGCCCTGAGAATGCGACTCTCACTTCAGGACCACCATCCCGGCTAGGGTCCCATCGCAGCTACGATCAGTGAGTGACGCGCGGCTGGAAGAGCCGGGCTTCTCCTCCCAGCTCTCCCTGATAACCCAGGGGTGAGCAGCGCTGTCTCCATGCAGCGCCTGGGTCCCCTCCCACCAGGAGGACGACCAGCAAGGCCAAGGGTCACCATGCTCTGGCCCAAAGGTAGCAGCTGCCCTGTGGGGTCAGGACCCAGGCTGCGACTCTGGGAGATGCGAATGGCCTGCGACCTGGATGCGAGTCCTACCCCTTTCACTCCTTTCAGGTCCCCCTTCAGCAAACTGTCCAGAGGGAAAGAGATGATGTTGTTCATATTCTGAATCTAAAAAACAAAAACAAAGAGGAAATTCTTATTCCATTTGCTTTTTTTAAAATTTATTTTGATTCATTGTACACAAATGGGGTTCAGCTGTTGTTTCTCTGGTTGTGTACAGTAGAGTCACACCCTTTGTGTAATCACACATGCACACAGGGTATCCATTTGCTTAATCTAAAGGCTGCAAGATGTTAGAGAGGGCATTTGGTCAGGACTAACCGGCCCTTAACCCTGGCCAGCGCGCCCGAGGAGAGCCTTACTCAGGCCCGCGCTCCTCCCAACAAGACCACTCCACAGAAGAAACACCCATCTGAAAGATCTGTCTTTTACACAAATCCACACACTTCTAATGAAAGGCCTGCGTGTTCCACACAACAGTGACCTACACTGTTGAGCGAGGGAGTCTGCACAGGTGGTCACAAGGGGCCTGGGCAGGCAGCAAGGACAGGAGTGCTCTTAAGAGCCTGGATCAAAGGGAACCCCCTGCAGCTCTCAGGCTCCATCACTGCCCCTCGATGGCCGGGCCAGGTCCCACTCCCCACTTCCCACGCCCTGCAGCCAGCACCCCACTTGGAGACAGACCAAAGGAGAGGCAGATCCAAGCTTGTCCTCTGGGAAGGTGTTTGAGTGAGTGCTGAGTGCAAATGAGTGTGAGCATGAGGGGCGTGTCTGAGTATGCAGAGGGCATGGGTGTGTCAAGGCATGAGTGTGAGAGGGTGCACGTGAGTGCAAGTGTGTGAGGGTGTGGGGGTGCATGTGGGTGCCAGTGTGTGTGCGAGGTATGGGCAGCGTGGGGGGAGAAGGTGAAGGGGTGCAGCTGAGTAAAGGGGTGCAGCTGGAGGAAGGAGGCCAAGGGCAGAGACTTGGGGCCCTGCTCCCCTGCAGCAGGAAGGCAGGAGGCTGCTGACCAGCACTGTACCATGGACCAAATCGAGTGGAATCCAACCCTCCTGACACACTCAGGGCACATCAGGCAGACCAGTCTGTCACACAACAAGGCGGCTCAAACCCAAGTGAAGAAAGAACGGCAAAGCCCCAGCGAGGAGGAACCTCCAGGCACGACTCCCTCCCCCACGCAAGTCCTCCCTGCTTAGTCCTCTCTGCAGTCAGCAGGACAGGCGCTCCCACACTGGGCCTGGGCCTGGGCCTGCCCTGCAGCCATCTGGGCTACCAGCACCCAGACTAACAGGCCCAGAGCAGAAGGTAGGGGTAGGACATGGACTTTGGGACCTTTGATTCACTCTCACAACTAAGCAGATGAAACCATTTTCAGTTCAAGCATCTTCAATAGGGAGCTAAACCAAGGTGCCGTTTTCAGGCAACATGGGAGGTGCTTTCCAGACACGATGCAGTAGATGGAATTTTCAGAGACTAAAATTCACTTGAACATATTGTCAGGTGTGTAGCAGTGCCTGCGGCATCGACCAGCTCTGACGGTGGCACATGCCAGTACTCCCAGCAACTCCGGAGGCGGAGACAGGAGGACCACAAGTTCAAAGCCAACCTCAGCAACTTAGTAAGACTCTGTCTCAAAATAAAAAGGAAAGAGGGCTGGGGGTTTGCTCAGTGGGTAAGCCCCGGGGTTCAATCCACAGTACCAAAGAAAAAAAGAACTCTGCCAAATAATCCACCAATTAACAAGTTCATTTCAGAAATGATTTTGGGGGGTAACTTCGGCCTCAGAACTAAGTAATTCCACATTTCTCATGTAGCTGGCACAGCTCCGGGACACGTGTGATCTGCTATGGCCTGTAAGGACAGCTCAGAGGTGAACGCTTCCTTACTGACAGGCTCAGTTTAAGGGGAGGTCTGTGGGTGACCCAAAGGGAGGTGACAGAGAGGCCTTGCCGGTGACTTATCTGAGGGAGCAGGACACCTGGGGCCCCATGGTGGACCAGCGCAGGAGGAACCTGCAGAAGGTGTGTGGGTCTCTGCAGAGCCAGCACCTCCCTCCACCTGCAGGAGTCAGGGTGGACACCTCCCTGCCCCATGCCACAGGGCCAGGCTTCACCCTACCCAACAAGCCCCCGGTCTTCTACCCTCCAGGCCCTCCCACAACATCCCTTCATGCCAAGTCCCTGGCCTCCTCAGTGGGGCCTCAGTGCCCCTTCTCTGGACAGAGGGGACAGCATCCCTGCCCCTGTGACCAGCCTGCCTCAATCCCTCCTTCACGGCCTGCCAGACGAACTAGGGCCACATCCCTAACAGACACAATCTCCTTGTGTGTGCCTTTAAGACCCCAGGCACTCCACCTTCATCTGCTGTGTTTCCTCTTCACAGTCGGCCTCCTGAGCTGCTTCCCTGGGCCTGTGCTCCACCTGTGCCCTCAGCTGAAATGTCCTGCCTTGGCCTCACTGCCCAAGGGCCCACCCACCCCAAGGAGCTCCAATGCCAGCATCTCTGTGAAGCAGCCTCCCCGCAGGAGGGACCCCCTCCCCAAACGCCCCATGCTGCCCTTTTCCTGAATTTCTTCAGGTTCCCCTGCATCTGTCTCGCTGACCTCACTGCAGTTTCTCAAGAGCAGAGTCACCTGTGCCATGTCCCCGATGCCCAGAGCTCCCAGCACAGGGTCTGGTCCAGAGGGGGATGCTCAAAAGCATGGGTACATGTACAAACCTGTACACTGTTTTTTCTGAGCATCTCAAATGGAAGAGACAGAGGAACGGAGAGTGCAGACACAGCCGGGTTCTAGTAGCAGCTTTCAGCCAAACAGCACAGCAAATGCACCTGCGAACCCACGACTCGTCCTTCACGTATTTGCTCGGGTCCACTTTGTAGACAGCAATGACCGGCTACAAGGGTAAAGGAAACAGGGTGCCTGCCCCACAGAGGAAGAACACAGACACCCGCACACAGGAATGACACAAATCTGGGACAGACCACGTAGTGCACATCTCACACTGTACAGAGACACCAGTGGCTCCTCATAATGACAGGGTGACTTTGGTTTTAAGCAATCAGGCGGCTGATCCAGGGTTAGGGAGCAGGGCAAACTGTCCCAGTTACTGACGGTGAGACTCTGCCTGCCCGTGTACACCATCCCACAAAGCCATGCTCGGTCATGGGCACGCTGTGATTGGGCCTGCCCAGGAGCCAATGCCGGCTACCTTGATGAGGAATAGGTACAAAAGGGGGCAGCAAAACTGTCCCACAGGGAGGCTCAGAGCTGCCCAGGGTGGCACCAGAGCCATTCAGCCACATGGTGGGTTGAGGGGAGGGGGTAGTAAGGTGCCTGTAGGTGAAAAACCACATTTGCAGGAAGAATCCCAGCAGGTTTTTCACCGAGAGGATGTGTAGGTACGAGCGCATGTGTGAGTGGGAAAAACCAGCTCCTCCACAGCATGGGAAAGGCACGCCTGTGGCAACTAGGCTTACCATGTGCCTGCGACTACGCTACACCAGGTTCTGCCCGCGAACGCCAGGGGGAGAGGCGAGCAGAGCTGGCTCCCACAGCGAGGTCCTATGGTGCAGGAGACCTGCGGACATCCACACGCGGCCAGACTGCTTCTGTCCCTCATTCACTTAAGCAATGGGTGTGACCATCCTGGCTGGACCCAGGGACAGGGCCCAAAGTCTCGTGTGAACACTCAGTGGCTAATCTCAACTGTGATGAACGCCCCCCAGGAGGTGCAGGCGGGTCAGAGATGGAGACCAATGAGAACCTCGGTCATCAGGAACTCGCCATGGACGGGGACAAGCTGCCTTTGTCAGTGAGTGGGCAGGGAATTTCCAAGCAGAGAAAACATCTTCCAGCCTGAGCACAAGGGAGACCCCCGCTGAGCAGGAAAGTGACGTGGACCTTGGAAAGAGGGAGAAGTGCTGTCTTGCTGGTGGGGGCACGGAGGGTGCCAAGGCACCCGTGAGGACCAAGGCCGCTGCACTGCTAAAGGGGACAGTGAGGGCGACCGCTGAGCCTGGGCACCGGGTCAACCAAGGGAGTCTGGGCTTCGTTCAGTCCATTTTTCTTCTTGGAATCATGCGAATTAACCAAAATAGGAAACTATTACTTTTCTGATCAAAATTAAATTACTAAAACAGAAAAGTAGACCAGTGGTTGCCTGGAGCTGAGGTGACAGAAGTAACTGAAGAGGCTGTGAGGGCTGGTTGCTGGAAAGTTCTGACTGTGTGAAGCGGGTGGAATCTACAATACGTGACACACCTCGAGGAAGCTGCCGGCAGGCCCCCACCAATGGGGCTAGCTAAGTCTCCCACACTCCAGGACCCCAGCCCCTTGCCTCTGCATTTCTGCCCTCTGCCTGAGTGACCCACACAGCACATGAGCACTGTGTATCAGGGGGAACTTCCCAGAAGTGGCTGTCCTTCCACCTGGCCAGACAACAGGTGAGCAGGGTCAGACGTCCTGCAGGCCTGGCCTGCAGCAGGCAGGAGTCCTCCTTACTGAACGTGCAGGGCAGCTGCTGAAGGAACCCTCCAGCTCTGGCCAGGAAAGATGAAAACCAGAGCAAGGAGGACTGCAGGTCCTCGTGCGCAGGCAGCTCTGACCTCAGTTCATGAGCAATGAGACCTCTGTGATGGACAGGGAGAACTGCCTGCCCGGGGCGACCCACTCTGCCTTGGTGCCCAGCAAGCACCAGCTTTCTCTCGTGTTCTGATTTACTTTTGATAAGCACAATACATAAAATGGCCTCTGTGACAGTGCACACGCCTCGATAGGAGTTAAAACTCTTAATCACTATTAACCATGGACCAGGAAATATGCAGTCTTTTAAAATGATAATCCTTTCTCTATCCCTCTTCCTGTCCTTGCTTTTCTGAGTTCACTTGGATGCGTATAACAAGATGAGTCACTCAGAGGCAAAGGTCTATAATCTCACAAGTGCAAATAAAGTGACTAGGTCATCGGGCAGGCAGCACACAGGACTGCCAGGGATCAAGAATGAAATCATTAAGCTAATACCAGAGGCGACCAGCACAGACAGGGCGGGGTAGGGCAGCTACACAGCCATCTTTCCACGCTGGTACTTCCCAGTTATTTTACTTTGGGGCCTTGAAGTTCCTTAGCTCCAGCTCTATCGCTCCTGCCTCCACTCACAATCTTGCTGGCGCTGCTGCCTGTGGTCACCGGACCGCGAAGCTGGCCCAGCATGCAGCCCCACCCAGGAGCCATGCCGCTGCCACTTCTGACTTCAGCGAGCAGTGCTGCTTTGCCAAACGACCTTGCCCGAAGGCCGTGTGGAAGCCTGAACCTCGGGCTCTCGAGTCACAGAACTCTAGTTTTAAGGAACAGCCAAAAACCCCTGGGCAGAATCCAGTTCCAGCCTCAAGAACGTAGAAAAAAAAATAGGTCTTCCAGGGCTCTCCTCTCTGCTTTCCTTACAAAGACCACTTGACTCCACACAAGGTAAAATGTGGACAAAGAATCTCACCTGAAACTTGTCTGTGTCACGTAATTTATTTCAATACGCCCACTTCGTGGGAAAAATCAGGAGGTCAAAAAGACAGTGTTTTGAGATCTGAGGTGTTTTTCAACTTGAGCATGTGTCGACTGATCACGGAGTTAACAGGAAAACCCAGGCTTTAAAGAAAGGCAGATCGCCTCACGTTGGGCAAAATCTCCTCCTCGGGTCTCGGCAGGTGGACAACCGTGTGCAGACCACACTCCCATGTCCGTGGGAAGGGCACCTTAGCAGAGCCCTCGGCCTTATGGAGCACGTGTGAGCCCGAGACAGCCTTCAAGAGCTGGGCACTTCCGGCGAGCTGACCCAAGACCAGACACTCGTGAGGGATGGGGTTGGGGGGGCCACAGGCTTGCTGGGCAATAGGACAGACACTAGCCACAGGTGCCACCCCCACATACATGGAACAGACCTGAAGTTAGAAACCGAGCTCCTCCTTTCAAGCTCCCCACAGCCACAAGCTGGCTTGTCACACCCGCAAGGGACAGACATTCCCACCGCAGCAGAGTCCTATTGGACACCAAGGCTGTCAACAAATGACCTTGCTTTTTAAGCAGCTTTGCTGGGGTGTGAGTGGCGTGTAATCAACTGCACACACTGACATGTAAACTATGTTATGACATGGACACACCCATGCAGTCGCTGCCAAAATCCCCACCTACCCCTGCCCCCAAATCTTCTCACCCCAGCCCCGCCTCCCACATAACCACCAGCCCAGCCCCGCTGCCATGGAAGTCTGCGTTCTCCAGAATGTCGTGGACATGGAGTCGTTCAGTCAATGACGCTGTTCGGGCTTCCTTCCGCAGGATTCCGAGGCTGAGACCCATTTGTGCCACCTGTTAGGGTGGTCATGACTTCACTACTCCATCAGCAGAGATGCCACGGGTGTTCATCCGGACACTTGCTGATGGACTTTTGAGCTGTTTCCAGTCTGGGCCCCACTGTAGAATGGTGACATGCGATCATCTGCAGGACGGGGACTGCAGTCCACTTTGAGGAGTGGTCAGGATGACCTTTAAGGTGACATCTGAGGCAGAGCTGGGTTAGGAACTTTGCAGCCAGGGCTCTTCCCTTCTTCTCACTGCTGAAATGGGGCAGGAGCTCACACCTGGACAGGTCAGGCCAGGACGGGCAGGTGCTGCCTCCTGAGGTGCCGGCCCATCCCAGTCTCCTGGTCCTCCTGTGCACACAGCACTATCGCACGTGCACGAGAAGGAAAGCCACCTGGGCCACTTCCACGTCCCCTGGGCCACCGAGAGTGCTGCCTAGCCTGCCACACGTGCCCGTGGGAACACTCGTGCACATGGACACGTGGTCCTACCATGGGTCCCGCGCTCCCCTCTTGCAGAGGACCCCATGAATAGATGTGCCGGGCACCATCTCCCTGGCAGCAAAGCAGCACTGATCATTTGTTTAATTAAAAGGCGAGGGGAGCCCATGCCAATCTTGAATGTTTAACACAAACTGAAAGATCGAAGCCAGCTGGCTGCCAAGCACACCCTGGCAACTCTCACACCAGAAACGGGAGGGAAGCCGCTGACCTGCTCTCTGCTTGAAACGCACTCTCCGCAGTCACACTGCTTTGATCCTTCAGGTTCTGAGTGAAGAGAAAACGGCGACCCTCTGCCCCCTTCTCCCACAAGAACAAATGATGGAACTCACACCAGTCAGTCCACTACTGGAAGCCAGAAGGGGAGGTGCAGGCGGCACAAAGAACCCAGGGCTCTCCTGACCTACAACTTCTTCCAGACCCCCTAACATGCAGCAAAGGCACCAGCCAGGAACAAACACCCCTTTTCAAAGGTGTTACCTTCAAAACCCCAGGTTAGAAGGTATTTTCTCTGGCCTCAGCTATACTATGGCACCCTACATCTTAATTTGCCCCAAGGCAAGAGTCAAGCAATTGACCGGCTGGTGCTTCTTGTAGTGTGGCTTTGATTGGCAAGTTCAGCATTACCGGGGAACTTCTTAGAAACACAAACTCCTGGGCAATTCCCCAGGTGGTGGAATGGAACTCTGGGGTGGAGCCCAACAGGCTTCGGCTCCTACATCCTGAGATGCTGACACACTGAGGCTGGAGAAGCACAATTCTGCAGGTTCAGGGGGCCCGTGACACTGCCTTTCTAAGAAGTTCCAGGGGCTGCTGATCTGGACCTCATCTGAACCTCTGATCTGGAGCAGGGCTCTCAGGCTTCACCGCCCACTCCTCCAGGGCTCTTAACTCACAACCTCTTCAGGAGGCCCCAGGCAGTCTGCACTTCTAAGAAGCCCCAGAAGACTTCAGTGATGCTCTGTGACCACAGGGTCAGGGCCCCCAGGGAAACCAACCAAACTCTGTCCAAATGCTTTGTAGTCTAGAACCTGGAATATGAAGGTATTGATGTGGGTTGCCAAGTTTTGATTTTAAACAATGATTAATAAACAGCTGACAATTCTCAAAGATGAGGAAAGCAGGGCTAGGGGAATAGCTTGGTGGCAGAAGGCTCACATAGCATGTGCTAGACCCTGGATTCCAACCCCAGCACACAGAATAAAAGCAGGGGTTGGGATACACACTAAGGAGGTAGAACCTCAGAGTTCATCTCTACAAATTTGCTGATGGCTCCTCACAGAGGCAGCGAGACATCACCCACAAGAGGAGACAAAGGGCCACAAGTCTGCCTCCTGTACTTCATTGCCTTCAGCTACCAGCTCCTTCCCTAGACCAGAAACAGGCTGGAGTCTCTCCCACCCTCCAAAGGCTCCTCCCTGCACCACACCTCTGCCTAGAATGGTGGACACCTGCTACTTCCAGGCCCCACCTGATGTTCCTCCTCCTGCTACTGCACCTTGACTTCTGCTCTTTAGGAGAGTCAGGAGAAAGTCCCAGTGGCCTCCCTACTGCTGAACCCACAGGGCTACTCTGCTGCTGTGGGTGTTCCGACCCCCACCTCTGGTGCTCCAGCCCTCCAGCTCTCAGGTAAGAGTTTGATGCCCTCTGAATCCAGGAAGTTGTCTGAATAGCCCAAAACTGAGAAAGCACAGGACAACAAAGCAAAACAAACTCCGCTCTGAGCTCACTAGTCCATCAAATGACGACCTTCTACCAGCATGGCCAACACACATTTGAGAAACTGTGAGGACATGTGTTTCTAAGCCTGGCAATCACACTTGTCTGCAGGTGGGCCTAAGGACAGCTTGTTAAAGCCCACAAGACATTCCTGCCTCAGCTCCACCCGAAGGACCCAGGGACCAAAGCCTGGGGCGAGGAGTCACTGCTTCCTGCTTTTGAGGCTGCATCCCCAAGGTTCTGCAGGCTGCAGGGCACACTATGCGTTCTAATCAAAGCCAGAGAGGAGCTATGGAGCACACTGCCCCATACGGCACCAGTGGGTGGGCAGCTCCCAGCGGGTGGGCAGCTCCCAGGGGCACCCAGGCCTCACCTCTGCAAGCTCCCCCTCTCTGTGGCCTCGGCCTCCTGCCTTGTCCTATCTCACTAGAGCTTTCCCCACCTTCTCTGACCACTGAAGCCCACAGATCATAGGAGTGAGCATGAGGCAGCATCCCCTGAACCCCCCAAAAAAGAAATAGTATCAAAGTACAAATTAAATGTATTGATTAGGTGTCTGTACTGCAACACTGGCCTCTGATACCAGCCTTGTTAGTTTTCATTGTTTCAATCAAACAAGAATGTGCTTTTGTTTTTGGATGGAGATTGGCTTATCTGAAATAGTTTAGAGTGTTGCAGTCTCGTGAGTAAAGTTAGACAAGAAATGTCCAGCAGTAAATGGACATACTAGAACCTAAGTGGCAAAGGTTTTCTAAGCATCCCATGTGATCGTCGGTTGGTCCATGCATGTGTTAGCTTTCTACTGCTGTGATAAAACACCTGAGATAATCAACTTAAAGGAGAAAAGGTTTGTTTTGGCTCATGATTTCTTTAGTCAATGGTTAGGTGGCTCTGTTGTTTTGAGCCTGTTGTGAGGCAAAACATCATGGTGGGGTGCATTTGGCAGAGGAGGCTGCTCATACAACTATGGCTGGGAAGCAGAGAGAAGGGAAGAAACTGGTCTCCCAATATCCCCTTTAAAGACACAGCCCCCCAACAACCTACCTTCCTTCCACTAGGCCCCACCTCCTACCTTCAAGGACACGCCCACAATAACCTACCTTCCTTCCACTAGGCCCCACCTCCTAAAGGTTCCTCCACCTCCAAACAGTGCCTCAGCTAGGGACTAAGTCTTTAACACGTGGGCCTTTGGGGGACATAGAGGGGCCTCAGCCCTAAACACTCCCTACACATGGCCTATGTACTCGAGAGCCCTATCATCCTGCTCTCCAGCTGAAAGCACATGGAATAAGAACTGTCAGTGGAAGTCTGAGGGCCATATAAACAGCAACGAGCAGGACAAAGAATCCCAATATGAAAAGCAGATGTTATGAAGTCCAACAGTCTGATACTCAAATACTGCAAGCCCTGGAGGGCTCTCCAGATCTTAGCACAGGTCATTAGTTTATGCCAAAACGACGACTGAGTCTTCCTCCCAAAAAAAGGTGAAGAGGTGACGAGGGCCCTGTCTGATAAGATTGTTAAGACATGTTAAAACACACGGCGTCCTCAGTAAAAAACTTAAAACGACAGAAAGGCTGAGGAAGTACTGAGGTGAGGACTTGTGGGGACGAGGGCTCGACTTTACAGGACCAACTTTAATAATACGCAGGATCAGCTGGCACTCAACCGAAGGCCGGTCCTGCTGAGGAGAGCACTGCCGTGCCATGACAGACGGCCAGGAGAGAGCCTCTCGCTACAAAGCCACGAGGTGCCACTCACCCGCCACCTTCCTTTACTCTGTGGCTATGATGTCTTCCAATTCCGTTTGTTTGTGTAAAAAACAAAAAAACAAAAAAACAAAAACCTGATGTCTCAGGAGCATGTTGCTGGGTGCAGCCCTCAGGCTTTTCTTCCAGGGCTTGTGGATGGAAATCCTCAGCCCTGGGCCCCCTGTTCACGCTGCAGCCCCACCTGGGCCCAATCCCACTGGCCCCTGCCTGACAACTGACCTTCACAAGGAGCACACCGCAAAGTAGGAGCCCCCTTATCACCCACTCTCTGACGTCACAGACAGACCCCACTTACCTGTAATTAACCTTTCAGAAATGGGTCCTGCATTACAGCCTATCATTAAAAGGCCACTTCCTGCCACCAAGAATGGCCATTGGAAAATCTGCAGGAAGGGGAAAGGAGCCTAAGAATGGGCTGGCTTTACAAGCTGTTTAGCGTCACACCTGTACTATTCCTGGAGCTGCCTGGCTTCTCGCTTTTCCCAAGCAGGCCTGTCTCTGGAAATGCTCCAACTGCCTTAGAAATGTCCTTCGACTTCAAGCAGAAAGGTGGTGATCGTCATCCTCTGGTCAAGAGATGGAACTGAAAATCTCAGCCATGCAGAACTGAGATGTTTCCCAAATGTCATAGGGAAAGCAAAGGAAAGCCTTTGAAAATACGAGATAAGACAGATGTGACCAAAAACGGGAATAAAAACAATATACAAAATACCAAAAAGGAGAATTGTCCTATAATCAGCTCTGCTCCACCACGTGGGCTGCGGACGGCTCAGCGTTCCTACAGTCCACAACTTTACTCCACTCGTGCCTGGAAAACCAGGCCTGATAGGAGCTGCTTTTGGCTCTAGTAAGAGATTTTCTCTCTTTGATCTTTGCTGGGAAACAGTTCTAACTCCATAAAGTAAAAGCCAAAACTAAAATAATACACACATCCTTAAAGCTACTCAGCTGGACAGGACTTCAGCAAGTTCACCCATCTTACAACGCTTACACCTCCCAGCTGCTAGGATGTCATTCATACACCCTGCCCACCATTCACTTCACCTGGATGCTGGCCTGCCCCCGCCTCGTCTTAGGATGTGGAAGCTCAGCCCTCAGGCCACCTCCTGTCCCCAGCAGTGTGGCCAGTGGAGAGTCCCTCTAACCTGTACTTTCCCACGCACTGCCTTCTCTCATGTTCACTCTTCTTCACTGTGAGTTGACAAGAGGCCTTGGCTCTTTAAATGTCAGTGGAAACACCAGAGCTTGGCGTTTTAAGACCTGGGTTTGAATCCTAGCTCTGTCCTTAAGTTGCTCAGTGTGTGTCCCCATGTTCACGTGGAGGGCACAGGGCTCTCCCACAGCAGTCACAGGGAGCAAGTGGAGCAGAACACCTGCCACACTGCGGGTCTCGCTGCATCATGGCCACTGGGGAGCGCATGGTCAGCAACATGGGCTTGTGATGTGTGAAGAACTGCAAGTGGCAAAGCCACAGGTAGGAAGCAGCAGGCCGGCCCAACCTCCCACCTGCCCTGCTTTCTGGCTCTGCAGAAGTGAAAACAGAGGCTGCCCGGTGTAACCGGAGGCTGCTGTGGGAGCAGCTGATGATGCTGGGTTCCTGGACCAGCAGGCACACCCACGAAGCTGGCCAAGGACTCTGGGCCTCCCAAGAGAAGGTGCTTCTTTATACCACCCAGGTCCCCGCTATGCAACCCACACGGCGGTAACACTGACTCCCTTTATGGAATTGTTGTGAGGATTAAATGAGTAAAATGGAAGAAGCAACTGGCGGCTGCATTCTGTGCGCAAACCAGGTCTGTTGTCACTTCCACCTTACAGCTGAGAACATCCAGGTAGAGGTCGGCTGGGCAAAGGCTTTGAAAAAGCCAGTTGCCTGGGGTGGAGCCCAGCAGCCCCAACCTACTTCCAGCATCCCCAGTTGTCCTGGGCAGGCTGCTTTCCAGGCGCCCACTGGGCAGCCCTCCTGGGTCCCCTGACAGCTCCCCAGGCTCCCCACCTGCCCTGTTCCCCGTGCTTGCTTCCCCTCTCAGCTGCCCGCCTCCCTGGGAAGCCCCTCAGCCTGGAGACTCCTGTGCTGCATGAAGACGCCCTCCTCTCTGTCCTCTCCCGAAACCTAGTTGGTTGGATGCTGGAGCCTGGGGATCAGTCCTTGTCCTTCATCTGTTTCTTACTCATCTTTTCTTCTTCCATCTATTTTCTGAGAGATTTCTTCTGCTCCAACCTCCTCACTGGATTTTTAATTTTACATCCTTACGGTAATGGCCTCCCCCACCATCTTTAACCCCCCAACAGCCGTCTCTTTGGGTGTCTCTGAGAAGCCAGTTTCTTTAATGTTTTCTTCTGCTCTCTTTCCTTTAGGTCCTGTTCCTGCCTGCGTTGGTCTCTCCCACATGGAGGCTGCTGTGTGAGTGCAGGGGCTTCTCCAGGGAGGGGCAGATCAGGCACGCTGAGCTTTCACCACTGGGCCCACTGGGCCCACCGCGCCCACCAGGCCCACCGCCTCTGTGACTACGGAGCCTCATCCGGAACCAAGCAATTTCTCCAGTTAAATCACAGAAATCCTCGCCCTTGCCTGACTGCCTGGAGAGCCCCTCTGTCCAAGTCTGCCAGTACTCAGGGTGGGATGGGGACTGGATGCTCAGCATGAAGACTGCCTGCTTGTTTGGGCAGGGGTGACCAGTGATGGGCCCCACCCGAGCCCCAAGAGATTTCAAATGCATCCAGTAAGAAACTTGAGTACAGTGACGGCTTTTTATTTTCTCCATTTCCAGCGTCAATATTTACAAGTGAAGACAGGGAGAGACCAGAGCCTGAGTGGCTTGCTCTTTGCCATCCCGTTATTAACTCCCACGCTGTGCTCCCTGGTTCCTGCCCTTCCAGACTTGCAAACCCACCATCAGCACCACTCCGAGTCCACAAGTTGTCTCTCCCCTTGTTAGGAGCTTGCTGACATGGAAAGGAAGACGTGCCGCCAGTGGCCTGCAGAGAGAGCATGACTAAGCTCCTGACCTGCTCTTCTGCGACCTTTCGGAGGAGCCAGGAAATAGAAACAGGAAAGACAAGCGGGGTGACCCCCAGGGCCCGCTCCACTGTGGAAGAAAACTCAGGCAGGGTCACAGTAGCCCTCTCGGCCGCCCACCGCTTCAGAATTCTGTTCCCACAGTGAGGACGGCACCAGGCTGCCAAGCTCAAGAAAGGCCCCATTCACCCTGTTACCAAGCACCAGTCCGAGAGGCCCGCACCAGCCCGTATTCCGCTCACCCAAACCGAGGTGGTTGTTTCTGGTCCTGCTTCTTCAGGCTCCACGCCTCGGAGCACAGAGGACTTTGAATGCTCACGGCGTTTTCTGTGCTGATTACAGGTTACGGTGCTGGGTAAGAGGGGCCTGAAACTCATTTGTTAAATATTACCAGTTCGAGTGCCTACAGTAATCCCCAGAAACAGACCATTCCCAGCCTAGGAACTATGCAAACTGAAGTCGGAGGCCCTGAAGACGACGAGTGCATTCACCCACCCGTCCTGCCACCGTGCACGTTTAAAAACGCCGGGGTGAATCGGAAGAGTTACCAGAGTGAAAGCTACAATTGTCAACTTTATTCCAAATTGGTCCACTGTGTCCGGAACACACAATTCTCTCAGGTTCCACAGGAGTGATGGAATGTGCTCCTACTTTACCAAACAAACCCTGAATATCCCACTGAGGAACTGGGGGTGTTTTACACACCCCTGGGGCATCCGCACAACCAACCGACACTTACCAGGTTTTTGAAAAGCGCCGTCAACTCCTTGGTGAACACGGAGAACTTCAGGAACGCACTCCCTAAATCTGGGTCGTCTCTGCACACACAGTTGCCGCCGAACTTCTCCAGGGCCTGAGTGTACTGCTCCTCGTTCTCCACGTGCGCTACAACGGCACAGAATGTTAGCACGCGAGCACGCCATCCGCCTCGCTCAGTTACATCCTACTGAGCCCCAGCAGCAGACCCGCCTCAGTGCAGGGGCGCCCTCACCGAGCGTCAGATCCCGCAAGCCCCTCTGCAGCCCCTGAATCCTCCCTTGGGGAGGCAGAACCGCCGTCAGCCAACACTGATGCCCAGGCCTGACAACTGGGGCAACAAGGGACCAGTTGCTCTGGATACAGCAGCCCTGGATCCTGAGCCACTCCTTGATCCACATGGGTCCCATCAGGGAAGGACAGGACCCTCACCCATCCCACCAGGGAAACCCTGTGCCCCTGACTTCCAGAGCCATCTGGGAGGATTCTAGTGTGGATCTAGCAAACACAAGAGAAAACTAATTTCAATGTGCAAGTCTTAATTCTTTTTAAAAAAAAAATTTAAATTCACTAAATGGCCTAGGAATCCAGATAAAAATCTGAGTCTATACTGAGCAAACAAATTCAGACAGAAACACAGCTCCTAATGCACGTGACCTTGGGGAGCGGCCCTCAGGTGTGGGCTCTAACTCTGCGTTTGTGGGAGAAGTCCATATGACCACAAGAAGTCACAGTCACTCCACTACACCACTAGCCACGTGACAGGCCCACTGTGAGATATGCACTGGCCCGGGTGAGAATTAGAGCAAGGTAAGGATGGTCAGCAGGTGACCAGCAACATGGACTACAGGAAAAGCGGAAGCAGACGGACGGCATTTCTACAGAGCACAAGCTTCAAATGCAATTTTTCCCAACTGCAAAAGATGCATATTCTTTCTACAACACTGAGAAGAAATTAAGGCTCAAGGAGATCTAACAGCTTATCCCGGGAAGCCAAGCCGGAGAGTGGCAGAGCCAGGCTTCAGACCCAAGTGTCTCGCTCCATGGCCACTCTTTCCTGCTCGGCAGCACTGGCCCCTGATTCACATCTATGAATGGCTAAGCTTGCCAAAACCCAAAGAAACCAATTTTTATATTTTTAAATTCCATTTCACAGCTGGATCAATAATCCCTTCTGTTTCTATTTCTAACTCCGGAGCATGTGGCTAACCGAGAAGGGCAGGTCCTTTCAAACCACATGTTATTTTTTTACTACCTCAAAGTTGGTGGCCCAGACATGGGCAGTCCCAGTGTGGCTTTGGCAGAGCTGCTGGCCACCGCAGATGTCCAGCACTGGAACATGCTGTTGTGTGGGAGAAGCAGGAGCACAAACCCCACGCTGGTCCTTCCTGGGCTTGCTGCTCTGGGGGCTTCACAGCGATGCCAAAGGGGAGGTGCAGCAGGTGCACCTCCAGTGCTGGTGCTGGGAGACACGAGCCCAAGGGCACCGCAGGAGAAAGGTGAGGCCCACGGGATCCCTGCGGCCCTCGTCGACATAGGGGGGCCCTCTGTTTCTGCAGGTGGACACGGCACAGAGGCCTGCTGGTGGCTTTGGAGTCTTCCACCAGGTTTAATGGGTAACCTAGGAGGTGGCTGTGATCAGCCTGGTTTTCTAATGGATGGAGGGGTATTCAGAGGTGATCAACCTGCCCCAGATCACAGTCCCCTCTCCAGGCACTGAGCAAGCTGCTCCCGGTCCCTGGTAGCTGGTTGGGGTCCTGCCCTCCCTGTGAGGATGTCAGTCCACCTGTCATGAAGATGGAAAGATGAGCCTGGTTTCATGTTCCGGTACCAAAAACCATGGCAGAGTGGCTCGGGTCCCTCTGGGCCCCTCCATGGACTGCCTGGAGTAGGTCAGGCATCTTCCTTTTTAAAATGTGTCAACCCCAGCAACCCCAAGGTGACCAGTGAGCACTTGGCCTGTTGCTGTCAGCACTGTCCACACTCATGGCACCGGGAGCCCTGGGAGCTCCAGGGCCCACGGCAACCGTCACCTTCTGATGCTCCCACAGCTGAGCTTCGGTCAGTGGGAATGCGTCACACTGGTGTAACTGGTCTGAGTTTTACCAAAGTTTTACTTTTCAGCCCACAAACAAAGGTGAAATGTCTTCCAGATGCCCGTAAGCCCTATGCCTCCATCTTCCTGGGACACCAGCCTGGTGCCCATGAAGGAAAGCGAAGCCCCCACGAGCAGGCTCACTGACCCACCAACCAGTCCAAAGTGCTGGAGTGGTTCCTACCAGCTGGAGAGTTTCCTACCAGAGAACTGAAAGTAGTTGAGTGTCTCTTTCTTTTGCCCAAAACAAACTTAAAATAGGAACCTAAAATAAACAGCTTGGGAATAAAGTTTCTGGAAAGATTCCAGACTGGGTCTATCAGCTTTTATTTACAGAGCTATGAAAGCTGTTCTCCTAAGAAGGGCCGCTCTCTTACCTCCCCCTGGTTCAAGAATATTTTAAGCTCCAGTTCTTATTAATGATCAGAGCCAAGAAGCGCTCATCTGGGAGGGACCCAGGGAAATAAGAATCTGAGCCGCAGAGACCACTCCCGGACAAGACGAAGCCCCGTCTTCAGTTCCATTCCAACACCTCCCTGTTCTCCAGGAAACCCACTGGTCCTTTCAAAGGATGAGCTCAGAGACTCCCACCTAGAAACCTCCTATGAAGCAAGCTCGTGCTGAGTTCAGAGGCGAGGGTGAGGTTTTGTTGCTTTTTAGTTTACTTGGTTGTTATTTTAAGAAATGGATATCAAGGAGCAGGCCCAGTGTATATGGTTTAAGCAAAAAGTGTCAGAATCCAACAGGATAAAAGGCAGCGCTTGTTCCTCCTCGACGGGCCACACATACACACAGAGCTCTGTCACTCCAAGTGCCCCACAGCACAGGGAGGAAGCAAGCCGCCCAACACTTGAGTGGCAGGGTCCCAGAAGCCGACTCACCTTCCACGACATTCACCATCACCTTGAACTTTTCACCTGTTATTCCCAGGCCAACCACTGTGCGACAGTATGTGGGGTGTGACGGGGACAAGCATGCTCACGGGAGCGGGGATGAACGCCCAGCAGAGATGTCAGTGCACGCACCAGCCACCTGCAGTGTGCTAGGCAAGGCACTGGGCACTGAGGCCTTAAGATGCCACAAAGGGGACATTTGGGCTAGGGTTCCAAGGACAGGCAGGAAGTGCCAAATAGAGAAGCAACAGAAACAGAAACAGGAAGGTGCCAACCCCAGGGGAACCCCAGGGAGCCCCACACGTTCCGGGGCTGTCCTCTCTCGAAGTCCTGGGCTGCAGCCAGCTCTCGACTCTCAAACCATCACAGGGCAGCACAGATCTCTTGACCCCACCTCCCTGGGGGTCATCCAGGCCGACTGCTGGGTCCTTTTAGTCCAGCAATCCTGGAAGGTGACCTACCCAGAGTCCTCTCGATAGACAAGCAAGCCTAAGCTCAGAGAAGGTGATGAGTGTACCCAGGTCACAAGGCCGGTTTGCAGTAAAGCTGGACAGAACCTGGGATCCCCGACTCTGGGTCCTGACTCTTCATCCACACCAGGAGCATCTCTGCATTTGCTTGTCACGTTGGCACCATCCATGGCTCGAGGTTAGAAGGTCACAGCCGTCTAGGCAAGCACGTGCTCTCAGCCCGAAAACACCACATGCCATAACCAGCAGGGAAGCAGGGGGGGGGCCTGAACCCCAGCCTGAGGCCACCTGGCCCCTGTGTTCTCCCCAGGAACCCTCCAATCCGTCTCCAAGCCAGACCACCAGCCACCTGGGGTCCAACAGGGCAGAAAGCATCTACTGATGCTGCTGTGCATCCCGACAGTCGCGAAGGCAGCGCCAGGGAGATGGCGACTGACGCCCACATGTACACCACACGCACATAGACTGCACGGCTCGGCCCGAGGTAAAGCAGCTCGCTCCCCTCCACCGTTGGCCTGCACATCAGGGTTTCAGGGCTCGTCCATGGTGCACCCTCTCATGGGAAAGCAAGTTCTTAAAGTCCAAGACAAACCCATTTCCTAGCA
Organism: Glaucomys volans; assembly: GCA_020662805.1. NCBI lineage: Eukaryota > Metazoa > Chordata > Mammalia > Rodentia > Sciuridae > Glaucomys > Glaucomys volans. Next base: position 308,113 of record JAJEJO010000369.1, read on the forward strand.
GGGTCTCTTCCCCAGGACATCCCGTGGGAGAAAGCCACTTCCAGACTCCATTTCTAGACTTGTGCCAGAAAAAAAAATCTCCCAGCTCACAACGTGGTGATCTGTATTGAGAATCTTAACGACAGTTGTGCCACCTGATAACCCCACTCCCAAGAGTCTAAGGAAGTAGTCAAGGCGGTGAAAGATGTGTGTACAGAACAATTTACCAAGAGCAAAAGCTGAAAATATGAAAAGCTCCAACCACATGCGGATAGCTAAGGAAAAGTCTAGCCACAAGATGGAATATGATGTCGGCTTTTAAAATCAAGATATGGTCAGCACAGAAGGCCAAGTTTAAAAAGGCAAGACACAAAATCAGTTTTGTAAAATACACAGAAGAGGCTGAAAACCTTTCACCAAAATGCTCACAATGGTGGTAAAAATGGCAGGACTTGGAGGCTGTGGCTGTCACAGGCCAGCATAGGCCAGTGTGGCCTTGGAGGTGGGTGTTTACAGAAGAGGAAAGAGACGATGGGAGCAGGATCGACCAGTCCAAGGCCACACAGCTCCAGGTGGGCGCAGACCAGGCTCACCTCCACCCCCGCCTCTCTTGGTCAAACACTGAGTGAGATTTGGTTGTGGCCAAGACTTCACGCCAGTGCTTTTCTGAATTTTTTAGATTTTCTAAACTAAGTTTATATCATCTTTATAATAAGAAGTTAACGTGAAGTCATGTCACCTGCAGTGGCTCCGGGTGTTAGTTCTCTGCCTGTGCCCACTGAGAGCACTGCGATCTGCCTCTCCCCACTGGAGCTCTCCTGGATGAGCTGACACAGCAAGGAGCTTCACAACGCAGGGAGCACCCAAAGACTCCTGTGAGGCAGAAGCCCCCACTGCAGGGCTCCGAGGGGCACTTCCTTGCAGTCTCACACGCACGGCTTCAGATCTGCCATACTCTTCCCTTCTCCAACACCCGAGCTCCTTCCACTTCAAACGTCATTGAACACTCAGTCCATTAAGGTTTCCTAGGGCATCCGCTTTCACCTGGAGTCCTCAGGAAAGGCCAGTTCGGCTGGTGTTGCCAGAGGATGTACCTGGCCTGGTTATGGCCAGCATAGGCAGCTAGCAGTGGGGCCCCTAAGGTCAGGGTGTGGACTGACTATTGCCTATGACCACCGCACACTCTTTGGTCCTGTCCTGTCAGCACAGATAAGTTAACACAGCCCCAATCCCCTCTCTAAAGCTCCTACTGCTTGCAGCCACTTGCTTGCAGCAAGTGACGGGGGACCAGCTGAATGATCTACTGTGTGACTCTTTTAATGCTGTGCTTTCCGTCTCTAGGTTAGAGGCTCTGAGTACGGCCAACACCAACATTCCCCTGTGTTTCCACTGCGTTCCCTAAGCACCCGCTCTACTCAAGGACAAAGTCCAATCATGTGGCAAAGCCATCATGGAAAGCCCCGTGAACACAAAGGTCCCTAGAGCAGAGACTGCACTCAAGGAGGGAGCCCCGACAGAGACCTGAATCCACTGCACCCGCGCAAGTCACAAAGGCTGCAGCCGGAATGGCACTCTGTAGCAGTGGCATGAGGTGGCCAGAGCCCAGGGAGAGGTGGTGGCCAGCAGGGTCAGGCAGGGCCAGGTGAGGAAGGACTCATCCAGGTAAAGGGGAGCATCGAGAGGTTTAAAGGGATATGAATCTGCATTTTAAAAGCTGGACTTGGAGGCGACAGATGAGCAAAGCCTGGAACCTGCCTGCACACACCTTCCCAAGAAAAAAAAGCAGAAACAACCTGCTGAGACGCCAAGTGCCCAAGGCAGGAAGGACCCCTGCACAGGAAGGCAGCAAATCCTCGGGTGAAGGGGGGCTCCGGGGAGCTCCCTCCCACTGAGCCCGCTGCAGGACCAGAGGAAGCGGAGTCAGACTCAGCCCAGGCTCTCCTCACCCAGAGCTGCTGCATCCAGGGCACCTCAGAGACCAAACGGGGAGCAGCCAGCTCTCGATGGGCCTGCAAGCCCCGGGGTCTGGCATTCAAACCACCTTTGCTGAACGGGACTACAGGTGATTAGAAACTGCGCCCAATCGATCGAAGCCCTTTGCTGGGGAAAGCGCTCATGCTGGCAACGGAACACGCACAGACGGCTTCTCCCCTTGTTTTCATCCCACTCCACTGGGAACGGTGCCCATCACTGCCAGCACTCACCATGGCAAGAGTTGGTGAGACACTCTGGGTGTGAGAAGGCCCTCTTCCCTTGAGACAGTCTGGTCTCTAAAGCCTTCTCTAAAGCCAGCACCATCTCACAGAGAAAGGTCCTCGTGCACCTTCAGGACATCTCTGCAGGGCTTTGCAGACAAGGACACAGGCCCATAGCTACCCAGTGCACAACCAGGCCAGCAGAGAGCCCACTGAGCAACAGTGCCCACCTGGGAAACGTGACAGTCTGGCTCCATTGGTGGTTCTTTTACCTCTGGCTATCATAGGAGGAAGTTCTGGATGATCTCTCCAGCTACCCCTGTGCGTACCATTTCTGGGATACACACCTGAGTTTGTTCGTGCATCCAATGTGCCAAGGGAGGATCCTATGCCTAGGTGAGCCTTGACTTCCCACCATATCAGCAAGGCACCTGTGTGACTCACTGATATTCAAACCATAAGTCACAGCCTCTAGATTCGCCAGCCTTCCATGACTAACAGGCTGCTCACTGCTGAGAGAAGTCCACAAGTCACCCATCCAAATTCCAGTCACCGTTTCTCACCAGCACAGAGACAGCTAGAGGCTCAGAGCCTCAAACTGGACACGTCACCTAGGTCACTGGGTCCACGTCTTCACCTTCTCCAGGTTCCTCACGGATGGGGGCCATTAACCCACTGCTGGACCCTTCCAATGACCAGCTCTCCTGAGGCTGCTCACCCAGTTACCTTCTCCCTCAGGCCAAAGCTCTGCCTTGTGAAGCCACCCTCCACAGAGGGACGAGGAACACGTTTGCTCCCCTACCCCAGAGAAAGCTCTTCAAACCCACACTTCAAAAACCCCAATCCCAGGCCCTTCAAATGTCCCTCCTATGATAACACTCCTCGGGATCTTCCTAAAATGCTGCTCTTATGACTCAAGGTGGGGACAATGACCTCCAGACATTGCTGAGGTCACCTGTGACTTGCCTTCAGTCCATGTCGTATACCAGCTCACACTGAACTTGTGATCAGCCAAAACCACCC
>JAJEJO010000370.1:0-12603 GCA_020662805.1 Glaucomys volans
CTCGGGGGGTCTCTTTTCCTAAAAATAAAAACTTTTAAACGAATGGTATCGTTAAGGATATTTAACGTATAATACAGTTTCTCAATCATTGAAAGGTTTGATTGCCTTCTCTCATATGGACTGGGTCTGGAGAATTTTAAAAGTATAATACAGTTTTTGTCTATTAGAAGTCTTATCTGTGGGAGAAAAGAGTATTTTACCTATATAAAATATTAAATGCTAGTGAACAATGGCACCTATAAGCATCTCAGTTTATGATTATTCAACTGGAGAGATGATGCTTCTTTGAGGTTTAACATTTTAAATATCAGGTTCACATTTTCATTGAGATACACTTTATCATAAAATCCCATTTTAATTATACAGTTTGATTTTTAGTAAATTTACCAAGTTCTGTGACACAAATTCAGTTTTAGGATATTTTCTGTCACCTAGTAAGATCCTTGGCCACTTACTCTTTCTCTTTTCTCTCTCTCTCTCTCTCCCTCTCTCTCTCTCTCTTTTTTTTTTTTTTTTTTTAACACTGGAAGGTTTTCCCAGAGGTGCTTTACCACTGAGCTACGTCTCCAGACCTTTTTATTTTTTTAGTTTGAAATAGAATCTCACTAAGTTGCTGAGACTGGCCTTGAATCTGTGATTCTCCTTTCTCAGCCTCCCAAGTCACTGGGATTACAGGCTTATGCCACCATGCCTGGCTCTTTCTTCTTTAAAACATTTCTTCCAAATTATGTGACTGATTCTTATGGGGATGTCTTCCTGTTAATCAGACTGGAAATCGTTGTAGATTGTTAACAAGATCCTTGAACAGGGTGGGCAAAATTTGGCTCCAGGACAGATGCAGCCTTACTTCATTTATTTTTTGTGACCACTTTCATGCTGTAACTTTGAACATTTTCAAGAGGGATTTTATGTTTTGCAAAGTTGAATTTGCTATTTAGCATTTCTTAGATACTTTTGTTAGAAATGCAGAATTTCAGGATTTACTTTAGACTCGGAATCAGATGTACCAGATTCTCAGGGAATTGGTATGTACATTTAGATGCACTGTTCTCAAAGTTTAATTTAACTGATGAGATACAGTGATATTCACACCACTAATACCAACAAAACCATGAAGAAGCAATATTTTTCCCAAATCTGGTGAAGTCCCCATTTTTAAGGGATTTTTTAAAAATCCCATAGTAATCCCTTTTTAATGTTGTCTTTATCTTAGGCAGAAGATAAAGAGGAAGAAGATGTATCTGGTGAACCTGAAGCATCACCAAGTGCAGATACAACTATCCTATTTGTGAAAGGAGAAGGTAATATAGAATTGCTAGTTTCAGTTCAGACATAGGAATTTTTTAAATGCAAACTTGTTTTCTTTTGGGGGGGTGGGCATTGGCGTAGTATTTGGTCTTTTTTCATCTTCTTTTGTATAAGGAGCATTGTGCCAAAAGGACCCATCTTTTTCTTAGAGCACAGGATTTGGATGTTGTCTGGTTTGAAGTCGAGATGCTCAGTTCAGCCCCTAAGTTGGAGTTCCTGAGTGTAGACAAAAGGGTTTCAGCATATACCTAGCTCTAGTCAGTTACTAGTTAGTATGTGACTGGAGTGCTCTCTTGAAAAAGATTCTGAAACCAAGTCCAAATATAGCAGAAAAGCATGCCAGAGTCCATTAGTATTGTCTGTGTTGCATTTTGTACTCTGAATATGTTCTAATTTCCTTGTCTCTCTCTTTTCTCAGATTTTCCAGCAAATAACATAGTGAAGTTCTTGGTAGGCTTTACAAACAAGGGTACAGAAGATTTTATTGTTGAATCCCTAGATGCCTCATTTCGTTATCCTCAGGACTACCAGTTTTATATCCAGAATTTCACAGCTCTTCCTCTGAACACTGTAGTGCCACCCCAGAGACAGGCCACTTTTGAGTACTCCTTCATTCCTGCAGAGCCCATGGGTGGACGACCCTTTGGTCTGGTCATCAACCTGAACTACAAAGATTTGAATGTAAGGCCTTCTAAACCATTTTAAATTTAAAATTTTTTTTTTTAAGGTTAGAGTTTTCTGGGGATAATGACATTGTTAAATATTTTTCTATACAAATGCCTATTTTGTGGTTGAAACCTTGGTAGGCACCAAGAATATAAATGTAAATTGCACACGTGTCTTCAAGTTTATAATTCAGGGGAGAGGTGGTTGAAAACAGCAATGAAACTGCTAAGTGATTCATCCTAGAGCTATCTGTGTGATTAGGTGCCCCCTTACATGAGTGTGGAAGTGACTTGAACTGGATCTTAAAAGGAAAAGGAGCAAAGGCCACGAAGTAGAATCTATTTATTTAGATATTAATATATGTAATTTGGTCCTGGCATTGCTTGCTTTTTGCCCATTTTACCATTTCTAGACTTTTTTTTTTTTTTTTTTTGGTGGTGCTGGGGATTGAACCCAGGGCCTTGTGCTTGCAAGGCAATCCCTCTACCAACTAAGCTATATCCCCAGCTCCATCTAGACTTTTAGTAACTGTTTTTCCATCATTTTATATATTCAGATAAAATAAAACCAGCTCTCTTTGGGGGCTGGAGAGTGGGTGATACAGGGGATTGAACCCAGGATACTTTACCATTGAACTATATCCCCAGTCCTTTTTAATTTCAATTTCTTTTCTTTTTCTTTTTCTTTCTTCTTGGTACTAGAGATTGAGCCCAGGGGTGCTTTACCACTGAGCTGCATCCCCAGTCTTTTTTATTTTTGAAACACTAAATTGCTGAGGCTGCCCTCAGACTTGCGGTCCTCCTGCCCCAGCCTTCCCAGTCACTCAGATTACAGTTGTGCACATCTACATCTGGTTTATAGCCAGCTTTTTAAAAATAGTTTTAGGAGTACGGTGTATGGGTTGGCTTTAATTTATGAGAACCAAATGTCCTTATATAAGCTCTGATGTTTTATGATATGTATTTTTTATGTATGTCCAGTGACTGAACAGGAGAAATCCACTAAAATTTTACTTTTGGCAATGACCTCTTGGTGATACCTGTTCTGGAGAGAACACATCTAAACAATATCCTTTTCAAAGTTTTTTTTTTCTAGGAGGTTGTTCATGATTTTCATTACTCTAACATTAACATGTTTACCTATTTCTGAGTTAAATTTCTTGTGCTATGATTAAATTTTCCATTTTTAGAGTTATTTAGTAGAAAGTAGGAAAGTTTTTTCATTTTTTGTTTTCAAAATATGATATTAAGTTCCCTCAACTTTATAGTTATGTAGTTTGAAAGTTATCAGTTTCATTCTTATTTTCAGAGAACTAAATTCAGTTGGCAATGTGTAGTTTTAATTCCATTTTGAGTGTTATTTTCGTCAGTGTATTCTGATTCATGGAATTGCTCTCATAAATTAAAACACATTGAAAGACCTTGAAATAAAATTTACATAATTACTATTTGTCAATAAGTGGTTTTGAAAATGTACTACCAGTGTGTGGAGCTTAAGTTAAACATTGGCAACAATTATCTATGTCCCAGTGATTGCTTCAACAGGAAAATATTTTGATGCTGAAAATCAGCAACTCATTTATCATGAAGGAATTGGTTTTCAGCCCATTGTCAGTTTAGAACATAAATTTGACTTCTGTTTAGGTCTGTATGATCTGCCACTGCAGCTACTGATGTCCATTTTCATGCTTCCTTCCATGTGTTGGAGGATTGCAAGCAAACTCAAGCTGCAGGTATCAGAATGCTCTATAAGTTTTGTTTCTTTCTGCAGGTTTTATCTCATTTTTACTCTCCTTCCTTGGTTCTATACGCTACCTCCCCACTTCTCAAAGAAAGTAGAGGATAAGTTTAACAGAGTTTGAGACACTTTTATTTATTTTATGGGAGAAATTACCATCATAATGTTGAGTCCCCGACATTGAACAGTGGAAGTATATGACTTCGTTAAGTTTCCTTCTAGGTGATGAGAAAGCTATATGAAATCTGTTAGGGATCAGTTTTTAAAAATCTTAAAAGAATTCCTTTTTTCAGTGCATTTCAGATTTTTGTGATTTTTTTTTTTTAAACTTAATTCTTTAAACAGGGCAATGTATTCCAAGATGCTGTCTTCAATCAAACTGTTACAGTTATTGAAAGAGAGGATGGGTTAGATGGAGAAACGTAAGTGAAAGTTGTAAAACTTGATCTCTCAAGGTAGGACTAGAGGACATGTTCTGATTTCAGAGTATTATTTTAAATGATCAAAATGGAATGGACTATACAGATTTGGTGAAATCTATAATACATAGATCTGTACTGTATGTGATTCTTGAATGTGTAATACCAAGCTAGGAAGGATGATTCAAGCTGACAAAAAAATTCTTTAAAAGGTAGTAATTGACTTTCTGTCCTAAATTCTTTTCCACTCAGCTCTCTCAAACTGGTCATTAGCCTAAGCTAAGTTATATGCCTCTAAAATTACTTATTTTTTGTAAATTAGATTTTTATCTTGAAAAATGTTTTTTCTGAATGTGAATCATTTCTTCTTACATATTTTGATCTTAAATAATTTTTATTTTTTTTATTTCTTTTTTTTTTTTCAGTGCTGGGGATTGAACCCAGGGCTTTGTGCTTGCGAGGCAAGCACTCTACCAACTGAGCTATATCCCCAACCCCTAAAGTAATTTTTAAATGCAGTTGTACAGAATAATCTAAAATTAGGAAATGTGTTAGAATTAGAGTTGTAATTAGCTGTGTTATTTCTTACAAATTAAAGCTAATGTATGTTTTTTCCTTTTATGCCAGAATCTTTATGTATATGTTCCTTGCTGGTCTTGGACTTCTGGTTGTTGTTGGCCTTCATCAACTCCTAGAATCTAGAAAGGTAATTAATGTTTGAACAACTCTTAGAGCCATTCTTTAAAAACTGTCACAGCATTCAGTTAAGCTTGATCTAGTTCTTTGTGACTTCTTACTCTCACTGTAGGTTTCTAGACTTACAGCTTCTTTGTACCTTTTAAAGATGAAATCCTGGATATGTGGCTTGAATTCATTGAGACTTTGAGACATGTGCCCAATTAGTGTCCTTTGTTTACATCCTCTCGTGTGATCTTTATACCTGTCTTTTTCTCTCTCTGCCTCCCCCCCCACTGGGGATTGAACTCAAGTGTGCTCTACTACTGATCTACATCCCTAACCCTTTTTTTTTTTTTTTTTTTAATTGAGAAAGGGTCTTGCTAGTTGCTGAGGCTAGCCTTGAACTTGACATCCTCTTGCCTCAGCTCCTGATTAACTGGGATTATAAACATATGCCGTTGGCACCTGGCTGTTACTTAAACCCTAGAATTTTTATTCCTGAAATTCAGAAAGATTTGTTACATATAATTATTCTTTTTCATGCTTTTATTTGTAATCAACTCGGCTTTTTAAAATTTACTTCATTATTCTTAATTATAGGGCTCATTCTTAGTGAATGAGTCCTTTCATTTGAAAAGAATAAATTTGTATTTGTCCTATTGGTTAAACATCTCCTTAATTAAGTGGTAACACTGAAGTATCTGCCATAGTCGTGATTCTCTCTGGACTTGGTGACTAATCCTCCATCATGTCTTTCTGCCCTCCTCCTCTCCCCTTTCTCTCCCTCCCTCACTCACTCTCATTTTTCCATCCCACAAAAAGAAAAACCTTTACTGTTCTTCTAGTGGGAATGTATTGGATAAAATGTGTCAAATACTGTAATATAATCCTTTAGACCCTAAACAGTTGCACTCCATTTTGAGAGTATGACTGTCTTTGTCTTGATTTCATAACAGTTGGATTTTCACTCTACATTTACATATTTGGTATAACTGTGGCTCCAGTTTGTTTTTTCATTTAAACAAATCCATTTTTTAGTTATTTGTATTCAGAATCTAATTTATGATCTAAACAAATAATACTGCTTATATAGATAAAGAGGTTTTGCTTGTTCAGTTGTATCTAGCTTACAATGTCACGCTGCCTATTTGTAACTTTTCAGTAATTATTCTGAATTTTATTGACCAGAAATTTATTCTTTGATTATGATTTTGATTCCTAAGTGGAAAGAAAATCATAGACATTCTTACTTGGTCCACCAGTGGTATAACATGAAGGGTTTGTTTTTTGTTTTTTAATTTTTAGTCATAGATGGACTTAATGCCTTTATTTAATTTATTTATATATGGTGCTGAGGATCGAACCAGTGCCTTACACGTGCTAGGCAAGTGCTCCGCCACTGAGGTACAACCTCAGTCCTACATGAAGTTTTATAGCAAGGATAAAGGTATTTTTTATATTAATTTTTTGTAGTACTGAAAATTGAACCCAGTGGCACTTTGACACTGAACTACATCTCCCAGTCCTTTTTAACTTCTTATTTTGAGATAGGGTCTCAATAATTAGCGGAGGCTGACTTGTAGTCTCCCAAGTGGTGGGGTAGGTGTGCAGCACTCTACCCAGTTATTCTTTATATTAATCTAGACATGATTTTACTCTTCTAGTGGAGAAAATATTTGTGTTAGGAGTAATATTTTAACACTGGAGAAGAGCAAAATTTATTTACTAAGATATCAGATGAAATTTTTTATTGTTTTAAAAATTAGAACAAACAATATAATGGAACTCTTTTAAAATATGTACTTATTTCTCTTAGCGCAAGAGACCCATACAGAAAGTAGAAATGGGTACATCAAGTCAGAATGATGTTGACATGAGTTGGATTCCTCAAGAAACTTTGAATCAAATCAGTAAGTAGTCTTACAAACTTGGTGAGAAGTTTTTCTCTTAAATGGAAATGAAATATCTTAGATTTAGCAAAAAATATGTGGTCAGTACTATTTAGCATTCATCTTTTCCATTGTTTGTATAGAATCTAGAACAATGATTACATGTGCTAGGCACATGAAGACTTTGAACGTTTATTCTGTTTGTAGTATCTTTTTGTGCTTTCATTTAGAAATGCCTCCAAACCTGCAATTTATTTACAAATGTGTGAATTCTTTACATTCCTAATCTTTTTCCTGTCTCTTTTCTTTCCTGTTGCTTCAGTGCAGAGTAGAAGAGGTGAGGCAATTAATTTTTCTAATAGTGTTTGCTAGAGTTTTGGGGACTCTTGTATAGCATATGAATACTTTATAGCAAATTTAATGAATAATGGAACAGTTTTCTAGTACTAAAACTAGTACTAGAAAAACCACTCCCTAAACCTAAAATACTCGCTGATAGTTTACCTAACAGATCTATCTCATATTATTACATAGGCAGTTTGTTAAAATATCATTTTTGTTTTTGCTTTTTTTTTTTTTTTGTAGTGCTAGGGATTGAATCCAGGGCCTTGTGCATGTGAGGCAAGCACTCTACCAACTGAGCTATATCCCCAACCCCAAATATCAATATTTAATGTAGGATTTTTTTTTTTTTTGCTCTAATTGATGGACTTTTTTTTTTTTAAAAAAAGCACTTCTTATAAAGCAATATAGATTGTACAGTAGTGAAAAAGTCAACTCCTGGCTTTACAAATTCCATTTTCAACAATGATTGATGTTAAGTTTACATATGTAAATGATTGGTATTAAGTTTACATATGTATTACAGGTATTTTCTGTACATAGGTTTCTGTGTAAGTGTTCAGCACAAATGGTTTTTCACTCTTACAAATAATGCTATAACAAATACCCTTATGTATAAATTCATATGATGAATTCATGAATGTAGAATCAGTAGGTCTCAGATTATGTGCATTTTTAATTTTTGTGGAAAGTGTCTCATTTCCATCCCAAAAGTTAGTGCTAATTTATCTTCTCAGGAGTATTCTCCACTTTCACTACTCATTCTTAAGTATTAATAGTATTCTTTACTTTTTTGTTTTTTGTGGTGCTGAGGTTTGAACCCAGGGCCTTCTGCATGTGAAGCAAGCACTGTACCAACTGAGCTATATCCTCAGCCCTGTTCTTTACATTTTTTTAAAGAATGGGGTTCAATTTCTTCACACATGCATTTACTGACTTTAGTTTTTAGTTCTTTTTTTGTTTTTTGTTTTTTTTTCCTTTGAATTGGTGTTCAGGCACTTCTTGGTTTTAAAAATTGAACTGTTCCCTACGACTTTCTGTGAGCTAAATCTCTATTCAAAATATAATTACTGTATGACAGGTACTTTATCGAAAGTGGGTACAAAGTAATGAGAGCTTTGTGACATCTTCTAGGAAAGTAGGAAATCATTCCCAGGAACAGTTGACCTTTGGAGACCTCAACAGTGGAGAAGAATTTTTCAAAGTTTTTTGTGCTGTGCTAAGTACTTTTGACCTATCTTCTGGGTAAAAAGAACCATCAGACTCTTTAAAGTAGGGGAATAACAATTTTACGTTTTAAGAATTTACAGTAGCTTTTGTGGAGGACAGTTGGCATGTAGGAATTATTGGAAGCAGGGATGCCAGTTGATGATTTTAGGACTGCACAGGAAGAAATCATTAGGGTCTAAACTGAGGCAGAAGTGTTGAAAGATGGTGCAGAAGTGGAGAAAGTAAGGCTTTGATGATTTTTTTTTTTTTGGATGTTGTGGGGAGGAATGAAAGAGCACTGAGCTTGGGCAGCTGGATACATGAGGATAACCATTAATGTCCCATAATCTGAGGAAGCAGACAGAGCACATAGAATGAGCAAGGATGAATATGGATTAGATGTGTTGGGTAGGGGTTTGGAGGTGTGGCTCAGTGATAGTGTGTTTGCTTGGCATACACAAATACATAAGGCCCTGGGCTCAATCCCCAGAAAAAAACAAAACAAACAAACAAACAAACAAAAGACATGTTGAATGGGAAAATCCTTGGAAACTCCTGGGTAAGGCAGTGCAGGAAGTGTTTAGAAGTTGCACAAGTGAGTCAGGATTTGGAAACATTAGGAAATGATAGCACAGGTGGTAGCTGAAGTTGGGGGAGTAAATAATTTGTATAAGGACTAATTTCTCATTGTGACACAGTATATAGCTTGAAGTAGAGCTCATAGCCTATTTATAGTGCATTAGGTATACTTATGAAGTCTTTATATTTCAGATACACAGTTTTTAAAAATAGTAATTCTAAATGTCTTATAGCAGAATTAACTATCTCCTTTTTTAAAAAAAATTAAAGTTATAATTAAAAACTAAAGTTGTTAGGTGTGGTGGGGCATGCCTGTAATCCCCGTTATTTGGAAGCCCAAGGCAAGAGGGTTGCAAATTCAAGGCCAGCAAGGGCAGCTAAGTGGTAGAGCTCTTGCCTTGCATGTGCAAGACCCCAGGTTCTATCCCCAGCACTGGGGAGAAAAACAACAAAAAAACCTGTTAAAGACATAGAAACAGCAATGGAGCCCCCCATTCTCCCCCCCCCCCAATAATTTGTATTACAGTACATTGGGAAATTGATTTCATTGTACCTTTCTCCTGAACATCATCTATGAACTTAAAGGCTGAGAATTATTTTCCTATGAAGCAAAATTCAAATCTTGTATAATAGTATTTTCATTTGGCAAGTGCTGAGTATCTGCTGTTATAATACTGTTTGAGGTGCTGAATGATAAAAGTAGTTTAGAATATTCCTTTGTTTTAGTGATTTACATTTTTAATGAAATAAAGTACATATATGAAATTTTTGAATAGTCATGATTATACATGAGAATGAATAATATGGGTAACTTCACAGGAAAAGGGATCCAGTTAGAATCAGGGGAGGTCTTGATGAAGGAAAGAATTTAACTACATTGGGTACTTTCTGCTCATAGGTCATTTAACTACCAGGTGAGAAAGCTGTTACATATATTTACTGATGAGAAAATTGTTCTCAAGAAAGGTAGTTAGGCCTGGTGATATAGCTCAATTGGTGGAGTGCCTGCCTCACAAGCACAAAGCCCTGGGTTCAATCCCCAGCACCGCAAAAAAAAAAAAAAAAAATAGGAATGTTTGTTTCATTCATGTATTTCCCCAATGAGACATAATACTCAAAGATGGTTGGATTTAAGGTCACTGAAATTATTTACTTTTTTGAGAGAGTCTCACTAGATTTCCTAGGCAGGCCTTGAATTCCTGAACTCAAGTGATCCTCCTGTCACTGCCTTCTAAATAGCTGGACTGTAGGCTCACATAACTGTATCTGATGAAATACCATCACTTTTCAAGAATTAACTATTTTATTTCATATAATACCAGTTTGTGTTGAGATTTTTTCATTTAATTCAGATATCCTTTACAACATTTTGTTGTCGTTCTTGTTTTCAGTTTCAGTATGATGAATTGCATCTAGTTGTTAAATCTCTTACATCCTTTTAAATTTATAACAGCTCAAGTGATGGGTCACTTGTTCATAGAAAAGTATTTCTCAAACTGTGTGTGTACTTATCCCTGGGAAGTCTTGTGTGGAGGCAGGCTTGGACTCAGTAACTCTAGAGTGGGGCCTCAGGTTTCCTGTGCCTGACAAGCTCCCAGGCAATGCAGTGCTGCTGGGTCATACAAAGGAAAGAGTCTCTGAAAAGTCCTGCCTTCCAAAGTTGTCTCATTGTTTTCTCCAAGCATTTTCTAGCTAAAATTTGTTGAAACTGGTAGCTAAATCTGTTAGGTTTGGTTAGGTTTGGTTAGGTTTAACTTAATCATTTTTAGCCCATAAGCAATTCTTCCTGCATCTCATGACAAAACACAACATCTGGTTGCCCCACCCTGAGTGATGCTAAAAGGAGCATAAGCTCAGGGTGTCAGCCTCATGATCTTTCTTGATTAGGTCTTTCCTCTCCAGGTTGGAACTGTGTGGTGTTACTTTGACTTCATAGTGATGTCCAGTTCTCTAAACTGCTTACTACCAGTTTATAATTCTTGCATAAATAAGCAGTGTGTCACACAGAGGTAGAATTGATTGATTTTTATTTGTAATTTCTTTTATTTTTACTAATTGCTAAACTTTCATAAAGTAGCACTTTCATTAGCTGGGACTGTAGTCACCTGTTTCCACTGAAAAGTCAGGATAAAGTCTTACTTCTTCTCTTTAAACAGTATTCAAAGTAAAGAGTTAGTGTAAAAGCCACCTGAACGGTGACAGGAAATTTTTCTCATTTTCTCTCTTTTTTTAAAATTACTGTATATAAACTTGAATTTTCATGAAGTCAGTATGTTTCAGTCAACTATGTATTTAAACTCAAATTCTTAGTTTTTGACTCTTGGTATCCCTTTTGAACTGCTGCCAGTCTTAACCTTTTGACTTTCAAATGATTGGTTACCTACTGCCTCCCATGGAAATCCTGATCTGTACTTTGCTCAAGACTTGGAGATGTCTTGTTTTTTTGGAACCAGGGATTGAACTTAGGGACATTCAGCCACTGAGCCACATCCCCAGCCCTATTTTGTATTTTATTTAGAGACAAGGTCTCACTGAGTTGCGTAGGGCCTCGCTAAGTTGCTGAGGCTGGCTTTGAACTCATGATCCTCCTGACTTAGCCTCCCAAGTCGCTTGGATTACAGGCGTGTGCCACCACGCCCGGCTGGAGTTGTCTTTGAAGACCCCTGAATGGTACTAGAAACTAAAGCCTAGACTATAGGGATGCCATTAATATTGGACTTCCTGTTTTAGATACAAATCTTTTAAAATTATGAATTCATACTGATATTTTCCACTCAGTTTTAACCAATATTTTTATTTGATTTTGTATTCTTGGGTTTTTTGTTTCCTCTTATGCTTGATTCTCTAGAGCTCTGTCAAACTCAAGCATTCATCAGAATCACCTGGAGGGCTTGTTAAGAACAGATTGTTGAGTCTCCTATCCTTAGTTTCCACTGAGCAGGTTTAGGGTGAGACCAAGAAATTGAGCATGTAAGTTCTCAGGTGATCTTGATGGTACTGCTCCAGATACTTTGAGAGCCACTGTGGTAGAAGATGGTTTTAGAGTAAAGGACTTGAGCCATATTGCAGATAGCTTAGGAAAAACAACTGTTTCTTCTAAAGTTGGGACATGAACTCTAAATACTTGAGGATAGAAAAAAGAAAACCAAAAGAAAATTGTGAAGAACATGGAACAGAGGGCGTATGGAAGCAAGAGGCACCCTAAGCTTTGAGGGCTTGGTTTTGCTGAGGAGCAGTCTGATACTCAGTGTTCAAGAGGCTGAAAGGTGAGAGAACTCTCCTCTCATCACAATGTAAGAGACTTTGAAGCTGTTTGAACCCATTACTGAGCAGGTTTTTCCTGATAAAATCATTTATTTATGTATTTTTATTTTATTTTATTTATTTATTTTTTTTTTATTTTATTTTTAGTACCATGGATTGAACTCAGGGGCACTCAATAACTAAGACACATTCCCAGCCCTGTTTTCTATTTTGTTTAGAGACAGGGTCTCACTGAGTTGCTTAGTGCCTCGCCATTGTTGAGGCAGGTTTTGAACTCAAGATCCTGCTGTTTCAGCCTCTTGGGCCACTGGGATTACAGGTGTGCACAATGTGCCCAACTTTCCTGATAAATTTTGTTTTGAGTTAGCATACTTCTTCCCCAAAGTTTTTTTTGTTTGTTTTTTGTTTTGTTTTGTTTTGTTTTAACTATAAAGTGAGGCTAACTGATTTTCATAAAGTATGGGGGCTTAATAATTGTATTTTAAATGTCTACATAGAGAAACCTTAATCAG
>JAJEJO010000370.1:12613-182368 GCA_020662805.1 Glaucomys volans
GCTTAATAATTGTATTTTAAATGTCTACATAGAGAAACCTTAATCAGAAACTTTGAGAATGTAGCCTTGTGTAATTCAACTTTTGTTTTTTGTGTGGTGCTAGGGATCAAACCCAGGGCTTTGAGCCTAGGCCATGAGTTGGTCTTACACACTGGTAGTTTCAGCTCCTTGGGAGGCTCATGGAGGAGGATCACAAGTTTGAGACCAGCCTAGGCAACTTAGATCCTTGTCTCAAAATAAAGGCAGTGGAATTTAGCTCAGTGGTAAAACACCTGTAGGTTCAGTTCCCAGCATAGCAAAAGAAAAAGAAAGACACTAATGGAAGATATGTCTAATCTTTCTCTTTTTAAAGCAGTTTCTACCCCCAATACTTAAAAAAAAGAAAGAAAATTCTAGATGATTTCTCTTACTGAATCAAAGTAGAAGAAATTCAAACTGAATTTATTTTTTGTTAAACTCTAAGAATCTAATATAAGAAATAAAGGAAGAGAATTTTTAAAATACGCTTATATGCATGAAATGGCTTTACATTGAATACTTTTAATTTCCTTTTATCTGATGGCTTATTCCAGATAGATTTATATAATTGCCAAAAATTATGTGAACTGTGGGACTGATTTTAAAGATTGTAAATCTTTGTTAGAGCCAAGTATTTTTCGAACTAGACATATTATACTTTAAACTATTTTTAAGAGTTTGTGCATGAACATGTTAAATTGTAGAATTTAGGATTTTGCATGGTGTGTGCAATCATATAGAAACCAATATCAGATATTTTTTCTCAAAAAAAATGTTGCAAAATTTCATTTTAACTGTAGTTACCAGCCGGGCGCAGTGGTTCACGCCAGCAGCTTGGTTATCCCAGTGGTTATCCCAGCAGCTTGGGAGGCTGAGGCAGGAGGGTCTCGAGTTCAAAGCCAGCCTCAGCACGGGCAAGGCACTAAGCAACTCAGTGAGACCCTGTCTCTAAATAAAATACAAAATGGGGCTGGGGATGTGGCTCAGTGGCCGAGTACCCCTGAGTTCAATCCCCGGCACCCCCCCCCCCCCAAAAAAAAAAAAAAAAACTGTAGTTACCCTTGAAGGATTATCTTATGGGTTATTTTAAAAGCCTGTAGATAGATAAGAGACTATAGCATAGATGTTATCCTTGCATGGACATGTTCTGAACTTGGTTATGAAGTTGAAGGAAAATGCTTTTTGCATATCTTTTTGCATACAGTAGATAAACAGGCAAGCTTAAAATAATCTTTTCTTTTTTTCTTTTTTCTTTTTTTTTCCAGATAAAGCTTCACCAAGAAGGCTGCCCAGGAAGCGGGCACAGAAGAGATCGGTGGGATCTGATGAGTAAATGTTCCTTTGTGCAACAATTCAGTCTGTACTTACCCTGCCCTAATGTTTTTCGGCCTGATGGGAATTAGTGCAGAGAAGCCATATCACCATAGAAGGCAACTACTACTTATGTGTGGACTGAGCAATCAGAGTCTGTGGCGATAATATTGCTGAAAATGCACTGCATTCATTTTTCTAAAGTAACAAATTTTGTTTTTTTTTTTAAACCATTAAAATTTATGTGTGTGCGTGTGTATGTATGTGAGCAGTTGGTCTTACCAGAATCATTGTTGAACTGCCTGAAACTTGCCTTTAGAATACTAAGCATAATGCCATATCTCTTTCTTTTAGCTATTTTTTTTTTTATTTTTATGCCCAAATGCATTGAATATTTGCCTCTAGTATGATTGTAGATGTCCTGCCTTGAACTGTTTTAAGGGAAGAAATATTTTGTTTCTTCCTTGGAATTGCTCAAATCCCAACTGATGGCACAAATTAGCATTTTCATTATTGTTGCTCTCTCATAATTAGCATTCTAAAGGCAGAATCAGGAGACAGCTGCTTTTTTAGCAGTAGAATTGTTTTTGGTATTTTGATGTTGTTAACTATAATGCGTACCTTCAGGAAACTTCCCATATGGATTCAAGGAATTTTGGTATCTCTTGAGCAACAAAATTGTGAAACATGAAAATTCTGACATTGATATATAGATCCTAATCCTATCCCTTTTTTTAACAGAAAGAAAATAGTACATTTGTACAAACTGAGGAGTTGTGTGGGCCATCATTCTATTGTGACCTAGTGTGACCTAGGAAGAGGTCTGCAATGATCTTAGACCTACTTGGGTCTTTTGATTTTTTTTTTGTTGTTGTTAGTGCTGGGAATCAAACCCAGGGCCCTTGTGCTTGCTAAGCAAGTGCTCTACACTGAGCTACATCCCCAGCCCCTTGTTTTGTTTTTAAAGAGAAAATTTTGCCTTCCTTACTAAAAGTATCCTTAAGAAAAATTGCCTTGTTCTACAGACCAACAGATCAAAGTGTAGGAAGAGATATATTCCAGCTAATCCTAATCTACAAAAACATGAATTAGAAATTTTTAAAGAAGTCACACAATTGTTTCTTATATAATATTTTGGGGATTTTGGTTGTTGACATACCTTTTTTTAATTAATCAGGATAATTCCAAAAGTTTTAAGTACTTAAGACCTCAGAACCAAAATTAAATTGGACTTCATAAAATCCTTTTAGGAAAAAGTACCAAAAAAATAAAATCTTTGTAGAGGGTTACTCTTGCCCTATGTAGTAAATTAAGTTTGGCATTATTGTCAGACTGGATAAAGGATAAATTAAAAGTTAGAATGAACAAGCCAGGCACAGTGGCATAGGCCTATGTTTCCAGTGGCTTGGGAGGCTGAGGCAGGAGGATCACTAGTTTAGAGCCATCCTCAGCAAAAGTGAGGCACTAAGCAACTCAGGGAGACCCTATCTCTAAATTAAAAAAAAAAAAAATAGGGCTGGGGTTATAACGGCTCAGTGGTTGACTACCACTGAGTTCAATCCCCGGTACCCCCCCCCCCAAAAAAAAGTAAAAAAGTTAGTTATGAACAAATAAAAGGTTCCCCCCTCTGTCTTTAAGCCACATTTTCCCACATATATTTTGTAACAAAATGGTAAATGAAATTTTTAGTGGCTCCTTAATTCCTGACCTCTGTTCACTTTCACCTTCCTTCAGTATAATCCCCTGACACGCACTCACGCCCACACATATAAAAAAAGACACAAAGAAAAAAAGAAAACACATAAATCTTTTCCAAGCTGTTTTAAGTATTTGAACATCTGAGCCAAAACCAGTGACATTAGAAGTTGTTGTATAATTGTTGATCATTTTGCAAGTAGGGACTGAGATGTCACATTACCTATATTGGCATTGCTGGACTATAAACTTTCTAAACCTTTAATATAAAGTGTTTGAGTTTTTAATTGGGATGTATGTTCAGTGTTTATTTTGATAAGTTCTGTGAGATTTAAGTAACTTGTAATATAGGAGACTGTTCTTCCTTTTAAGGAACATTTTCCAGAATATTTTTGTGAATAAGTTTGTGAAACTACTAGGACATAATGCAGTAAGGTTTAATTACAATATTTAAATGCCCTCTAGAGAGTATTATCGAGTATGTAGTCAGTATAAAACCTTACTGAGTTACAGCTGCCAGCCCTTCTCACTCCTGAGTAATTTGCCTTATATACCAGCCCTTCCATTTCTGAGGTTCAAATTAGTGCCCCAGAAATGCATAATGTATTATTTGTCATGTTTCATTTTTTATTATAGATTGGTAACAGTTGAAAACTCTTAAATCTCAGATGCCAGGGATCTACTATAGCATCAGTAAGTATTTAGCAGAAATTAACTCCATAATGAATGGAATTCAATTCCACACATGGTTTGTTCAAGCACACTTAATAAGTAGCCTATTTTTAAATGTCTTTTTTAAATGTAAATACTTGGATGAAGTTCTCTTTGTTTTAACATATTCATTTGCTGTACCAACCATGGTTTCAGAATTTATTTATGAACAGTTTGGTTTCAGAATCTGTAATATGAACTTAAGCATCATGTGTATCTAACCTTCCACCTCCACTCATGGGGATGTGCTCATAAGCATAGAGCTCGCTTTGGTTGTGTAGCTTTATCATTCTGTTCATGGGCTTACCTAGTTAGGGATGTTTAGGGCTGATCCTGCCCTCAGCACTGCCTGAGGAGAGGAAAGGGAAATGGGACCTCAGGCAAGCTTAAGGGAAGATGGCAGAAATCAGAAGGAAAGAAGCATTGACATGATGTTAATGAAGTTTTTAATCTTAGGTAGCTTTAGAAAATGTGACTTTGAGAGGCAGAAAAGGTACATTTAGACCTTAAGAAAATGTTAAAGAGCTATTGCCTTAAAAGTGCATTTATGCCAGGTGTGATGGTACACTTATAACTCAGCAACTGAGGAGGCTGAGGCAGGATGATCAAGGCCAGCCTGGGCAACTTAGTGAGACCCTGTCTCAAAATAATAAATGAAAAGGACTGGGAGCTAGTTCAGTGGTTAAGTGCCCCTATGTTCAATCCCCAGTACCTCCCTACCCCCACCAAGAACAAAAGTATATTTGTAGCGCATCAGCCTAGAATTGTATTTTGGCTAAGTTGAGAAGTAAATAATATAACATTGAAATCTTGAATGACTTATTTTAGAGGTATAATAGATAATAACATGCAAGACTCATATTATTATTTTGCAGTACAGTGATATCCAGACCCTGAGTATGAAGGGAGATTTGCAACTCCAGACAAACATATCCTCTCTTGAGAAGATTTTGATAGGCTCCACCTTTGATTTGTCAGTCTTTAGTTCCAAAATTAAATGTTGGTATAAACTTAGGGACATTCCTAGGCACTTGAAGTTGTTTATATGACTTTGAATGGCATTATTTATAGCTATAGGGCTAAAGTCAGTACATTTTCTCTAATAAAATCCCACTTTCTTTGAACTATCATCTCCAGCTTAGTGAAGAGCAACCTAATTCTATAAACAAGATCCTTGTTACTAGGGTATATGGAGTGTTAGGTTTCATTGTTAGGCTAATGAGAACATAACCCTTAAAGGATTTCCCTGCCTTTGCTAACCTAGAAATTGAACCCAGGAGTATTCCACCCCTGAGCCACATCCCCAGCTCTTTTTATTATTAATTTTGAGACAGGGTCTCACTGCATTCCCAAGGCTGGCTTCTAACTTGCTGTCCTCCTGCCTCAGCCTCCTGAGTAGGTGGGATTATGTGTGTGCACCACCCAGCCCCTTAGTGGATATTTAGGAAAAAAGAACAGCGTGAACTGATTTGTAGACGTCTAAATAACAATTGCTTGTATGAATTTTGCTAATTAGTATTTATGTGATTGTTTATATGATTTTTATCCTTTTTGTTTACACAAAAGCCTGAAGTCTTATGGTACTGAATTATATCATCTGATGTTGGGGTTTTTTTGGTCGGTTGATTGGGTTGGTTGTTTTGGGTTTTGGAGTTACTTAAGAACACAGCTTGAGGCCTGGGTTGTAGCTCAGTGGTGGAGTGCTTGCCTATCACCTGTGAGGTATTGGATTTGATCCTCAGCACCACATAAAAATAAATAAATGAAGTCAAGGTACTGTGTCCATCTGCAACTAAAGAAAGAATACATCATGGCTGGGTGTGGTGGTACATGCCAGTCATCCCAGTTTCTTTGGAGGCTGAGTTAGGAGGATCACAAGTTTCAGCTCAGATTGGGTAACTTGGCAAGACCCTGTCCCAAAATAAAAAAATCTGGGAATATAGCTCAGTTTTAGAGCACCCTTCCATACAATCCCCAGTACCCCAAATTAATAAGTAAAGTAGAGTGCTTAGGTTTGGGTACCGTGTGTAGATGCTTTTTAAGGAATCAGAAAGAGAAAGGGAGCTCGTGAATTAAACATCATTTATATGCTGTGTTCTGTTGGGCCTTGCTATTCACCATCTCTAAACCTTCATAGCTCACTGAGGGAAGCAATAATGTTCTCGTTTTGCAGAAATCCCTGAATTTAATTAAGTGCTCAAGGTTACCAATTATTGATTCAGTTATCTTTTTCGGAAACTCACTGTTCTTTCCTATTCCATGTGTAAGTTGGAAATATTATAAAACCAAGCATTTGGACATCTTAAAAATGCTTGTTTTTTCAGAATCCAACAAACAAAGTTCAAATAACCTTGCTACTGAATATACATAAATGCTTGTTGTACTCTACTGTACAGTAATATACACATCCCACTCAACTCCAGAACACCATGAAACCCTAGTCTTCTATGCTATTCTCAGTTGATTTGTTCATAGTATGTATATATAGTTATTTGAAATTTGACATTTTATGGTTATGAAAATTCAGGTACAATACCCTGTTTAATATCTATTACATGACATATCTCTAAATGTAAAGACTACCTTCCTGCTAAACAGAATAGTAGTCTTTAAAAACATCTTTAAGATAGATCTAAAAAGGTTGATTGAATTTTAAGCTGTGAAGGGTTGAAAGATGTTAGCAGTAGAGATGAAATTGAAGTGTCTGCTTGGGTGGTTCCACCAGATATACCAGATCTGTGGTTATAGTTTAAGGCTTCTTTCCAGTCTTCTTTTTCTTCAATTATTGATTTCCTTTAGGCACAGTGGAATATCAAAAAAAAAAAAAATTCAGTGTAGCTGGAAAACAAAGTGTAGCTCTTATCTCTAAATCGTAGTCAAAGATCATTTGTGTCTTGTTTTGTACCCCTACTGGCCCTTACGCACACTGAAGTGCCTCTGACAATCCATCTCTCCTGAGGCTGGACTGAGCCCTGTATCTTTTTTGTTTTTTATCCCCAGTTTCTAGCTCATAAGTATGTGGAAATCCATTGTAAGTGTTCAAAGAAAGAACAAGAATCTGCGGGCTAGTTTTCCCTTGCATTCTTGCATGTGATTAGTATGGCTTATAGATATTCGTGGTGATAATCCAGCATCATTGGCTATTCCATGAGGTTGAACAGGTGGTATGGTATAGTCTGCTCACCTGGGAATTGGGAGACCTCAGTCTTGATAGTGTGCTTTGGCAACTAGCCAAAAAGGCAGCTTGCCCCCAGAATCTGTGTGTTCTTGTATAAATTGAGATATCTTGAAGTGTCAGTCATAAATTATATGGTTCTGTTAACCTTCAAACCCCTACTTAGTACAGTATTACTAAATGACTATAGCCTAGAACAGTGGTGCACACCTGTAATCCCAGTGACTTGGGAGGCTGAGACAGTAGGATCACAAATTCAAGGCTAGCCTCTGCCACTTAGCGAGACCCTGTCTCAAAATTTTAAAAAAGGGCTGGAAATGTAGCTCAGTGGCAAAGTATCCCTGGGTTCAATCTCTAGTATCCACCAAAAAAAAAGAAAAAAAAGTTATTTAATGGTTCTTTCTTTAAAGCTAGTTGTTTTTAGTAAAAGCAAAAAGAAGAAAGAACTCATGTTGCGCTGCCTTGATTCAAATCCCAGCTCCCCTCTTAGGTGGAGGCAAGTTGTGTAACTTCACTATGTCAGTGTCGGCACTGTCTGGTGCCTGCCTTCTAGGGTTGGGTGTCAAGTACTTAAAACTACCTGGTATTCAGTCAGCCATGAGTGATTGCTCTTATTGTTGTAAGTGCTGTATTAAAACAACACCCCATGAAGCACAGGAGTCAGACGAGTATATGGTACTTTTTGGACTTCAGTGTGTGGTAATTACATTCTAAGCATGCAAGCTAATGTTCTCTTTTGGCTAAAGGATGAGTGTTGTGAGATGGGTGTGTAATGTGGCTAGCATTGTGGATCTCATAATGACCAGAGTATTAAGGCTGGCAAGGGGAGTTTTTGTAATCCGTCTATTAGAACCTGTGTATCCGGTGGTTATTTTTCAGAACATTTGAAGAGGCTTCCTATTTTCCAGTGATGCTGTTGATGTTCAGAGCACTTTTAAACTGTCAGAATTTCTTTCAGTATCAGACTGAACCTCTTATTTCTGAATAAAGTTGTTTTCAGAAGTCATACTGGTCTGTTAACCTGCCTTCCATTTGTCAAAACAGGTGCTTCAGGTCTGACGTCATTTTCAGAAGGAAGGTGACTTTAGGAAGGAAGAGATTCTATGGGCAAAGATGGCGTTCAGGTTGAGTTGTCAAGCACCTGCTCTGTGCTTTTTCACGTGATTTCACATTGTCCTTACAGTTTCTAGTGGACCCTCTTGTTCCTCATAAAGTGCCAGGAGCCCTGAGGCACCCATTCTGCATGGGTGCCTGTTCTTTCCAGCTTGGTTGGCGTAAGGTGGAGGAAGGAGTTCTTTGGTGGGGAGCACATGCTTATGATGCACAGAGTAGACTCACCTGCATTCTAGTTGTGACACTTGGGACTTGCCTGATACTTCATAGACCTTGAGTGGCTTTCTGTATTTTTTTATCCTGTCACAATCTGAGTCAAAGGACATTTTTAAACACTTTCTGTGGACAAGTTTATAAAGACCCGTTGCCGCCATTCATGGTAGAAAATGGAAAGCAATTGACCCCAAGTACATATGAGAACGGGATTTCATCCCCTGGATTTCCTGAGCAGCTTGTTCAGAGCTGTGTGCATTTTAGGGTCATATATTTAATACTTTGTCCTGTGACCTTTTCATAACTGATGTATTTTGTACATTTGGCTGTCCAGGCCGAGGGCACTCTCTGCAGTGTGGGAAATCCGGTCTAGAGCAGGCTGCACGCTGCTTTACACAAAGCCAGGTCCGCAGGTAGGGGCTATGGTGCCTCAGGACCACTCTAATGGCAGCGTGAGTGTGTTTTCCTGGTTTCCTGAAGTCCACCTGAGTAGCAGATAACTGGTTTTCCTGAGGCCCCTGCCAAGAAGTCCCCACATTGAGGAACCACTGGGAAGGGTGATGACCACCCTGACTGACCCTCTGGTCTCAAGGAATAGCCCCAGGCTGGGGATATAGCTCAGTTGGTAGAGTGCTTGCCTTGCAAGCACAAGGCCCTGGGTTCAATCCCCAGCACTGCCAAAAAAAAAAAAAAAAAGAATGGCCCCATTTGTGAGCATACATGGTCCTGTCTGTACACAGGGACCGTACTGTGCTGACCGCACTCCAGGGTACACAGAGCTGTTGAGGGTTGATGACGGGGCCTCTTCATTGTCACCAGGTTCCTGACAGGTCCTTCTGCAGGATTCTTTGACCTCCATCTGCATTCCTGCCTTGTCCCTCCCCCACCTTTCCCAAAAAACTCTCCTTATACTGTTGGCCTCCTTTCTTCAGGCTTTCAGGCTTGAAGTTTCTTCTGATTCAGCATCTGCCCCCAAAGCCTGCTCTCAGGATCTCATGGCACCCCACTTTCCAGAACCTTGTTCACTAAGTTCTCTGCCCTCCACTTGTGTATTTAACCCACTGACCACCGACCCCCAGGCTCGCCCTCACTTTCAGGACCCTGATCTCAGCCCCCTTTTTTTGGGTAATTTGTTGACTAGCCCCAAACTCACTTAGCCTCACTGTCCTGCTCAGTGAACTGACCCTTGAACAGCCGGGCTTCATCTCATCAGTGTTCATTACTTCAGTCCTCAGGCTTTAGCTCTGAATTATTTTCTTCCATGCCATTCTAACCACCTGTGAGACATTTTTCCTAAAGTCTTTATTGTAACCCAAAACAACAACACAGATGTTCCCTTCCCTCCACAAATCTCCCCAGTCCAGCATTGTGTCATTCTTCAGCATATGGCTCTCTGCTTATCCAACTTTGAATCCTAGAGACCTGAATGTGGTGTTTTGCAGTAAGTATTTAATAAATGGTTACTAATTTGAGCTCTGCTGTAAGTTAAAATTAGATTTCAGTTCTCTCCACTTCAGAATCTAACAAAGAACTTTAAAGAAATCTATTCAGTTTGGGCAAAATTTTACCTCTGCTCAAAATACCTTTTATCTTTCCTAATTCACTGCAGAGATCTTGGATTTGCTATTTTAATTTTATCACTTGCATACTTGAAATGTATTCTGGCAGCATGTTTTAATCAGATTTATTTATTGTAAAACTTCTACAGGGTGAGGTTTCCTCTGATAATTATGTCCGAAAAGGTCATTTGGGTATCATTTGGGTCTTGTCAGTGAAAGTAGGAATAAGGTATCCATAGAATTTTTGTGCAGCTTCAAGAAATATTACTGCTCTTTGAGAATCTGGAAATGACAATTTTTTAAAAGTCTGGTAAACCTAAGATATAAGTGAGTGCTGTCTTTCTTGGTTCTTTCTGTCAGTCTGACATACTGCTGAACTGTTCTGTTCCATCAAAGGCATCTGTTTATATACATGTCCTGTAATTAAAGCTGGTATTAAAAGTGTCCATGTGCAATATGAAATGTCTCCTAAAGTGCCAGCACATATTATTGCTTGGGCTTAAACATGAAAAGCACAAAGGGAATCTGAAACACTAGGCAAAGTTAAGATTTAAATTTCCCCAAAGGTTTACACACTTTCTGCATATAAATTTTGCCATTTCATACAATGGTGATGTATAGTCCAGGTTACTCCATATGAGTTTTAGGTGTTCAGATAATGGTCCTAAGTGTACTCCCCTTGCTCCTCCCATGCATATTGAGAGTTTGGGTTCCTCCTAATTGCATCACCTGCACTGTGACCAGTATAACATTGCAGAGGAAGCCAAGGGGGTTTGTGATTGAGTTCTGTCACCCAGATAACCCAGTAAGACCTAGACCTAGATTTCCTTCCAGAATTGTTCTGAGCAGAACTGTGTTCTTCACAGAGGAAGTAACTTTTGATTAGAGGCTGTACAAACTTTGGAGAATTCGTCTTTGTAACTCTAATGTTTTTGGTCTTCTGCAAAGAAAAAAATGCTCTGAAGAATTAAAAAAAAAAAATTAGAACAGTAAGAACCAGCATTTTTCTGTTTTCTCTACAGTGCTTGAAACCCTCAGTATTTCATATTAATCCGAAGTCTAAAGAAATATACCAAAATGCTAAAGCAGTTTTGTGCTAGTGTGGTGAACCTTTTTCCTTTTCAGAATGTTTGTAATGTGCTTATATTTTATATTGGAAGCAATAAATGAGAATGTTAAATTTATCCGAGCCTCTGACAATGAGTATATAATCACAGTGGTTGGGGGCAGTTTTCCTGTAGCCCCAAAAGAAAATAAGCCAATTTAAAAAACTTGGACGTATTGTCACTTTACACATTCAAGAAAGTCAAGGCAGATTATTAGTAGAAAACCCTCAGGTGTGTATTTTCCTGTTTCCTGCCTGTCACTCCTGGGAGTCATCTGCGCTCTCCCTCTGCTCTGAGTGGCTGGCGCTGGCTGACCCCTGCTCACTGCTGCACTCCTGCTCCACCTGGACCACCCTGGTCTCACCCAGCCCACTGGAGCCTGAGCCTGCCCTGCTGAAAAACCTCCACAGGCTTCCACTGGCCTGTGTGAACATGGGCACTCCCACCCTCTGCAGGGTGCTTCCCTTCCTTGCTCCCACTTGTGCCCAACCTCACCCGCTCGCTCGTCCACCACACTCTACAGCAGCGGCTCCCTTGGCAGTCATCCCCTCTGCCTGGGCTTAGCCCGTCTCCCTGTCTGCCTCCCTGACGAAGGCTCCTCATGGAGACATCATCTGAACACAGGCATCGCACAAGCAGCTGCGTTGTCCTCGTCCCCTTACCTCGTCCTTCCATTGTGAAGTGTGAGCTTCAGGTCATCAGGTCGTCAAGTCTTAAAACAGTACCTGGCACAGTGGTTACTGTTGAATAATATGAGTTCCTAATATGTGCAGTGAAATAGGTACATCCTCATTTTGCAAATAAGGAAGTTAAATAACTTGCCAAACGAAGTTATGCCTCAGTTATGAAGTGGTAGACTGAGATTCGAACACAGGTTTGTCTTGTCCAGAGCCTCCCGGTGGTGAGGCTGCCTCCCTCATAACATGGAGTTTTTTCCAGACCTCCTCCCAGTCACTGTTCACTGCAAAGATAGGAGTTGAAGCCCCATGCTGGGACTCAGATGCACAAACCTCAAGCTGGACTTTCCAGACTCACCAGTGCACCTTGAGGATTCTGTACAAAGATGAGATTGGAAAGGCATTTTGGTTTATGTATTGCAGCTTGGCCAAGAGGCATCTACCAAAACAAAAAGAAAACTGGCAACAGAGTGTAGGAGTGATTCATGTGCAGTTCCTTTGTGAGTTCTATAAACGGAAGTTAGTTGCTGACCTTGAACTTGAAATCCTCTGCCTCAACCGCCCCTGACTATAAAAAAGGAAGTAAAACAATAGGAGATAGAAGACAGCTGTAGCTTTGAAGTGAAAAGTTCCTAACTTGTGAGTTGTAATCTCAAATATTTTCTCCTTAAATGCGTAATGACAAGCTTACCAAATGATACCAAGTGGAAACAACTAAATGACCCCTCTTAGGCGCACAGATCTGCTCACTGGCCATAGTAAGAACACCTGTGGGGGAGAGATCAAATGCTTGTAAATTCAAGTTCCCTTCAAGCATAGTTTGGAGTCAGACTAGCTATATCGCAAATATATTTTAAAATATTTCACTAAGTTTCTTATAAGGGAATAATTAGTTACTTATGTCTGCAGTGTTTGGTTTCATAATTTTGAATCAGTAGTATCTCTCCACTGCAAGGTTTCTCCAGGATGTGAAAAAATTCTAACTAGCATCCCAGGTTTCCTTGATGCCTGGCTGCCTGGGTGTGATCTGCTGCCCTCTACTGCCCGCAATGGGCACATCATGGTGTTTAGCAGTGACTTAACCCATTCCCATGGCTGTCCTTTGATGTTTGCCAGAAAGAAGACAGGATGGTTAGCAAGTTAGCTCCTAAACTCTAACTGCCTGGTCCAGCCGACCCACGCCTACCAGCCTGCATGCCTTTGCTTCCGCTTCCCCAAACATCCAGCACAGTACAGGGGCAAACCCTGCTTTGCTGAGATGTTAATGAACTGATCTAGGATTTTTAAGTTATTTGAATGGTTTGTGACAGTAGACGGATGAATGCTTTAAGAGACCCTGTCCCCATGGGTCACCTTAAGAGCTGGTCAGTCACACTTAAAATGTGCTCTGTAGATTCATATTGTCTCCCCAAAGAGAAGCAATCTTAGGGCAGACAGAACCGACCACCCCTGTGCCTCCATGTCCATGCCCGTATGCACACATGCTGGCCCCAGATGAACAGGTCAAATGCTTTTACTCATTGGACATTAGTGTTGTGTGATGGTTAATAACTGCGGGGCTTAGTGCTTGTTTGAATCAAGACTCACCCACTTATTGCCTAGA
This sequence comes from Glaucomys volans, assembly GCA_020662805.1. Lineage (NCBI taxonomy): Eukaryota > Metazoa > Chordata > Mammalia > Rodentia > Sciuridae > Glaucomys > Glaucomys volans. Next base: position 25,795 of record JAJEJO010000370.1, read on the forward strand.
TAGATTTAGGCAAGTATGAAAGTATCTCAGCCTGTTTCTTTTGCTGTAAAATGGGGATAATCGTATTTGAAGTTATTGGTTAATCCACTGAATGTTTATGAATTGCTCGCTATATGTCAAGTGTTCACGTTTTATCATTATTACTTTTGGTACTGAACCCAAGGGCATTTTGCCAATGAGCTGCATCACCACACCTGGCTAAGTGTTCACTTTTTAAAGAGACTGCATGCAAAAAAAAAAGGCTGATACCAATGTTTGACGCCTCCCCCCAACCCCGCTTTCTAATTTTCACTAGAAGGAACATTTATTTCCTTACATATGCTGTGTTCAGTCGTCAGCCTGCTCAAAACCATTATCACTGACCGACCCCGCCCCACACACACCTGTGAGGCTGTTTTTAAAGGTTTGGTCCTATTCAGTGGAGCCTCATAGAACATTAGAGTTGGGATCATTTTCAGTTCACAGCGTTCATGCTGTTGTGGTGAGATGTGCCTTCTCCTAAACATTGTTTGTAAGCACATTACCTGTCTGATGTGGAAAAAAATATTACAGTTGGAGAGAATCTTACATGTCATCTAGTCCAGCTCTGCCCAATGCAGGCCCAGCTTATGTTAACACCCTGGCCAGATGACTCATCCCATCTTTGAACAATTTAACCATGAGTTCATTTTGCACCCAAATCAACTTCCTTCTTAAGTCCTAGTTCTGCTCTGCAGATCTTAGAAAAAAGTCCTCTCTCCCTTATGACAGCTATTTATATATTTGAAGAGAGTATCATTTCCTTTGTCAAAAATCATCTTTTGCTGGGCGCAGTGGAGCACGCCTGTAATCCGAGCACTTGGGAGGCTGAGGCAGGATTGCGCGTTCAAAGCCAGCCTCAGCAACTTAGCGAGGCCCTAAGCAACTCAGAGAGACCCTGTCTCTAAATAAAATACGAAATAGGGCTGGGGATATGGCTCAGTGGTGGAGTGCCCCTGGGTTCAATCCCCAGTACCAAAAAAAAAAAAATCTTAGGGCTGGGTGTATCCTAGTGATGGAGCGTGTTTGGCACATGTAAGGCCCTGGGTTCTATCCCCAGCATCTCCAAAACACAAAAAGGAAAAAACCTTCACAACTAGGTGTGGCCCACACCAGTTAATTCCAGTAACTTGGGAGGCTGAGGCAGGAGGATCACAAATTAAGAGGCCAGCCTCAGCAACCTAGCAAGATCTTTCTGAAAAAATAAATAGGTCTGGAGTGGTAGAGTGCTTGTCTAGCATGTGTGAGACCCTGGGTTTCATTCCCAACACTAAAAGAAAAAAGAAGAAAATTCATATTTTATCCAGGATAAATTAAAAGGTAAATTTAGAATTTTTTTTCCTGACGTATTCAAAGAAACACCGCCTTTATTAAGATGCTGGGAACCTCATGTATTTTGTAAAATTAGCTAAATTAAATGATCTGCATGACTTGAGATAAAAGGTGAAAATCATCTCCATAAAATCTTCTCTGCCCCCCAAATGCATTACTTCAACAGTGAGTTCTTTTTCTTAGGCAGCATTTGCACGCTGAGTTGCCCATGACCTTGGGAGGGGAAAGGGTTGGGCTTGCTCATGTGCCAAGTTCGGGGTGCCTCCTCCAGGGTCTGACTCTGTGGTTCTTGGCTGGAACCTGGGAATAGGCACCTAAACACCTACTGGCCTCCCACAAACACTCTGCAAGCCACTCCCCAGGAGGCTCTGGGCCCCACCTGATGGCTCCACCTGAGCTGCTCCACCCTGCGTGAAGCCCCTGACCTGCCCCTGACCTGCCCTGCAGGACCCGCACACACTCACAGGCCACCTGAATGTCAACATTTTTTGTGGGTGCTAGGGATTTAACCCAGTAACACTACCAGTGAGCCACATCCCCAGCCCTTATAATTTTTAAATTTTGAGACAGGGTCTCACTAAGTTGCTTAGGGTGTTGCTACAGTGCTGAGGCTGGCTTCAAACTTGGCGATCCTCTTGCCTCAGCCTCCCGAGTCCCTGGGATTACAGGTGTGTGCCACCACGCCCAGCATGTCTCAACCGTGTACAGAACCCCTTTTCCTAATACTTCTCATCCTCTTGTGAGAGAATGAAATCGGTGGGTGTGGGGGGCATGCTTCCAGCATTCCCCTCCTCCCCTGTGGAATTGGGGGTGGAGCCAGGGCCTTGCATACTGGGCAGGCGCCCTCCGCCCGCCCCTCTCAACATGTTAGTAGCTCTCTGTCTGGGGAGGTCCTGATACCACTGTTTTACTGCTGAGGAAACCGAGGCATAGAACAGTAAAAGGACTTTCTGCAGGTCACCCAGCTTTAGGAAAGGAAGCTGGGACTCCGACCAAACAGGCTGACCCCAGGGGTCCCCCACGTGCCCTGGCGTGGCACCTGGATCTCTCCAGGGAGTGCTGCCCAGGCAAACACCTCACGTCCCCAGGGCATCTCAGCAGGACAGGAGCTGGTGGGTTCCTGTTCTTAGCTACTTCCTGTATTTCCCTTAGGTGGAGCCATCGAACTCCCTTGCAACAGGTCCCCTCCCTCCTCCGTCTCTTAACTCTTCAACCCTTCTTCATCCTGTCAAACCATCCACACACTGTGGTGGGTTCAGGGGAGACAGGGCGAGAGCCTGCCTGCGTTGTCCACTCCCTGTCGCCAGGCCGCTGCAGGGCAGGTGAGGGAGCACTTGCCCAATGCCTGCAGCGCCTGCCTGCAGCGCTGGGAGAGCTGGGCCCACACTCCAGCCGCCTGTCTCGTCCCTCCAGGCCCCCCAACCACAAGCTGCCACTGTGTCACTAAAATGGCAACCTGCCCGTTGCTCTCCCCAGCTAAGACCTTCTAGCGGTTCTCCACAGCTGGCAGGAGGAGGGCCACCAGGCCAGACCCCTGCTGTTGGCTCCTGCCTGCCCTGTGAACCTGGCCCCTCACTCATCCAGAGGGCCCCTCAGCTAAACATGTGATGGCGGCCACCCACCCCACACAGGCTGCCCTCCCCCTGGAGGGATGACCCCCACACCCTGCCCTTGGAACACCCAATTTGGGGGTAACCTTTGATTTTGATACAATGTTGGATTTGCAGAAAATTTGCAAAATAGTGTAAATTCTCCTTATCCTTCACTCACCCAGATCATTATGGGCAGCTTGCCACACGCGTGCATATGCACACGCACACGCCATGTCTGTTTTCTCCTGAGCTATTTGATGGTGGAATTCAGACATATTGTGCCCCTTTACCCCAAATGATTGGCATGTGTTCTAGAGCCCACATTCTTTTACATAATCAAATTATAGTTATCAAAATTAGAAGACATGCAATATTTTCTAATCTTCAGGCCAAGATCAGATGTCACTAATTGTCCCACGAATGCCCTTTTACTGCTCTTTGTGTTCTGGTTCAGGATCATGCATTACATTAATTGTCACATCTTCCTATTTCCTCTTATGTGACACTGAATTTTTGAAGAGTTGAAGCTTGTTATTTTGCAGAATGTCCCCTGGTTAGAGTTTGTGTTGGAATTATACAGAATCTGCTTGCGTGGCAGGAACAGCTCAGTAGCAATGCTGGGCCCTTCTCAGCAAATCTAAGGGCCACATGCTGCTACTGGGTTGTCTCACTCTTGGTGATATGGACACTGACGACTTACTTTCTTTCAACCTCACCTTCTGAGGAAGCCTTCTTGGACCCTTCTCGCCCGTTAGGTTAATGCCCAGGTGCAGATTCCTCCACACACCCAGGCAGCATGTGTGTCCCCGCGCCCTGCAACTGCAAGGACCTCCTCTTGCTTACCAGAGTGGCCTCAGCTCCTGGTCCAGGTCCTGGCACAGAATAGGCACTTAAAACTTATTTATTGTGTGAATGAATGAGTGAGTGAGAGTATTTGGGAGCAGATTCGGTTTACAGAGCAAAAATCTCCAAATGTCTCCAGCTGTGTGTCTGTCTGCGCTTCTTCTCTGCTTTTATTCATGCAGCATGGTGAACTTTGGGGTTTTCTTTCTGTGCCAGACTGTCACTGAAAGCATGAAAGTCTGACTCCGTCTCAGTTAAGAGGCATGATATTTACCCTTCCTTTTGGGAGGGTCTCGCCAATTTTAGAAACTTTGAAGTCCCAGCCTAGAGTCTTCCATTTGTTTCTTCATGAGAGGAAGAGTGGGAGTGCGGGGAGAATCTCTGGGCCTTTGATGGTGGGCAATGTCTGGACTCCATGGAGCACATAGAGAGTCTTTTATCATGAGCAGCCCTGCGCCCTGCAGCCTCTGTTGGGCCGCACACCTCACACCAGGGAGGGAAGTGGCCGAAGAGATGTCCTGCAGCCTCTCAGTACCGTCTCCTTTCTCTTTCAGACGCAGGAGGAAGGAGACACACTGATGGCATTGGGTCCTCATGTCGCTGCTCAAAGTCCCAGGTGCAGGGCCGCACCCTCTGCCTTGGCTGCTTCTGGAAAAGCCCTGGCTGCACGGTTCCCGGAGGCCTGGCCATCTCTTCTGTACTGTTCTGCTCTTTGTGAAACTTCAGACAGCACCAGCCTGCTCAACTGGATCCTCACGAGGATCCTCTGAAGTCACCGCCGGGCATGGCTGTCTCTAGGGCTTCATGGCTGATGAATAACCGCTGTTGTGCATTGTTTCTGGGTGGCGATTTCCCAGGAAACCAGGCCTCCACTGCCAGCCAGGAGGATTGAGACATGGGTCCCTGTCAGCCAAGACTGGGTGACCTGCGGGGCCCAAGCTGTAGGCTCATCCAGGGCAGCTCGCTCTCACCCCATGACACCGATGGTGGCTGGGTCAGGAGACAGAGGGCTCTGTGTGAAGCCAGCTATTGCATCTCTGTGACAGGATGGTCGCAATGCAGACCTTCGCAGCTTCCAGTTCCATCAGAGGGAAATGCTCAAAGACGAGCGTCCTCGGGAGCTGATGGGGAGAGGTCTCGGGAGTGGAGTGCTGCCCCGGCAGCAGGGCCTCTGGGGAGCTGGAGCTGGGGCCCCAGCTGTGTGACGCTTCGTGTGAACGCCAGCTATCATGCCTATGGACCCGTGGTCCTCCCAGCCGGGTCCTGGAGGCCTGGTTTCTGTGTTGGTGCTCCTGGAGGTCTTTTATTGTGCTGACATGAATTGAGTTGAATTGCCTTGAATCAAATTGGACTAAAATAAATTGAATTGAAAGGCCTACAAATAAGTATGAATGTCGAGTGGAACGCCAGGCCCCAGGGGGCAGAGCTGCCGGCTGCGGCAGTCCCTCTCACACTGGCTGGGCTGGGATGAGCTTGTGGACTTGCAGCAAGAGCACATTCAGGGTATGAGGTGGGACTGGGGAGGGAGGAGTAGAGAGGCTGCCAGAGGGCATGACCTCTGAGCCTGGCCTTTGAGTAGAGTGGGAATTTGACAGAGGAAGCAAAGGTAGGAGGCAGCACTGCGGGTGAGGAAAGGAAGGGACAAAAGGGAGAGAGCCATCCATCTGATAGGCCACGCAGGCTTACCTGTGCTTGTACACGCCCACCCAGAGAAGAACGTCCCTACCCAGCCTGCAAACCCCCTGCGTGGAACCACCGGGAAATGCCCCGCCACACCTGCGCAGTCAGAATCCCAGGCAGCTGGCACAGAAACGCATTTTGAAAGATACTGTAAAATGAATTCAGAGACTGAGAGGGCCTGGGGGGACAGGGAGGTAAGCAGGAGCCCTACCTTCCTCACACTTCCTTGCACACCAGAATCACCTGGAGGGGCTTGTCGAACTGCTGGCCTGCAACTCAATCTCGGCCAGTCTGTCTCAGTGGGGCGGAGGGTGCAGATTTGCTGATAGATCCCCAGATGGGAGGCTGCCACTGCTGCTGAATCCAGCGTCCTGGATTCTGAGAGGAATCCAGACAGACAGAAGGAAGCCCCAGGGGCTCTCCTGAGACTCGGAGGAGCCAGGGCAGCAGTGCTATTAGGAGCCTTTAGATTTGACCAGATGAGCCTTTCTCAATGGCACACCTGCCCTGGGTTCTAAGCCCTCCACACAGAAGGCACTCCGGACATGGAACAGATGCTCAGTGCCCAGAGTCAAAGGTGGGTGAGCTTGGGTCAGTGGTTTCTGGGGCCATTCTGGGTGATGCTCTCCCAAGCTATCCTGCAGAGGCCATGACTCAGGCCACTCAGCACATCTAGGGATCCAAGCAAGCCTGGCTTCCTGCAGCCAGAAGGGACTGCTGTGTATTCTTGGGCTGGTTACTGCCAGAGTCCAGAGCCGTTGTTTATTACCAGCCTACACAGAGCTGAGATAAAGGCCCTTGAAATGGTACCAGCGTCCTCCTTCCCACCATCAAGGAGCTGGCACTGTGCTCAAAACAAAAGACACAAGCACACCAGTTCTCAGGGCTCACCTGGCAGGCCTGGCTCCAGGGGCAACTCGCAGGACCCACTCTGTACCAGGGAGGGGGGGAAGCACAGGCTTATCTGAAAAGGGACGCTGGATGTCCCTGCAAGGGGATTCGAGTGGGGAGGGCATGGCTAGTAGGCAGTAAAGAGAGCTCCAATGATCCAGGCAGAAGAGTCGTAGGAGCAGCTGCTGCCCTCCTTCCCTGGGCTGAGCTCAGCCCTCGCCTGAGAGCACTGCTGAGACGGTTGAAGGACTAGTAGTCGCTGCTGGGCCACACATGGGGCCTGCTGGGAGTTTCGTCTCTAGGGTGTCGGGTTAGCTGATCAAGCAGGGAAAGCAAGTAGGCTGCAGCCACCTGAGTGGGGTGGTGGGGAAGGTGCTGGGTGCAGCCCGGGCCTGGTGCTGGGGAGTCCATGTGCGCCGCCAGAGGGGACCAAGCTGGCACAAGAACCAGGAAGGAACCCCTTCCTCTTGCAGGGCCTCGTCTCTGTCCACTCAGAGGGAGAATATCCTAAGGGGCAGAATCTATCTTCTCAGAGCAGACAAGTGTGCACTTGGAGCCGAAGGACGCTGCTCATTCGATAAGGGGCACAATTCCCAAAGATGGGTTCTTCACCCCAGCCAGGGTGTGGGGGTTTGTCAAAGCTACCTGAGGGCTCCTCTGCCAAACCCCTTAACCCTGTAGACTCCAAACAACTTGCTCAAGGCCATAGGGCTGGGTGGGGTTCTGGGCAGCTTGCCTTCCATTCCCACTCACTCTGTCTCAGGGAAGGCTTTGGTTGTTAAATTGGGTGAGGAGTCCGGCAGCATCGCCTTTACGAATGGGCTCCCAGAATTGAAAGCGCTGTTTGGCTCTTCTGGTACCAGGAATTGAACCCAGGAGCTTTTCCAGTGAGCCACATCCCCTGTCCTTTTTGTTTTTTATTGTAAGACAGAGTAAGTTGCTGAGGCTGGCCTTGAACTTGAGATCCTGCTGCCTCAGCCTCCTGAGTTGCTGGGATTACAGGCATGCAGCATTGCTCCTGGCAAAAATCTCATCTAAAATGAATATTCCCAGGCAAGGAGCGCTCAGACACAGGGGTCTAGTATAAGGACAGGGAATTTCCTGACTTTCCAACCAACCAACAATCCTTTCTCGTTCCTTTGAAATCTGTGAACTTTTTTTTTTATAAAATACAAATTGGAACCAGGGATTGAACTCAGGGACACTCGGCCACTGAGCCACATCCCCAGCCCTATTTTGTATTTTATTTAGAGACAGGGTCTCACTGAGTTGCTAAGGGCCTCGCTAAGTTGCTGAGGCTGGCTTTCAACTCATGATCCTCCTGACTCAGCCGCCCAAGTCGCTTGGATTATAGGTGTGTGCCATCACGCCCAGCCTATGGACTTTTTAAATGAAATGTGAGGAACAGTGTAAGTAATGCAGCCGTTTCACCCCCAGCGTAGCCGCGGGAGGTGCCTGGCAAAGATTGGTTGCTTTGATTCATAGCTCAGCTGCCACAGTCCTTGGATCTTGTACCCTGTGTTCTCTTCCTGGGAACATTTCATAGTAAAGGTGGAAACAGTCCCTAACACTGACCTGTGTATCTGACCTTTGGCTTTGGGCTTTGCAAGCAGCAGCCCACAAGACTCCAGGATGAAGAAAATCTTTTTTAGTACACGTTCAGAAAACCAAAGCAGGCCCGTGTTCAGTCAGCCACACTGTCCTGTAACAAGGTGCCCACAATGGAGGGACACCACACATTTACCTTCTCAGTTCTGGTGATGGAGGCGTGGGCAGGGCTGGTTTCTCCCCGTCTTTCTCCTCACCAGAGACACCTGCTTTCTCCCTGTGACTTTCCTCTGTGTCTGTGTCCTAATCTCTTCTTATAAGGACACCAGTCGTATTGTGGCATTAGGGACCACCCCTATGAGCTCATTTTAATATCCACCTCTTCAAAGACCTCTCTCCAAACACAGTCACATTTGAAGGTACTGTGGGTTAGGACTTCAACAAACAGGGCTGGGGAGACACAGTTCAGTTCGTAACTGACCATATTTCCTTTGTTATAAAACTATTTTTTAAAAACGTTTTGCAGTGCTGGGGATGGAACTTTGCAGATGGTAGGCAAATGCTCCACCTCTGAGCTACATCTCCAGCCCATAAACATGAATATGTATATAGTTTAGGGCTTTAAATAATTTAAGAGATACCATCTTTGGTTTAAGCTGCCCTTCCTAACATCGCAATCCAGTTCATTTTGTATTCAAATAAACATAAGATTTGTAGTTTCTAAGCACTTGAAAATATATGAAATCCCTTCCATTTTTGGAATTCTAAGCCAGTTCTTGGTGGCATCAATAAAAGGTTGAACTCAGAAACTGGGCAAAGTTGTTCAAGCCTATAGTTCCAGCTACTGCTCAAGCCCAGGAGTCTGAGGTCTTCCGAGGCAACATAGCAACAACGCACTTGAAAAACATTTTAAACAAATAAACACCAAACACTGAACTCAGCACCTGGCATGTGGGGTGATAATGTTGAGGATTGTGTGGAAACAACCCTGGGACACAAAATGAACTGTCATGGACCAACATTCCCAGCACGTCTGCTGGTGACTGGACGCCAACTGATGGTCTGACGCCAGAGGGAGAAGGGCTGGCGCCCTCTAATGGAGAGGTGAGAAATTTCTGCGGGAGTCCGTGACACGTCCACAGAGCCATTCCAGAGCGATTCCAGGAACCGCCAACAGAGGGCGCCAACACCAGGCATCTCACCAAGCTGGCCACACCCCAAACTGCAGCGTGGGCTCCCCTACTCCACACCTCCTCCTGCCCTTTAGAAAAGGGTAAATTCAAGCCTGACGTCGGCCTTGCAGATGATCATTTTGCAAAACGGGTAAAGTCATTGACAGGTCAAGTTAGACCAGGAATCTTTTTCTGTATACTCAGAAGTAAAAAAGCAGACTTCCCAGTTCTGTAAAATGATGATGGATGGTGACATTGTTGGAGTCCTCTTTTGACAGGGCTGCATTGTACCCACATATCCCTGGACATAGGAGATAGAGGATCTATCTCAGTGAAGTATAAGGTGCCCTTGGGGGCCTAGAATGCTCCCAGGTGACATGAGCAGCTAGGGCAGAGAAGCCCCTTTGGAGGAAAGCACTCAGGCCATCAGAGCTGCAGAGCCCCTCTGTGAGGTGCAGGGGAGTCTCGGATTGGAAACCTGCTGATCCACTTGGCTTGGGGGGAAAGAAACACCAGTCACCTACCACGCCGGCCTGCTTTGAACATGAGTCAAAACCTACTGTCCCCACCTATTGTCCTGTAGGGACTGAAAACTGGGCTTTGTCACAGTCTATGAAAAGACATAGTTTGAGCCATTAAAATAGATAAGGTGCTAAGTTTGGGGGATGGGACACAGAAAAGAATAACCGTGCCCTTGTGCTCCATCAGGCTGTCTCTCTGTAGCTGTAGGCCCCCCGCTTAAATAAAAAACGACAACTGTGCTCCAGGGTGGGGTGAGCTCCAAGCGCATGGACTGCAGAGGGCCAGGCAGCCAGGGAGGGCCTTCAGAAGGTGGAGGGAGACTCCACCGGCAGAGCCAGATTTGGGAGAACAAGGAGAATTCAGAAGAGGGCTAAAGAGGGGACAGGTGTGTGGAGCCCAGGGTCCATTGAGGGTGGCCATCCTGAGCACTGCTTGTGGAATGGGGGCTGGCCTGGGGTGTGGTCTCAGCCCTGGCCGTCTTGGGGGTGGTCATCCCCGAGTGTGGTCCATTAGGAGACAGGGGTGGGTTGGGCCATGTTTCAGATTCTCCAAGTCCTAGTGGCCCCTGGAGGCGTTGGTCATAGAATACACAGGGCTGAAGAGGCGTTTGAGAAAGGCTCACTGGGTGTGAACCAGCTTCAGTTTGTCCTGGTGGTGTGTGGTGATGGTGGCTTCAGTCAGAATCCCCTACCACGTGCACTCTGAGAAGCTCAACGTTGCTTCCTGCTGCTTCTGGTGGCTCTGTGGGCAGGAGATGGGCACTGTGGTCGCCGTGCCCCCTGTGGAACCCTGAAGAGAGCTATTTCAGACCCCCATTTTCTACTGAGGCAGGACTGGGGTAAAGGCCACAAATCAAACCATGCTCTGAGCCCCAGGACGTTGGGACCGCTGTCCTTAGTGAGGCCTGTCTGTAGAGATCAAGGGGTGTCCTTGGGACCTGTTTCCCACTGCTCCAGCCCTCTCAGGAGCTTTGCTGTCCTGCCCTGGCCTGGGTCCCAGGCATCTGTCCCTCAGGGGGCAGTTAACTTCCTCCTAAGTCCCCCTTTTCTAGAACCATCTAAATACCCAGGAGCACTCTTCGGAAACCCAGCAAGGCTGATCAGATGTGCTTGTCCAGGGATTCCAGAAGTGACAGGAAAGACCCAGAGCCCCTGGGTTGCGACGCTGCAGGGAAGGGCCTGGCTCTGGGGTTGCTTCTGTTTTTTCTTGTACTTAGCCGGAGTCTTTCTGTTGTTTTGCATTCTAAACAGCCTCAGCAATCGCACCGGCTTTTCCTCGTTGCGGCTGCTGCTCTGCTTACCTCTGCCTTTTGCCCCGTTCTGCTGCAGACCCCTCCTCACTGGCTTCCATCACTGTTCCTGGACACTAAGAGGTGGACAAGGGTTCCCCGGGTCACACTCGTCGCTGGGCTGCTGGTTGCTTTGCAAAGCTAAGTGGATTCTGGCCAGTGACATCTTGGTCCAGCTCTGATGTCTTTGGTCCCTGCAGGGCCACTCTGCACCTGTATGTCCCCGGGCTCCTAAACCCTGCTCTTTGCAGATCATTGCCCATTTCACAGAAACCAGAAGACCCTCCGGCCTGAACTTCCCACCAGCTGGCAGGGTCCTATATACCCTCCTGCCTGTGTCCCCATGTGGGAAGGCTGGGACACCTGTTCTGAGCAGGTCCCCTTCCCGCCCTTCTCCCCCAGGAGACTGATGGTCACCCCCTTGGTCACTGATGCCCCTCCCTCTCTTGCTTAAGCAATTAAACTCTCCCTCTGGCTCATGTTCCCCACCCCCAGTATGTTCTCCTGTCCTTTAACCCTCGAAGCCTCTCCATGCCCGTCTTACCTTTCTCCTTCCCTCCACTATTGAAGTCCCCAACTTCATGCCTCACCTCCCAAACCAACCTCTGCCACCCTGGTGGAGGGGCTGCCACTCAGCTGCCCAACCCAGGGCCCATCGGCACCCTTGCCCTCTGGTGGCCACGGTGGCCTCTGCCTCCCTCTCTCAGTGTGTCCTCCCCACTTTTCTGAGCTCCTTATTCCTCTTATCCTGACTCTTTCTTCCCCAGAGGATCATGTCCCTCCGCTGTCCCCCCAATTCTCCTTTCCTCTCTCCCCTCACCATTTGTGAGCTCGTTCCCTCTCAGGGCTTTACCCCCCTCAATGACACACCGCCTGCGGCTCTGACCTGTTCCTGAAGCTTCACACACCCCACCTGGATGTCTGCAGTGGACCCTGCAAACCTTTCCCTTCTCTCAGCAGCACCCCCAGTTCTCTGGGGGAGACACCCTCCTTGCAGTTCAGGGACATCTGACTCTCCCTCTGCTCCAAGAAGGGCATGTGACCCAGGGATGGGCACCTGGCTCAAACCAGCCAGAAAGAATGAATCCTGGTCTCTGATTAGGAGGAGCAGCTGAGGTGGCTCAGCTGGTGGGACAACAGGGTGAGCTGCTGGGGCCACCACCACTGCCACATGGGGGACCCTAAGCGAGGAGGGAAGCAACATGGAGATGGGGCAGGGTGGATTCCAGCGCCAGCCCTGGAGGGTCTGGATCTGTGTGCGTGAAGGTCACTGTTTCTGGACTTTTCTGCGGTGCAGGTCGACGCACTCTGTTTTGGAGAAGCTGGTCTGCCTTGGATGGTGGTTACTTGCCATCAGAGGCTCCCAGCTGGCCCCTCCAGCAACTCAGAACCTGCAGTCTCCTGAGCCAGCCACCCATCGCCTCACTTCCCAGCCCTGGGACAGCGCCACCTGCCCTGGGCGCGGTACCGGCTGGTGTGCTGAGGGGTTGCGCATCTCGCCGTCCCCGAGCAGCAGGCCCAGGGGGTTTTGCCACTGCTCCTCACCTCGGCCACTTCCAAACTGCGGTCCCTCCTGCCTGGACCATCTTGATAAGCTGCCCACTGGCTTCCTGCCTCATGCTGTTGAAAGATCATTCTGGAGCCCAGCTAGCACAGTGCTGGAGGGCCTCCCCTGACTCCCCTTCGGCTGGAGTCGAGCTCATGTGTTCAGGACCCTCTACCCTCTCGGACCCAGTCCTCATGCGCCAGGTGGGCCAGGCAGCGCACCCTGCCTCTGGCCACAGCTCACCCCACGCGGCCAGGCCCACCAGGCCCTGGCCCCAGGTTGCGCTCCTCAAGTCCCCTCAGGCACCTTTCTCCATGAACTTGGGCTGAGTCCTTGACCATCAGTACCTTTCACCTCTGACACCCTCAGGCGCTGTGCTGGCTCCCCCACTGAGCAATGTCCTTGTGTCCCAGGGTCACCTACCCCATCTTTCCTCTCCCTGGCTTCTGGAGGGCAGAGTCTGTTTCCTCACCTTCGATTTCCTCCCAGGCTGAGCTTGGTACCTGCGTGCATGGTGCTCAGCAAACACGGGCTGGGCAAATGAAGGAACAGAGCCCAGCCCAGGCACCTCCTGCTCCCCAGTCCCGTACCTGGTCTCCCGCCGGCCTCTTTCCAGGTGGTTCCAGAAGGTTCCAGAGCCCTGTTTCTCACCTGCGGGCCAGGCTCCCACCCTTCTCCAGGAGTACTTGCAAAGAACCCTCCAAGAACCCTGTTCCTAAGCCCTATTCTTAATCCTTTATCCTCCCAATTAAACATATTTTTTTAGAAGATGTAGGAAACAGGAAAATGGTCATGGTGTAACCTAGCTTTGGTGAGAAAGCACTGGTTGTCTTCCTCTTTTCCTGCCTCCCATGTCCTCGGCTTTCACTTCCATGCCCCTCACAGGTTCCCTCGGACTCCATCTTCCCCTCCTTCACTTCCAGGCAGCTTCACGTTTCACTCTGCTGTTTTCCAGCAGGATGCAAACCGTCAAGAATCAGCACTTCGATGTAACTTGGGTGGAGGGATCAGCTAGGAAAGCAAGGCAGGTAGGAATGATCTGGAACGTTCCAGAGGACAAGGGCAAGACAGGGGTGGGGAAGCTCTGCTTGCCTATCTGGCTTTTTTGGATACTGCCTGTCTGGAGCCAGAAAAAGGAAGGGTACCCTTGGGTGAGTACGTCAGGGCAGGGGCATGGGGGCTGCGGGGGGGCTGAGCTCAGAGCCAGGGAGCCCACTGCTTGCCACACAGCAGCCCTACTGAGCTTTCCGGCAGATCTTGGCACAGGGTTTGTGTGAAGTTCTCAGGAAGCCAAGTGCAATCCCAAGTGCCAGTCTGACAGAGCCTCACCAGTTCTGTGCATGACACTGAGACTGAATCGGACTAAGGATCTCAGGAAGGGGAGTCTGAGCTGAAAACAGGACTGGCTTCATGCAGTGTGACCTGCTGTGTCGTCCAGTGTGCCTAGGCTGGGAAGGGGCCGCGTGCTTGAAGTGCAATGCTTCCAGGGCGCCATCTTGAAATTCTCAATGATGTTGTCTTTGAACTAGGCTTGGTAAGCAGAGTTTGATAGAATGTGCACAGAGGCTTGGAACACTTTACTTTTTACCATCAGGGATTGAACCTAGAGGTGCTCTACCACTGAGCCACATCCCCAGCCCTTTTTATTTGGAGACAGGGTCTCAACTAAGATATTAAGGCCTTGCTAAGTAGCTGAGGCTGGCTTTGAACTCGAAATCCTCCTACCTCAGCCTCCTAAGTTGCTGGGTTACAGGCGTGCACCACCATACCTGGCTAGAACTTTCATGTCCTCAGCTCACTGGACGTGGATAAAGACAAAGCACAATAACCTCAGGCACACACTCTGTAGTGTGCAAAGTACTGTGGAAATAACCGAGAGCGAGGAAGGAAAAGAGTCGGGCCCACCCAGAACAGCACCAGCTAGCACAGAGAAACAGTATCTGAGAAGCAAGAGGAATGCCTTTTTTTTTCTTTACATTTTTCTATCACTTCTAAATTTTCCCCACTGAGCAGGTCTTACTTTTATGGAAAATCCCCGTGAAAGAGCTGTGTTAGGGCCAGGCGCAGGTGGTACTTGCCTGTAAACCCCGTGACCCAGGAGGTCGAGGCAGGAGGATTCCAAGTTCAAGGCCAGACTGGGCAACTTAGTGAGACCCTGCCTCAAAATTAAAAATAAGAAAAAAAGAGCTGGGGATGTAGCTCAGTGGTAAGGCACCGTGGGGTCAGTTCCCAGTACCACCCCCAACACACAGCCACGCTTCGTCCAGCAGGAAGGCAGGGCTGGCAAGCCCTGCGGCCCCTCGCTGGCCTCCGAGCCTGGGAAGCAGACGCCACTGTGCCCACTAATTCCTGCCCTGAGGGCAGGCGGGGCTCGGGCAGCCCCCCGCAGGGGCCAGCCATATCACTTCCCCGTTTGGCTGTGGCTTCCTTCCCTTAAAGTAAAACGGGAAAGGAGTGACCACTTGTTTCTTATTTAGGACGTGGACTTTGGCAGCCTAGACTTGGAGGGGACTGTTTTGTTGTTGTTAACGAGCAACCTTCAATTATAAGTTTAAAATAAACCCAGTCCCCCTCCCTGGTTCCCGGCCTCCCTGGGGAGGTAATGGAAAGAGAAAGGCCTGGCCGCCTGGGGCCTGCAGCTCTGCACCAGGTCGAGGCCAGCAGACAGGGCCCTCTTGCCTGTTGGTCCCTTCGAAGGGCCTTTGGAATCCATAAACATGGCAAAAATGCAGAAATGGCAAACAGGACTTCTGGGTGACTTGTGTGATGTGGCTGCCCAGGATCTGCACTCTGTGAAACCACGACAGGGTTCTGCACTCCTCTCCTGAGACAGTGCTGCACTTTGGATCAGGAATGTCCCTCAAAGGCCCAAGGTTCAGTGTGGTCCCGTCCGTGGTGCTACTGGGAGGTGGTGGGACTTTAAGAGGCAGGGCCTGGTGGAAGGAAGTTAGGTCACTGGAGGTGTGCGCTTGAAGGAGATATTGGGACCCTGGTCTCTTCTCCTTTGCTTCCCAGTTGCCATGCAGTGAGCAGCTACCTCACCACACATTCCCACCATGACGTGCTGTCAGAGCCCCAAAGCCATGGACCAACTGACCAGGGACCAAAACCTCTGAAACTGTGAGCAAAAAGAAGCCCGTCCTCTTTAGAAGTTGTTTTGTTTTCTCAAGTGTTTTGTTCCAGTAACACGAGGCTGACTAACACAGATGGATTCTCTCTTGAAGAGCTGTCTCTGCAGCTGGCTGTTGGGTTCATCTTCTGTGAATCACATTTTGGGCTCTAGACCAGAGCTTCCCAAACCTGAATGCGCTCATGAATCCCCTGGAGTGCTTGTAAAATTGTGGGTGCTGACTCAGCAATTCTCTCTCTCTCTCTCTTTTTTTTTTTTTTTTTGGTACTAGGGATTGAACCCAGGGACACTCCACCACTGAGCCACATCCCCAGCCCTATTTTGTATTTTATTTAGAGACAGGGTCTCACTGAGTTGCTTAGGGCCTCGCTAAGTTGCTGAGGCTGGCTTTGAACTCTCGATCCTCCTGCCTCAGTCTCCCAAGTGCTGGGATTACAGGTGTGTGCCACCACACCCGGCTGAGGTTCTCATTTTTAACCCACTCCCAGGGGATGTGGATGCTGTGGGTCTTCAGAACCATACCCAGGACAGTGAGGCACCAAGAGGTGAGCTTCATCCTGGGTGCTAAGTCTACACAGGTGGCTCCTCCCACAATGAGGCTGTGACAGTCCTGGCTTCAAGGAGGGCTGAGCAGGTGCCTCCCCTCCCAACTCCAGGGTGGGGACATGTGATAAGCATCAAGGCCTGAGGCAGTCCTGAGGGACAATGAGGTCAGTGCTTTGAGTGGGAAGGTGACCAGGTTATGCAGCCAGAGGAGGCCAGAGAGAAGGCAGTGAAACGTGAGAGGTCTTTGAGGGCAGTGGCTGCATCTCCCACAAGCCCCTGCTCTGACTGCTTCCCCTAGACATTTGGGGAATGAAGACGTCCCATGGAAGTTCAGGAAAATGGTTGGAGCCTTCCATGCCAAGACTTCACAGAAGTATTAATAACACCTCCAGCATTAGCTCACCTAATCTACACAACGGTCCCCCCAGCAGGTCCTGCAGCTTTCCCCCTCTTAGGGATGGGGGTATGAGGCAGAGCCAGAGCTGGGATTGCAGGCCAGCCACCTGGCCCTGGAGACCGCTCTGGGCCCTGGCCCTGGAGACCGCTCTGGGCCCTTCCCCCAGCTGCCGATGCCTGGGGGCAGACTGCTGGCTGTGTCTTCAGGCTGAGCTTGGGATCCTTTTGCCAGTGCAGGTTCAGCTCCACCTGGACAAATTCCCAGGTCCACACACCCCTCATCCGAGTTCCCACAAGCCAGGTCCTTAGTAAATGTTAGGTTCTTTCAAGTGTGATGTTCTTTCCACTCATGAGAGGTCCCCAAGAGTCCTCTTCACAGGGATAGAAAGCAGGGGTGGGAGGAGGGAAGCAGGCATCAGTGTTCAACGGGTGCGGAGTTTCAGTTTGGGATGATGAGAACCTTCTGGACTGGATGGTGATGGTGGCCGCACAGCAGTGTGATGTATTCAACACCACCGCATCGCACACTTGAACAGGCGGAGACCATCAATTTTGTTACGTGCACTTTTATCACAAACACAAAGACGTGCTGTTGTAACTTGAAGTACCAAAGGCCCCATCCAGGCTTGGCTTGGGCCTAAATCTGCAGGGTACAAAGAGACTGGTGGCCAGTCATCTTGTGGGTCAAAAACACTGCAGTGGTTTGGATAATGCCCGGCAAAGGCCTGTATGTTAACCATAGTGCCACCAGGTCACCAGCCTGTGGCACTATTGGGAAGTGGAGGAACCTTTAAGAGGTGTCGCCTAGAGGGAGGTGTTTAGATCACTGGGGATATTGGGACCCCAGCCTCCTCGTCTTTTTTTTTTTTTTTTTTTTGGTACTGGGTTTGAACCCAGGGTCACACTCCCAGTCCTTTTTGTATTTTATTTAGAGACAAAGTCTCACTGAGTTGCTTAGGGCCTTGCTAGGTTGCAGAGGCTGACTTTGAACTTGTAATTCTGTTTCAGCCTCCGGAGCTGCTGAGATTACAGGTGTGCACTACTATGCCCAGATCCCAGCCTCTTCTTTTTAAAAAAACTTTTTTAGTTGTATATGGACACAATGCCTTTATTTATTTTTATGTGGTGCTGAGGATCAAACCCAGTGCCTCACATGTGCGAGCAAGCACTCAACCACTGAGCTACAACTCCAGCCCCCCAGCCTCTTCTTGTTTCTCTTTTTTTGTTTCCTGGCTGCACAGGATCAACCTCCCCTCTACCTTGCACTCCTTCCCTGATGTACTGGGCCACCACAGGCCCCAAAAATCCTATCTCAAGATTAAATAAAAAGGGCTGGAAATGTACCTCAGTGGTAGAGCATCCCTGGGTTCAATCCCCACCCAAAAAAATAAAATTTAGAAAATAACAAGATTGTCAATGAGTTTATAACACTATCTAGAGTCAGCTTCCTCTGCAACCAGCTTCCTGTGGGGTTGCTTTTAAAGAAGCATGCCCTAGGTAGAAGGCACAGGGCTTAACCTATTGCCACTTTACAGTGAGAGATGCCTCCACACATGGGTTTTGACCAGCCCTGGGGTCACTGTCCCCTCCCCTGGCTGAACCTCGCTTGCACTGATGTATTTTGAGTTCCCCTTCCGTCTGGTGCAGACTTGATCCCGTACCCCTGGGTTGGGGAAGGAAAAGGCAAGCTGACCTAGAGTCTCCGTGGCATGGAAAACAGACTTACCGGCTTGGCTGTGGTTAACCAACAGTGCAAAGTGGTTCCAAGGGGCATCCCAGCCCCGGCTGTCCCTGTGGCAGTCCCCACAGCTGCAGCCATGTGGCTTTTAAAGATGCTCCTATGGCAACCAGGCTTCCCACAGATGTCCATGTGGGCAGGAAGCAGCCTGCGATTCCTGGAAGGCACCTGATACCTATTACCTGCGCGGAGCAGGCTGCAGGTTTGGGGACAGGATCAGAGCAAATCACAGGACAGTGTGACCGGCAAACTGCCGTTTTTAAAATATAATATTTATTGCTTAGATGGTTTGATACAGAACAGCCTTCTTTTCATTCTGAATTTGGAAGTTCTATACAACTGAGTACAAAGAGGAACAAAAAGTACCAAAACCAAACTTGTGATTCTCTGTTCATGTGGCATAGACCAGTTTTGTACATAACATGTAGCAGCAGTTTTTAAGTTCCCTTTAGAAAAATATGAAATCTACACATTTATTATTGTTTCCTGTTTAATGCATGGGCTGAAATCACTAGGATCAACTTCCTTCTTGAAGAAAGAGAGGAGAGGAAAGAGACGCACGTATGATGAATCTGTCTGAAACTGGCATCCGGCTGCCACGTAGCTTCCCCAGCGGGGTGTGGGTGTTCTGTTTGTTTTGTTCACACAGCCAGGTGTTTCATGTAGTGATTGAATCTCAGCACTGTGTCCATTAATTAAAGAGAAAGAAAAACTTGCACCTCAAAAAACTTTTCAAAAGATCCACATATATATATATATATACACATATGTATATATATATATGTAAAAGCCCTGAGAGAAGGAGAAAGAGAATCAAACAAAATGTATAGAAACAAATTAGCTGGACATGCAAACTAAGCTATGATTCACCCAGCGTTTAAACAAATCACAAATTTCACAGTTTAATATAGGGGAGGGGGGGGCAGAACAACAAATACATCTGTCAACCTCACTAATAAAATGTGGCAAGACCTTATTGACTACAAGGGTATAGATCAAGGCTAAATAAAGCTTTAAATCAATAGTGATTATTGCGAGCTGCAGCCCCAGCTACATACGTGGCTGGGAGCTGATCCCTGCTACATCTCACCGCAGCGTAGAGTTTAGTCATGGCTTCTCCCCACAGTATTGCGAGTTTAGTGTGGAGAGTTGCAAGGAAAAACAAAACACAAGGAACCCCAAATAATAATAACAATGAAAATAACAATAACAATACTAATAATAATAAAAAAACAACTAAGGGATGCATGAACTGGTTTCAACTTAGAAGACCAAGGGATCATTGGTTCTGATCTGCATTCATCTCTACAGTAAATAAAATCTCGTTTTTAAACTGGTTCATATACCCCAATACAGTTAAAGATCATGTATACCTCAACCTTTTTCCTTTCACATGCAAAGACACCACTTTTTAATTTTTCAAGAATATCTATCTTCCTTTGAAGTCAGGGTGGTTGGGTTTTAGCCACTAGAAATGAAATGGGGAAAAAGGGATCTGTGTGTCTCTGGGCACAAGTATAAGCAAAGGAAGAGCCCGTGGAGCCAGAAAGCGCCAGTGGGAGAGGCTGGGCAGAGGGGCACCCTCCCTAGGGAAAGGCGAGGCTCCACGGGGGTGCAGCAAGCAGGGGCCCCCCCGGCAGCAGTCTGGCTCAGGTGTCCTTAGGGGCTCGGCTCAAGGGCAGGAGGCGGACACAAGGTCAGCTGCTGTAGGATCTGATTTTCACCGCTGGTGGCTGCAGTGAGGGGAGTCTATCACCTGCACAAGATGCTCATGAATAAAAGGAATCCTGCCTTTTTTGCACCCAGGGCTTCGGGTCACTTAAGGAACAAGTGACAGCACATTGGTCTTTAAGCACCAACCCTACATCGCAGGAAGGTAAATAGAAATCTCTCATCTTAAACCTTGCATGTACTTTTATTACCAGTAGTAGTATTTCCTTACTTCTCAATGACAGTAGCACAGCCGGGGGCAAGGCTTGGACTGGGCTTAGCAGGAAGACTGGGACACCTTGCTCACGGGTGACATGCCTGTCACCACCTGGCTTCCTCCAAAACCACCCCTGTGGCGCCTCGGGCCTGGCCCGGCGTCTTGGAGGCCTGCTCCCTGCCACACTTGCGGCCTTGCTCTCCCCCATCCAAGCCATCCTCGCTGTGTTCTGGAGGCCAGGCCCCTGCCGCAGTCTGAGTACAGTAGAAGAGCGATCACCAGAGCGTGCGGGGAACCTGCAGGCACAGGTCATGCGGGGACCTGGGGGTGGCGCAGGTCTCCCAGGACAAATATTGTCCATTTGTTTCTGCTGACTGCAGAGCCCAGCAAACTGATGAACTAATAATAATAATAATAATAATAATATTAATAATAATAATAACATATACCAAATGGGAAGGGGGAAATCAAATAGATGATATCCAGGTATGTTTTCCATAGGTTAAGTTGCTGGGGAGGTAACTCTTCTCTGTAAATTACGAATGGATATCTTGGAACTTGAATAGTCGTTATTTCTAACATGGAAAGAGTGGAAACAAACATGAGGTTGAAGTGAGAAATCTCTCCTGATTTGGCTCGAGCCACATTGGAAACCTTCACCAACCACATTCTGCAATAACAAGGACCAGATCACAGCTCCTCTAGGTAGCAAACGGGGGGAAAAAAAAAAAAAAAAGGTCTAGTTGAGAAATCAGCATCACATCCATCTTCTCGCTGGTCATTTACAAGACATGAAATTCACATCATTTTCTTCCAGTTATTGCTATGGGTGTCCACGGGTATGTTTTTTTCCTCCTGTTTCCAGCTCACAGAACAAACAGTACTATCACAGATTCACAAAAACAAGCGCACACACACATCAATACGAAAGGTAACATTAATGCTTAAATGAAGAGGTCCTCCCCATACAATTCGTTAAAATATCTGCTTTGTTAAAAAGTCATTCTGGGAAAACACAACACCCACGATGACACAGGAGGATCCGTAGTAGTTAAGGCACTGGAATCGGCACGTGCTGCGGCCCGCAGGCGCGCGGTAAGGCTATGGCACAGAGCTGGTTGGCCCCGCTCCTGCTCCTCTCTCTTGCCCCCCCTCGCTCCCCGACAGCTGAAGGACAAGGAAGAAACCTCATGAAATATAGATCTGAGACGCTATGCTCTGCTGGCGTGTCTGTGTGCTGGGGACGGGGGTGTCATTCCATCCCCAGGAGCTGTGAGCTGCCGTCGGCAGTGGCCAGCACGGGGTGGGCAGGCCTCTTGCTGCACAGCTCCAGCAAGTCCTGCACCAGGGCCTCGGGGCTCCCAGGGTCGGGGTCACCCGGAGGCGCCTGCTCCTTGGGGGCGCTGCGGCTGGGCTCGGCGGCCCGCCCCTTCTCCTCCCCGTGGCTGCAGTCCTTCCCAGTGCTGACCAAGCTCTCTTTGCGGCTCCGGGTGACAGCGACGTGGTTGCTGGTGCTGGGAGCCGCCTCGGCCTCATTCTCTGAGACGGGGTTGGTGCCGCTGTGGGTGGACTCGTTCTCGCTGTCCTCCTCGGCCCGCTCCTCCTTGTCACTGTCCTTGCTGTGGTGCTTGCCGTGCCTGGCTTTCTGGTGGATTCGCTGGTGCCGGACCAGGCTGTGCTTCAAGGTGAAGGTTCGCTCGCAGGTCTGACACTTGTACGGCCTTTCCCCTGAGGGATGGGACAAATAAATACGTCTGTTATCCCAAGGCCACTCACTGGTCCTGCCTCCCCTGCTCTGCATGACAGCAGCAGACAGAACAGAGCACCCGGGCAGGGTTCTGGCCTACTCAAGGACACCCTCTTCTTTGTCTGAATTGGCATATGGAACAGGTGAGTTCCAGGGGACATATTCTCTCTTCTTTCCTCTCAACCCAAGTGTTCTACAAACTGATCTTGGAAACCAAGATCCCAGAGGCAGAAGCCTCGGATATGCAGGCTGGCCTTGCCCAGGGACTAGGAAAGAATGTCATGGAAGGACAGGATGGCTCTCTCCTAGGGCTCTACAAGGACAGCAGCGTCTCCTAAGTCAAAAGCACAAGGTCTCTGAGTTCCAAGGTGGAGCAGCTGGGCCTTTCCCGATGGCTCACAGACCGAGCTGCCAACAGCTGAGAACAGCACCTGTCAGCAGCCCAAGAATATCTCCCTGCTGAGAGCCAGGACTGTGGCTCTTCACACGGAGCACAGGGCCCAGTGACTGAGCCCGAGGCTGGTGTGAGTCTGGGGCCCGTGGGCCCGAAGGGGGTTGCAGCTGTGAAGAAGGAAAGTTGAGACCTCAACAGGGGCCTGGAGTGATTTGCTCTGGAAGAGAAGGGCAGAGAAAGGATGTCAGTATCTTTTGGCTTCCTAGCTTTACCCAGGCTACCTGCACCTCAACACATTCTCAGTGGCCTCTGGCACTGACTGCATCACTGCTCTGGAGGTGGGGGGTCACCCTCGGCTCCCCTTGGTGGCCTGCCCTGGTGTCCCCCTTACCTGTGTGGGACCTCATGTGCCTGGTGAGGTCCTGCAGGGACCAAAAGCGCTTGTTGCATACGCTGCAGACCTTCTTCCTCTTGTCTGCCTTGCTGGCCACACTCTTGGGGGAGTCTGTCTTTGGTTTCTTGTCATCGTCACTCTTCTCTGAGGACCTCTTCTCGGCTGTGCCCTCCCCATCAGAGGGGCCCTCTGTCTCCTCGTTCTGTGTTTCCACCGAGGCCTCCCTGGTGCCTGGGGCCGGCTCCACCACAGGGGGTTCGGTGGGCTTCTCCTCAGGCTCAGGGGCAGGGACAGATGGCGGCCTCTCTGCTGCTCTGCCAGCGTCTTCTCCCTCCAGAGGCTGTGCTTCCTCTTCATCCTTGGGCTCCTGGTGGCCATGAGCCTTCCTGTGGCGGCTCAGCGTGCCTGGGAACTTGAAGCTCTTCCCGCAGGTGTCGCAGGCATGCTTCTGGTCCTGCTGGGCTGAGCCCTGGCTGCCCATGGGGCCTGCCTCACCCTCGGCCAGCTTGAAGTCCATCAGCTTGCTGGCGAAGTCGAGGTCCAGGCTCTTGTTGCTAGCGGTGTCTTCCTCCGGGCCGTCCGCGTCTCCAGCGCTCACCTCCACGCCACACTCCTCCTCTGGCTCCTGCTTCTCCTCAGCCCCCTTCTCTTCCCCCTTCCCAGGGGAGGCTGCCTCTGCCTTGGCCACCTCCACAGGAGGGTCCGCTGCAGCCTGGCTGAACTCCATGGCTCCCTCTGATAGCAGTTGCTCTTTGTCCCGAGCGGTGAGGTCCAGAACCTCACCTGCCACCGCCAATGTTTCCGAGTCCGACTGGCTGTCTGTGTGAGCAAGCACAGCGGGGAAGGAGCTCAGGGGGGATGCCACCAAGCAGGCTCCTTTGAAGGGCTCTGCTGGGACTCGGTTGGGTCCACCCTGGCACCCTGGACCCCAATCTCAGTCAGGATTTCTCATCCCCAATCCTCATCACCCCTGACATCCTGAAGAGGGCCCAGGAGACTGGAGGAGGGCAAACTAGCCTCCACATCCCTGCAGGTGGTTCCCAGGGCTGCTGTGCCTGGAACCCTGGCTTCCACTGCCACACCCAGGACGCTCGGCCGCCCGCCCCAGGAAGGTGAGTGACTCAGGCAGGGCAGACAAAGGGCTGCGAGATAGGAGAGGGTGCATTCCAGAGACTGGCGGCACTAGGGAGGTGGAGGAAGCCAAGTTGTAAGTCATCTTTCCAGTGCAAAGAAACCACACAAACATGCATCATACACAGGGCCACCCTCCAGATCCTCTAAAACGCGGTCTCTGACAAGTTTCAGAGAACCACCCTCAGCGTGAGTTCTGTGTATAAAGTGTACACTCTTGCCCGACAGCTCATCTCCAGGTAGAGGTCAGAGGCAAAAGGAGACGCATGCACACCTGCAGCACCACGTGGGTGGAGAAACATCCCAGAGGGGAGGACCCCCTTTATGCCAGGCTGGGCCAGAGCCAACGAGGAGGGCAGGAGGCCCTGAGGGGCCATGGTGTGGGTGCTTGTGGGGATGAGGAATTCTGGGTTGCAGGCATCTCAGACTCTGACTTCCTGCCTCCTGACTTGTTCCCATCTGTCCTCTCTCCACAGCACTAGACGTGGAATGTCCACTGGCTTTTAATGACTCCAAGCAGGCAAGGAGCCCTGTGTCAGGTTGAATGAGGACTTAATGACTTTACATATGTGCTGTGACAGGGAAGCAGAAGCTGGCTGGGACCTACTCGTCAGTGTAGATTCAGTGTCCAGTTCATTACTGTGGGCCTTCAGAGGTGCCTCCGACAGACAGGGGAAGCTCAGGTTTCACAGCACACTGGAGGGACGCTCCCTCAGCGTGCTCCATCTCTGATAATAGAGCTTGAACTGAGCGAAGATGTGCACACCTAACCTGATTCTGCTTGCTGTGGCCAGTAACACCACAATGTCACCCCACGCCATCACTCCTCTTCAGTGGCTCATGTCCCATTATCTGCCATTGAGCTGGTCATGGGGTTGGGGTATGGAACTGGTACTGCCTCTCCTGTGATCTTTAGACATCACACCTGTTCTTCACAACCCCGAAGTTTCGGGCTCACCTGCAACCACTGCACAGCTGCTGTTGGGTATCATGAGATTTCAGAGGGAAATGTGATTCATGGTGAGAATACAGAACTTATGACAAAAAATAGGATTTCTGAGAGATGCATGCTGATATCTAGGTCACATTTCAAGAAAACCCAGATGCTCATTTTCTGGCAAAATTTGAATAGAGAGCATCTACAGGATGGATTCTGGATAAACTCTAAACAAAAATGCCAGGTGCCTAATTTATTTGTTGGCTTTGTGGGTAATTTGTTTAAAATGGTTTAATCTCTAGTTATTTCCACTTTTCTCTAGTATATCCTAGGCTATTACTCATTATTTTTCAGCAAAAAAACATGTTGTTAGTTTGATTCTGTTTTCTTAAGAAAGAAAACAGAATGCTACTTGCTATGTTGCCCAGGCTGGTCTTTAACTTGTGGGCTCAAGGGATCCTCCCACTCAGCTTCCTGAGCAGTGGGGTCTTTGGGCTCACACCACGTCCTGTACATGAATGAACTGCACAGAACGTATTTCAGATGATAAACCTAGAAAAAAAATCAAAATGAAATCTGAAACACTAAGAGCACACCACTCCACTCTCAGGCCCTTCCTCAGGGTGCATAATGGAGGTTCTCCCTAAGTACAAGGACAGGCCTGCTCACTTCCTCTTTCAACAAAGGCTGTGTGGTTGTCTTTAGCCAAATTTCCGCTAGGGGGTGTGTTTTAGCGCTTCAAGTTCCAAGCAACTCGACTTTCATTAGTGATTCCTGGGAACAATAGACTTAACCTGTTCACATAGCTTTAATATCCACCTTGAAAGGCCAGGTCCAGTATTGACCTCTTCCCTCTTCAAAACCTACATTCCCAAATACAGGTAGCTGAGCTGATGGCTTTTTATAAGCAATGCTATTTTTAAAAGTAAGCACTGATTTTCTGTTCCCACCAGTCCCTCATCCCTATTGTTAACTCCTAAGAAAATTGTGGGAAAAAGCAGAAGAAATCCTGGTAGGTAATGAACCCACAGCTCCTCCTGCAGGACAGCAGACAGGTCACCTGACAGATGGAACAGACACGACCAACCTGAACAGTGACTGATGGGCAGGGCTGCTCTGTGTGCGCTTCACCCGATGGTGGGATCAACGCTGGGGCCCAGTCCACAAGGACACATGGGATTTCAGGGCTGGTAAAGGGACCACCATCAAGAGAAAGCTTAAAAAACTTTCATGTTTACTAATTAAAAACAATCCTATCCAGGTGCCTATGCCATGGCTCTTCAGGCAGCATCTGAGGAGAACCAAGGGCATCCTTCAAGGGCAAAGTGGGCTAAAGGGCCTCTGCCCAGCAGAGTGCAGTTTCAGTTTAAAACTTAATATTTAATACAGCTCCTTGAAGGGAGAACTGCTCCCCCGCTGTAGCATTTTCGGCACCATTCTGGGGAAAATACCTGAGGTGCATTTTCATGAAAGATCTTATGGGACTGAAAAGTTACACGGACATTAGAGAACACACTTAGAGATTTTAAGAAAATGCAGTCTAGGCGTATACACCTAGAAAGCTCAAGAACTTCCTAGGTCATTTCCTGACTTTAACTGCCCAGAAGGGAGCCCCCCACCAACCTACACTCCTCCAGCACCATGCCCACCTGTTTGTAGATTTCTCCTTGAAATCCCTGAACTGTCTGCTTCTCTGACGTGCCTTCTTTCCCTCCTGAATCTCAGTCTTTTTTCTCACCATGAACTGTGACCACAGTTAAACCAAACCTATAAACTCTCTCTGCTGGCTTCACATTACAACATTCAGTGACTTTTCTTTTCCCAGAAGTTTTGTCCCTTTAAGAAAATCTACACAACTTCCGGGGCAGGGCCTTGAGAAAACAAACCTGTCACTGCAAACTTAAAAGCCAAATGTACCCACAGGCTAACATCAGGTGCTGAAGCCAAGCTTGGACTATAAAGTCTAATTCAGCCTTGGGTCTATGTGATCTACAGCTGTCCCAGTGGTCCCGAGATTCCCCGTGTTTTCCTTCCACAATAGGGATGCCAAGTGCAGTGAGCATCCGGCACACGGTTAGCACACTGTTAAGACTTGTGTGAAACACGGGACCCAAGCCTCCTCCACCTCCATTGTCAGCTGTCTTCCCTCCTTCGGAACTTGTGTGGAAAGGATCAGGTGCTGCTTTGTAAACCGGGCTGCCAGAAAACGTTCTGGGCTAACAGGTGCCCTGGCAGCCGAGGGTTAAACATTAACAGGAAGGTCTGCCAAGAAGGCAAGCTCTGGGGACAGCCGGGGGCCTCCTTGCACTTGAGCAGCAAGCAGATCCCCCAGGGCTCCCAGTGATCTAAACCAGGGGCATCATGCCTTTCTTCACTGAAGGACCTCTGTAAATTATGTGGAAATGGAATCTGGGGGACAGAGCCAGCAAAACCAACACTTTGCGACCCTTATGGGTCTGAACTGGAGGGAGGACTGGGCAGGTGAAGGGCGTTCAGAATCTTTCATTCGGGTTTGGTGGGAGGTATGTGCAAGGGCAGAGCTGGTTTCCCCCACAATGGAGCCAATTCTCATCCTGGAAATGGTACCCTCTCCAATGTGCCCCATTCCCTCTGACACTGAGGTATGGACTTAGTGTGGGTGCCTCCTACACTATACAGACCCCATCACACTCACAGCTGAAGACGAGGACCCTCGGGACACAATTACAACTCTAGAAAAACATAGTTGGGGAACCTCCATGGCTTGGCTCCAAGCAGTGGGAAATGTGGAAATGTCAAGCTTTTAAGGTCTGCAGAACTGAATCCAGTACTTGCTCTCCTCTTATGGTTCCTTCTGTGTCAAAGTGACCTGCAGTAGCCTATTTTTGTTTGTTTTGGGGGTGGTATACCCCAGCAGTCTAAAATGATGGCAGATACTGAGCAGAGGATGTGAGTAAGTACAGAGTAAGCTGTAGGGAAAAGGTGGCAGAAGCTGAGTGGGCAGCTGTTAATTGCTCTGTAGGGGCTGGAGAGAGGAAGCGCACATCAGCACAGAGAATCACACCGGGTTCAGGTCAGGCAGAGACGTGATTAAAGAAAGGACATGCATACTGCTTCTCGAACAAGGACAGTCTTATACTGGGAAGAGAGTTATTGAAAAGAAAAACACCCCACTTTGCTCTGCCTGGCCCCTCCCTGGCGAGGGCTCAGCACCCCCAGTTCCTATAATAATACATGGATGCCCCTCCCAGTAAGCCCCTCCCTGCTCCACGATGCTGCAGAGGCTGGGAGTCCCCCAACTTTAAGGCTTCACATTCCTTTTAGAGGTGTTCATACCCAGAGCTAAAACTGTACACCTCCCACATATCCCAGCTCCCAGCACTAGGAGCAAAGGCCAGCTTCTGCCAGGAAGGTGCTGATCTTCCCTAGCAGCTTTGACAAGTCACCTAGGGGCACTGCCATTGTTTCCCGAATTGCCTGGGCTTCTGGCTCCGGTCAGTCTTGCATGCCTAGGCCACTCTGACCCAGGAGTCTGCTCCCAGTCCTCAGCAGGCGCCTGAGCTGGCCTCAGCCATTAGCAGAGCTCTGGGCCGCCCTCCGCTCTCCCTCTCTGGTTCTCCATCACCTGGAGGCACTACCTGTGCTATCATGGGATCCAACATCACTCTCTTTTGGGGGGATAAGCCCGTTTCTTCTCAGGGAACAGGTGGTAACTCCGTGTTTGCGCAACTGGTGGCGTTCACAGTTAGATTTGGTAGAAAAGAAGGCATCGCATTTTTGACAAGGGAAGGGTTTCTGACCTGAAGCAGGAAAAAAAATATATATTTATCTGACTTTCTACTGCAATGAAAAAGAAAAGTCGCTTTTGATTTATTCTCTTGGGATTGCTGGCATTTGTTCTCCCCCACCCTCCACCCCTTCCTTTTTTTTTTTTAATTTAACCTTTATTTTATCTATTTGTTTTTATGTGGTGCTGTGCATCAAACCCAGGGCCTCACCCATGCTAGGCAAGAGCTTCCTTTTAAGAAAATAAACAAAATACATTAAAAACAAAACAAAACAGAAATACCAATGACTAAAATAACAATTTTCCCTCAATCTGAGTGAAATGGAATGAGCTTTTGTCTTCAAAACACTAAAAGAAATTTAACAATGAAACCAAGCTATATATGTTTAAAGTAAAACAATGGCACTATAATTAAAAACATTAAATAACGATAATAAAGAAATAAGAGTGAAGGGATTTCAGAGCATAGTAAGACAACACCTATATTCAACCACAAAGAAAACACAGGGATTTCTAGCTTGGCAAACAGTGAAGATGCTGGGGGAATCAAATGGGATGGGTTGGCAGGCAGACCTAAATCCCTGGATCATCTCAGGGGTCCACGGGAGAAGTCAGGGAGCCCCCCCATTCAGTTCAGCAGGTCCCCGTTATTGACTAGGTGGCTGTGGTTTCCCATGGGGACAGGAGCAGTGTGTCCCATCTTCCCAGGATTCCACCTGTGCAACTTCTGCCCAAGGCCACTGGGGTCCTCGTGGGTAGAGACTGGAGGTCTTCTTGTCCCATTAAAGATTCTTTGCTCCCCTGCTCTGAGCTGGTGACCAGCACATAACTAAGTGCGCTTGCTCCACAGATATGCAGCAGGGAGGAAACACCGGGCCGCCTGCCCCACGCCAGTCCCACCCCAGCTCTACAAATGGGCAAAACGCTGAGGAGCGGCCTCCCCCCTCCCTCCCTCCCCAGGGGAGTCTTCAGTTTTGGTCGGCCTATCCTCTCCTTTTATTTGGATTCCTTTTGTACTGTAAACACCATGTTTCAAAATGCAAGTAAAGTTCCTCTGCAACTGGTCCTATGTTTATGAGGACCAATGGGAGGGCAAGGGCGGGGTGGGGAGGGAGAGCACATATGAGAAAGGGAGAGAGAGGGAGAGCAGAAAGGGGACCTGGAGGAAGAGGGGAGGAAGCAGAAGGAAGGAAGAGGAGGGGAGGAGGGAGGAGGTCAGAATAGGAAGAGAGCATTGGAGGGGAGGATAAAGGACAGGAGGAGGAGCAGGAAGGATGGAGAGGAATGAGAATTAGAAGAGGGGCAGAGAGCCGGGTGTGGTGGTGCATGCTTGTAATCCCAGCGACTCAGGAGGCTGAGGCAGGAGGATGGTGAGTTCAAAGTCAGCCTCAGCAACTTAGTGAGGTGCTAAGCAACTCAGTGAGACCCTGTCTTTAAATAAAATACAAAATAGGACTGGGGATGTGGCTCAGTGGCGGAGTGTCCCTGAGTTCAATCCCCGGTTAAAAAATAAATAAATAAAGAAAGAAAGAAAGAAGAAGAAGAAGAGGGGCAGAGAGGAGGGAAGAGTGAGGAGGAAGGGAAGGAATAGAGCCAACAGGAAGAGAGGTGGGAGGAGAGGAGGAACAGGTGGAATGGGAGGAGGAGGTAAAGACGAAGGAAAAAAAGGGGAAGATCAAGGTGGATGAGGCAGACTTCATGGAAAGAGTAAATGGTGGTCCATCATTTGCTATGTCACTAATTCTTTCTCCCCCAATCACACAATTCTAGATTCTAGTTTCCAGTCTCACAGTGGAAAAGATGTTATGTACTGAACCTTGGGACTGCCAGGGACAAACGCAAGAGTCCAGGCTTGCAGTAAGAGTCACTGGCACAGCTCCCACAAAACAAGGACCTTTGGCCCTGGGTTTAGATCAATGCTGAAACGTCAGCTAAGCCTGGGCTAGGGCAGTGCCTACGGTCAGCTGCTTGATGCAGTGCTCAGTAAGGCCTGGTGCCTGGGGTGAGCGAAGGGCTGCAGGTTTCCCATGGCAAGGAAGGGACACCATCAACTGAAGCAGCAATGAGGCCAAACGTGTGCCAGGAGTCATCAAAGATAAGACATTTACTCCTTTCTGAGCTCAGAGACTTTAAGATGATGCTTCCAAATCTCCTTTGGAACTGTTTGTGAAGAGAGACAGGCTGCGGGATAGCTCCGTGGTGGAGTCCTGCTTAGGATGTGCAAGGCCCTATGGGAAACCTGGGAAGGGCTGAACAGAAAGCCAGAATCCTGGTATGTGTACTTCTGGGGAGTCACACAAAATAATGGAGGACCACCAATTGCTCAGAAGAGCCCCTGACAAAGTTCTGCAGGTGTTTTCTGCTAAATGAATAAGAAAAAACCCACATTACCTTTTTTTTTTTTTTTTGCAGCTCTGGGGATTGAACCTTGTGCTTGCAAGGCAAGCACTCTACCAATTGAGCTATATCCCCAGCCCTTAACTTTTATTTTTAATCATGCTTTTGTGTGACTAGCTATAAAGTACTGGTGCATTTTCCAAATTATTTCTACTTTCACTAAGAATTGAACATAGTATTTAATAATTTCAAGTATGAATGAAATACTTTTCCCTTAATATTTTATTGTCAAAAGGCAATATGGTGATGCACACCTGTAATCCCAGTAACTTGGGAGGCTGAAGCAAGAGGATTCCAAGTTTGAGGCTCTTTCTCAAAAATAAAAATATAAACAACTGGAAATGTAGCCCGGCAATATAGCACCCCTAGGTTCAGTCCTCAGTACCAGAAAACAAACAAAAACCAAACAAGCAAAAAACGCCTCACATTTCATTTCACTGCAAATGTCCTTACATTTTAAATAACAGTA
The DNA here is from genome assembly GCA_020662805.1 of Glaucomys volans. Taxonomy (NCBI): domain Eukaryota; kingdom Metazoa; phylum Chordata; class Mammalia; order Rodentia; family Sciuridae; genus Glaucomys; species Glaucomys volans. The sequence goes on from JAJEJO010000370.1 coordinate 57,199, forward strand.
TTCTTCATGCCTTGCAAGGATTGTAGAAATAGTATTTTAGTATTTTAAAACAGGTTTCGAAAACACCTGTGTCTAGTCACATGATTTTATTAATGTGGTAACTGCCCCACATTACTGCTCTAGAAGGATGTTCATAAGAATATCCGTCACTTCAATGAATTACCCTTGTACCCAGGACCAACGGCACCCCCCAACTCCAATGTGAGCATTAAAAGCATCAGCAGGCCAGGAATCATTTGCACAGACCAGTCAAAAAAGGAAGAGAGACATTTGATGTGAAACCGTATTCTCCAGAAGGCACAGGGGCAAGAATGAACAGTGAGAGTAAGTCTGCCAAGGAGATCAGGACTTTGTCTGTCAAGATCAAGAACATAGACTGGAAATATTTCTGTTCATTTTCCAAAGAAAATCAAGGTCAGGATAGTAGGTTACGACTTGGATGGAAAACCTGGCAGTTGCTGTTCTTTCTGTAACAAGACAACATAGCTCGAGCCCCCAGGGTACTGCCATCACCCCTCTACCCTCGAGGGGAAGGTGTCTTCCTTCTGGTATTTTTTCCTATTGGCAGAGGTGTACCCAGGGCTGGGTTAAGAGCGGTCAAAGCTGCCACTTAAGAAAGTTAAAAGCGGTGAAATACAACAGGTGTTCAAGGTGCTTAACGCATTTACGTGAGGACATCTTGTTAATTTAAACTCTGATGCTTGCTGCCCAATAGTAGTGGGAAGGAGGGTCTTGAGTGGGAAGAGCCTGAGCTGGCCAAGAAAAGGAGCTTGAAGCACCAGTGACAAAGCAAGCAAGCCAGGGCATCTCAGAACGTCAAGAGCTGGAAGGATCTTGGACATCACATGGTCCCAAGCCTGTCACTGTGGGATGAGGAACCAGAGCAAAGGGAAGGAGGAAGAAAGTGAGGACAGAGACTGAAAGGGACTGGCTGTGTCTTCTGGCACCCTGTCCTCTACCTGCAGCTTAAAGGCACAGGATGAGATGCTCAAGAGGGTTAGTGTTGTCTTCTCAGTGGTGACACGTTCAGGGAGAGAAAGGTTAAGGAACCAGGAACTGTCCCCATTGACAGGAAGCTTTGGGCTGGGAGAAAGCCAGAGGGGGGATAGGGGGAAGAAGGCAGGTGTGCGTGGAGAACACGCCAGGGGACATGAAAGAGGCCAGCTTCCTCATAGATGCAGTTCCGAGAACCTGAACAGGGGAGAGGAAAGCTGAAGCCAGGTGAGAGTGCTGTCAGGTGGCAGGTGGAGCCCCCTAGTGGAACACCTTTCTCAAAAAAAAAAAAAAAAAAACAAAGTGAGACCTGGTCCCGTCTAGGTGCGCCTGTACTGGGGGTGGGTAGACCACAGAACATGTGTTTGAGACAAAGGAGAGGCCAAGGGAGTTTCCATGAGACAGCATGAGGAGGCTGACCTCAGGAACACAGGCAGTCTGCTTACAGCAGGAAACCAGATGCTGCTTAATGCTGTTCACAGGAACTCAGCTACATTTTCTTTATTACTTACTACTTTTTCTTTTTTTGTGATAGGGTCTTGCTATGTTGCTCAGGCTGGGCTCAAGTGATTCTCTTGCCTCAATCTCCTGGGTAGCTATCAGCTAGATTTTAATACTACACTTAAAAAAACTAAAACAAAAAAATACAAAACATCCTCTGTATTATACCACCTTCATTTACAGGGTTGCTGTTGAGTCTTAAGTGTATGCCTTCAGTCATCTTTTCAAGTTTTGGAGGGAGCATTTCACAGAAGCCTATGAAGTCAGGGAGCTAAGTGACTCTGATAGACAGCAGAGCTGTAGACCAGGGAAATTTCTGGTCTGTGGGAAGATGATTTCCCAGGCTTTTTCCAGCTTTAATGCTTGATGAATGGAAAATGTTCTCACACAGCACCAGACATAGCAGAGTGCTCAACATACATGACCTAATCGAGGCAGTGCCAAGGCTATCCCTGGAAGCTGAATAGCGGTACACAGTAAAGGAAGTTAACGGAAACCGGTGGGCACCAGAATTTATATGGTGTATAATACAACTGTGCAGCCACTAAGATTCCAATCCACAGCGTGCTGATGCCCGCTGTGCTCTCCTCTAGTCTCAAACCACTTCCCAATCTTCTTCATGCAGCCATGTGCAAACACAGGGAGGCGCGGGAAGGCCTCCACGAGAGCACCAGCAGGCTCTGATGATAGCGGGGCACCGCAGGCTCTGGTGTGGAGCTTTGGCTGTACCTCTCATCACTCACAGGACTGCCGGTGAGTAACTTCGCTCCCTCCCCTAGGCCTCGATTTCCTCATAGCAACGTCACACTCATAGGAATGTCATGAACACCAGCTCTCAGAACCAAGAACACCAAGAACACAATAGGACTGGATGCCAGGGACTGGACCCAAAGAGACACCTCTAATTAAGGTCATGGTAACTATGAAGGGAGCAGTAGCAGAATGTTTATATTTACATCCATCCTACCCCATCTGGAACAAGTCTTACATCTTCTTTGCTCAGGTTCAGATGCTACCAAATTTTATTCTATTCTATTCTATTTTTTTGGTACTGGGGACTAAACCCAGGGAAACTCTACCACTGAGTTAGATCTCCAGTCCTTTTTATTTTTATAAAATAAGGGCCAAATTATAAAACAGGGCCAAATTAGGCTGCTGGCTTGAACTTGTGATCTTCCTGCCTCAGCCTTCCAGGTTGCTGGGATTATAGGCTGGCTCAGATGCTACCAAATTTCAAACCAGTGATGACACTCTGACATTCAAAAGCCAGGTAACAACAACACTGGATTCTCAAGTGGGACTGTGAATTGAGCATCTACTCCAGCACAACTCTCAAAAGGAAATTCTGGCTGCTCCAGTTTCTTAGGGTAATTGCCAGTTTACTGGGAAAAGAATTGTCTTTAGATAAATGGCCTCAATACTTTTTGAGAAAAATGTGCACAATGTCTACTGAGCACGGGACTGTCATCTGGAAAAAGATGGGAGGCTGTGTGATGGAAGGGCAGAGGAGACAGGGGAGGAGGGGTCAGAAGCAAGCCGATCACCAGATCTAGACCATCTGCTTTCTGAAAAATGCTAACAGAAATACTCACTTCTCCAAAGATTCTGCAGACGACAAAGAGGTGTCACCCAAAAAGGGCAGCAAAAGACACTGCTGTGTGTGGGCACTTCTCTGAACCACTGTCCTCTGAGAACCGTTACTCACTTTTTTTTTTTTTTTGAACCAGGGATTGAACTCAGGGACACTCGGCCACTGAGCCACATCCCCAGCCCTGTTTTGTATTTTATTTAGAGGCAGGGTCTCACTGAGTTGCTTAGGGTCTCACTAAGTTGCTGAGGCTGGCTTTGAACTTGCGATCCTCCTGACTCAGCCTCCCAAGTCGCTTGGATTACAGGCGTGCGCCACCATGCGCGGCCCATTACTCACTTTGTTTGGCTTAAATTATTTCAGCAGAAAACTGAGGCTGAAAAGGTAGCCAGTACTTTATGAATCTAGAAATTCTGGTTCTATTGAACTGACACTGCTGACTTTCCCTACCATACCAGGAAGAGATGCTGCAGCTATGTGGCAATCTCGGGAGACTGGCACCTCCAAGAGGCCCCAATCCTTCTAGTCATGATTCCTCAGCTTCCTCTCCCTCCCCTCTACCCTCTCCGTACCCTCCTGTTTGCAGTGCTGCTTTATGAGCTCCCACCTGTTGCTCCACCTGATGTGTCTTAAAGCTTTGAGGGATTTCAGCCCTACACGTGCTTCCCCAAGCACAGCATGGCTCACACCCAATTCCCTCGAACTTCACTAGACTGTTGTAAACCTCCTAACTACCTCAGGTTGTTGTACTGAGCAAGCAAAACCACAGCACTCCCAGTTAAAATAAGTAATTTTTCATCTACCCCAAATACTGCAGGGAAAACCCCCTAAAAAGCATTTGTTGTTGATCTGAAATTCAAATTTAACTGCTAGCTTGGAATTTATCCAGCAATCCTATACCATGCATAGAGTATCATTTGACTTTTGATCCTATTAGTAGTTGGGTTGTAAGCCCCAAAAAGTTAAGGACCTCAACTCAATTTACTGTTAGTTCAAGGATATAAGTCCTGTGAGAATATTCAGAAAATTATAATTTAGAGTTGTGTGATCATTTAAATACTTTGCTAATTTTACTATGTTATTTACTTGGATGTTTCCCTGGAATAGTTATAATTTTAGTATCAATGAAACAAAAAATTCTATCACCATCCATCACTGATTTTCAAAATAAACAAGGGAAAGTGCAACCAGCTTAGTGAGCTGAAAGAAAATGGCCAATATCACCTTTCACGGTACTTCCCTTTATAGATAGAAAGGTGGCAGCCAAAAGAACTCAGAACATTCACAATTTAAAAAGCTGCACTGAGGATGCCAGGATGGAATTTCTCATGTCAAAACACTGGGCTCATTATGCCCCAATACCTTAATACAAAGTCCCACTTCAATGGAGCCACCTCCCCTGCCTAACCCACCCAATTATCTCAAAAACCTTCTTGGGAAGGGCTGAGAGGAGAGAGGTGAAGGGACCAATGGGCACATGACAACCTGAGCAGGACACTTCTCACCAGCAGCCCTCGGGGGGCTCATATCATGGGCACAGGTCACTATGGTTACTAAGAACATCAGGGAAACTCACAGGATCCCCAGCAAGCTTGTGGCTTCTAAGAGGAGAAACAAGGAATGAATGGAGCGTGAGGAGAGGGTTCTCCACTTTTGACTTCCACCCCTTGATCCCCCACTTGGCCTCCCTGCCAGGAGGTAGGCCTCACCACCTGGCAAGTCCAGTGGGCCCTCTTACCAGTGTGTGTGAGCATGTGCCTCTGGAGGGAGCTGGCCCAAGGGAAGACCCGAGGACAATGGGGACAGTTGATCTTCTGCAGGCAGTTGGCATAGGAGTTCCGCTTTGCCCTCAGCAGCTTGTCTTCTGGAGGGCTACCCTGCTCTTCATCACTGGGCCCGTGGTGGTCAGAGGGGGCTCCAGCCACTTCATCCTGAGTATCGTCCTCTGCAGTCTGCAGAAATGGACTGAACTTGTTGGTGTCCGTGGTGGCCAGCATCTTCTCGATGCTGGCAAACTCCCCACTAGAGTCCAGGTCCACCCCACCACTGTTGGCACGGGGCCGGTTCCTCATCCCCCTTTTCCGGCCCCTCTTCTTGGATGAGCCAGATGGCGCCTGCTCGGTGGGCGAGGCTGCTTCTGGGCTGCTCACTGTAGGGGGTGGGTCGCTGGATTCTTTTGGGCTTGTGGTGTCGGTGGGGGTGGCAGCAGCTTTGGGGACGGTGCCTCCTAAGTTGTCTGCAGCCGCAGTGTTACTGCTGGTGCTCGAAGGCCCCGGGTCTGCCGCCTTGGTTTTCAGCAGAGTGGGGGCTGAAGACACAGATGAGATGATCTGGGCAATGGAGGCCAGTGGGGGCAGCTCTTCCGTCACTGGGGGCTTTGGCAAGAGCAGGGGGGGTTTGGGCCGCAGTGGCCGCAGCAAGGCTGAGCTGCTCAGGAGGGCTGAGTTGCTTATGAGGGCAGAGTTGCCCAAGAGGGGAGGGTTGCTGACGAGAGCTGAGGAGTAGATGGGGACAGCAAGCTGAACAGAGCCCTGGAGGGGCTGAGCATGGGGTTCCAGGGTGGCAGCTGTGGTGGCAGCCACCACTGTGGCTGTGGGGTTTTCCAGGATTCCACTAGGCCCCAGAGTCACTGGCAGGGTAGGGCAGGGGGGTGGACAGGGAGAGAGCTGCTCACTGCTCCCCACTTCCTGCTCTGGCTTCTTGGCTTCATTGAGAGCAGACATGTCCTTCTCTCCTTTCCTTACATTCTTGGGGATGGATAGGTCAATGGGCTCCATGGAACAGTCATAGGGGACCAAGGAAGAAGGGCTCAGGAAGGAGGACATGTTTTCCTGCTTTACCTGGACTAAGGCCAGGCCCTTCTGAGAAAAGTCCAGGGGCTCACTGAAGTCCACTGCGAAGTTGCTGGCTGGCTCCAACTTGACTGACACGTGGGGAAGCGGGGGCTGGGTGGGGCCCCCGTGAAGAAAGCCATTTTGGGGCTCCAGGAAGGCGGCAATGGGCTTGCAGTCACTAAAGGCAACACAGCTGCTCTCTTCTTCCCTTCCTGAAGCCTCTGCGGGCACGTCCGCAGAGCCCAGGCCACCATCCACTGCCAGCACGTAGCTCTCAATGTCATGCTCTGGCACATGCAGGTGCTGTTTGAGGATGTGGTGGATGCAGTTGCGCTTGGCCGCGAAGGCAGCACTGCACTCCTTGCACTCGAAGGGCTTGCGGCCTTTGTGGCAGCCCCCCAGGCCACGGCCGCAGTGCGTGCGCATGTGGATGCGCAGCGCACGATAGTGCTTCAGGTCCTCGCCGCACAGCCGGCACACTGTGTCAGGGGCACAGAAGGCATCGACCAGCTCTGCTGCACTGCTGCTCACATACTCGATGTTCTTTTCGATGTCCTTGCGGGTGGCCTTAAGGTGCTTCTTGCGCAGGTGCCGCTCGCAGTTGGCCTTGACCGTGAAGGGGTAGTGGCAGATCTTGCAGATGTAGGGTCGCTCCCCACTGTGCGTGCGCAGGTGGCGGATGAGAGCGGCCTTGTCCGCAGCGATGTAGTCGCAGATGTTGCACTGATAGGGTGAAATGCCCAGGTGGGATCGCACGTGGGCACGCAAGACTCCCGAGAAGGCGAACACCTGGTTGCAGAAACGGCAGGGGTATAGCACCTTGCGCATTGCAGGGGTCTTCTTGCCACTGGGTCCGGTCATGATGGCCTTCAGATCACCCTCTGTGATCTCTTGCTTGATCTTGGCCTCCATGCTCAGGGGCAACAGGGCCTCAATGATGCTGTCCTGTTCCAGCTGCGTCTTCATCTCAGGCTGGCCTGGCAGTTCTACTCGAGGTTGCTGCAGGAAGAGCTGGGTGGCCGTGTTTGGCTGGGCCCCCGACTTGGACTGCAGCAGGTGGGCGTTGGAGGCTGCCTCCACTGAGCCTTTGAGGAGCTTTAGGGGTGGTGGGGGGAGGCTGGGGCTGATGCATCCTGGAGAGGCCTGCTGAGTGTTGATGAGAGGAGGGGGTGTAGAGGTGGCCACCACCGTTCGGGGTGTGACCAGAGGCTTTGGCTTCAGAGGGGGCATGTGCTTGAAAATTGCTTGCAGAGGGGTACCAGGGGCCTTGGAGAGAGGTGGAAGACTGATTTGTGGGGGAGCCGAGGCTGCCATCTTCAGAATTTGCTGAATGTCTGCCAACTCAATGGCTGACTCTCCTGAGATGGGCTTGACCACAATACTACTATCTGGCTGGATGATAAAGCCCTTCTGGAAGGGTTGTAGAGACAGATGCTTCATGCTCTCCTTGGTAGCTGGAAGGACTGTGAGAGAACCACCTAGGGAAGCAGCTTCGAAAGGAGACAGACTGAGCACATTGGTGCAGCCAGGGTCCTGAGGTAGCTGGCACTTGAGGGTCTGGAGCTGTATTGCTTGGTTGTCATCGGGCAGGGGCTCCTCAGTGGGCGCAGGCTTGATGTCTTTGGTGTGCTGCAAGCCCAGCAAGGTCAGAAAGGCCTTCTGGTCCAGGACATCACCAGCCAGGGTCTTGGCCTGCAGCTTTTCCCGTCCCTGGTCTGAGGCAATGTGGGTCTGCTTGTGCAGAATGAGCGACGAGAGCATGGGGAACGCCTTGTCACAGGTGTCGCAGACAAAACGGTGCTGCTCGCTGATGCACCTTCGTAGGTTTGTCTCACACCAGGCCTATGTGGAATCCATCAGCAAAATCAACGGAACAAAGATAAGCATTTAACAATCATCACTGAAGGGAGATGCAAGAAGCATTTGTTGTATAATTGCCCTAGTAAGCAGTCTTTATTAATAGACAAGGAGCTGATCTCCCCCTGATGCTAACCTGGAACTGAATCAGGAAAACTACAAAGCATCTGAAAAATCCCATTTGCCTGATGAAAGACATCATCACCATGGAGAAACTAAAGTACAGTGAAATAGCACTACCTTGAAGGTAGAATTATCTTTTAAAAAACTGGTGCCTCACAAAACTAATGTGACAGAAGCTAGAGAACTGGCTACCTCTGAGTCTGTGAGAGAGGGGCAGGAGGGAAGATATCTGGGGGACACTGATGGGCATACACAGAACAGTCCACTGAACCTGAGGCTTGTGCACATGAAGAGCTTCACTACTGCTGCGAGCACTCTCCCACTGAGCTACACCCTCTAGCTCCTAGTATTTCTCATAGAACCTACAATGTTAGAAATACTTAGCTTTAACGCAAAGAATTAAAACAAATTCAAATTACAACAGGGGCTGATGAAACAGACTTACACACACACTCACAGGAAACTCATCCCAAATAGAAGATCACTGCCTCTATCCAGCCAATCACCCAAGGAATACAGAAAGGGGTGAGTGGAATTTTAAGAGAAAAGATGTTATAAAAGAGATAAAATCCAACTGACAACATTTTTTAAGAAGGGACCCTTAGGATAACGGAGCTTAATCCAACTGAGCAGACTATGGAGGCAACGGCAGGTTCAGTAGGCTGATCGGTATACCTGAGAAATGCGAGGAAACTTTCTACAGGAGAAGTCAGTGAATCCTAAGTCATGGAAGCCAGCGGGAATCGAAGGATTGTTCTGGATGAAAGGCCTTCCCATTGCATCCCTGGGAAGCTGTTTGTGGACAAGTGCATTGTGGCGCAGCAGTCCTCGATGTGTTCGAAAGGTGACACAGCAAATGTCACATCTAGGAGAAGGGAGGGACAAAGATATAAGGAGGTAGAGTTCAGTTTCCACTTGTCTGTTGGCTTTATTATGGCTTTTGTTGCTTCCTTTCAACTGAACAAAATAAAATTAAGGCACCAAGAAGCGAGTGTGCTTGTGATTAACATCAGAAAACTCTTCTGTTTAGTTTATTTTTAAAAAATTATATCCTAAATTTTGGACACTAAATTTTGGCAGGCTGTACAAGATGTATCTATAAGCATACATCTCATCCGCACAAGACAGCTGGGACCCTGAAGCCACGGCTGCAGACCTATTTGTTACCTAGTCATGCAACGTCAAGGGATGACTTCAGAGGTGGTGTTCTTTCCTCAGTTGGGATCCTAATTATTGTTAAGTATTTAAAAGGCAAAAAGGTACATTAACCTTTCCAAGGTTCAGTGGCATGGGGCAGTCAGCCATGGCATATTTCCATGAATGAGAAAGTGGAATGAATGTGCCAAACATCATTCCATGTGTTCACATGTACAGACACCTTTGCAGACCTTCTAAAGTAGGTCTTCCTGCCACTGTGCTATAGAGAGGTAAGGCAACTGACTCCCGTTTATACTGCATACACATTAATGGAAAGTTTTCTTGCTATGAAATTCTTCTCTGGAAATAAAGAGATAATGAAATCACCCATGAAGCAGCTGAGCTCTCTTTGATGAAGCGTTGAAAGAAAGAAGTGCCAAGTATGTGCAGCCCTGCTTGCTTTATCACTTGGTGGTAGTACACAGTCCTGTTGTATATCCACCTCTCTTCTCTCCTCGGCTAACTTGTGGACACCTCCCCAGCAAGATTCCTGTCATTGTTCAACTACATTTAGAATACTGGGTTCCCAGGAGCCATTCAAAGCACAATGCTCCCTTTGAGGTGAGTCTCTGAGCTGCCCAGCTGTGGTCAAGGCCCCCAGGGAGGGACTGGATTCAGATAACCCAAAACACCTTTCGGAACTTTCGGAACTGAAGTTGTCACATCACAGGTCCAGATGGTGTGGCTTGAACCTCCGAAGTTAGGCATGCCCTGGGGGACAGGCTCTGATCCACAGGAACCATTTCTCGCCCAAGTGCCCAGAAGTTACATCATAGGTTAGAAGACATAGTTAAGTAGGGAAACAGCATGCACAGTTGTTCTGGGCCCGGGTCTCCTGGTTGGAACATATTTCATGTTCTAGTTGCATACAGAGGGGATAGTAACCTTGGTGGTTGCTAAGAACCTCTGTCCTACTCTACCATACTGGAAAGGGAGCTCCCTGACTTCAGATCTTCCAGGTTCAAGTTTGACTGCACACGATCACCAATGCATCACCTTGGTACTTGTCAGCTGAGAGCTATGTACTGGACTAAGGATGAAAGAAATGTCTGAATCAGGGAAACTGAATTCTAAGAAGACATTTGCTATTAAGAAATGACTGTTAATTTTTAGTTATGATGACAGTAAAGAGCTATGCTCTTTTTTTTTTTTAATGGTTCTTTCTTTTGGAGATATAATAAAAATATTTATAAGGAAGTGTGGTATCTGGGATTTGTTTAGAAATTATCTGGGCTGGGGAAGAGATGACACAAAATTGACTGAGTTGATAATTCCTGAAATTGGGTGAGGGATACATGGGGGTTCATTACATTATTTTCTCTACTTTTGTATATGCCTGGAAAATCCCTTAATACATTCGAGAGCAAATAGTGAGTTAGCTGACTTTTTCTATTTTCTTCAATTTCAACAACATCCAGGCCACCATCTGCAATAGGTGTGTTTGAATGGGAGGTTCCATTGATAAAAACTGCAGAAGGGAAGTACCTACACTGAACCTTTGTGGCACACATAATCTGAAGGAGCCTATTTCCCCAGCAAGACCATGTTTCTTCCTTTACACCTACTGAACCACTGGAGCTTTTGAAAGAAGTGTGTTTGTGTGTGTGTGTGTAGGGGTGTGAGCCAGGATCTCAAGGGAAATGCCATACCCAGGGCTCAGGAAGGCTACACAGACTTGGGATTTATACTTGGGGCAAGCTGGGCACTTGAGCCTACGACACAATTTGGTCTGGAACTTGATGAACTGGAGATGCAGGGGATGAAGGATGCAGCTGGGCTTCACCTTCCCTGAAAGCTGAGAAAATGAGGAGGGAAGCAAGATGAGAGCAAGTGTAAAAGCAGTGGTCCTGCCACCCTCAGATCCTGCAGGGGTTTCCACCTGTCGTCTGCAATATAACTTGCTCTTCCCACATGTAGAAAATTGCAGTTACTACAAATATTTTGTGCAGAATATTTGCAGTGTTTTAAATTAGGTTGTACTAGTGTAGGCACTGTCCTGGTTGCTGAGATGTTGCACACATACATAAGCTCATTTCAACCTAACCACGATGAGATAAACGATGCCAGGAGGCACCAGTGACTACTGCATCACAGCAGAAAGCCAAGAGTTTCTTCCCAGCTCACCTTTACCTGTGAAGCCAGCAGGATTCACACCTTGTAGAGACAGGCTTTTTATTCAAAGCTAGGTAAAGAGAGCTCATAAAATAATTTATACATACCTTTAATATTCAACCTAATACACACACACACAACGTCTGAAACACAACTACTAAAAATAAATCGTAACTGTACTTGTGATTATCTACTTTGCTAAAATTAATTTGCAAATCCAAAACTGATACTTCTGATGATTTTGTGGTCATTTGCAGACCTGCACAAAGCAGTGAAAATTTTGAGTTGTCCAATATACATGTTCCTAACTGAGGTTGAAGGACACTACTTTGCCTTGTTCAACTCTCATGCTATAAATAAATGTCCTTTGTGCTATTTCATGCCGTGTTCTTCACATTTTTGTGCTTTTTGTTGGTGATTTCAGTGTTTACACTGGCCCCCTGGTGTGGTCCTGAAGTGCTGTTTTGTGTTCGTAAGTACAAGAGGTTTTGTGATGTGCTTCATGGAGAAAAACGTGTGCATTCAAGAAGCATGAGTTGTTGTTATGTTGGCTGTGAGTTCAATGTTAATGAATCAATAATATATATTAAATAATGTGACTTTAAAAAGAAACACACACAAAACATGGTTCTGCATCGTTTAGTTGATGAAAATGTGACTGGAGGTGCCAAGGAACCTACCCCTGTATTTCCCCTAGGGAGATGGTTGAGTAGTTGCTACTTCTGTGTTTGGAGTCACCTTAATAACCCAACTATTTCAAATAACAAGGATCAACTAAGTACCTGGGCCTCTATATACAATGGTTCTGCATGCACACTGTTTCTGGGTCATTACTCCCTAAAGAATACAGTGTAATAAGTATTTATACAACATTTACATATGTTAGGTATTATAAGTCAGCTAGAGATTTAAAGTATGAGAGAGGATATGCATAGGTTCTATGCAAATGCTGCACCATTCTATTTAAGGGACTTGAGCCTCTGGATTTTGGTGTCTTTAGGGGTCCTGGAACCAAGGTCCCATGGACACTGAGGGGCAACCGCATTCATTGGCCAATCCATCTACAGAGGGCCAAAGTTTTATGCTCGAGTCTAGTTCCATTTCATCATTAATGCACAAATTATACTCATAATACACCTCTGATTTCCAGTTTTAGTTTCTTTAACTGGAGCAAGGATTTTTTTCAAACCAAGCTAAAGTAGAATCCCAAATTTCTATGATTATGTCTTCCAACTGTTTATAGGTACTTGACTTTCCCAAATTTGACAGCAATTAAAAAAATACTGTCCAATCTGCACTGTAAATAAGCCTGATCAACTTGGTTTCCACAGACTATTTTTTTTTTAAACAACAATACACTGGCTTATATAAATAAAATTAAATTATAGTAAATTATGAGTATTACACATTTAAGTAGGTTGGGAAGAAATAATAGTGGTCCTTGGTGGCATATGAGCCAACTGCAAAAGGCAGACAGGTGGCCTGGGAAGTGGGCTGCGAACTCTGTAATACCTTATTGGTAAGGCAATTTAAAAAGAATTTATTTTTAATTGACAAATAAAAATTGTATACTAGTAAGAAGTTTTTGAGCATGTAGCACATCTGTTAAGAAATGAGAAACATATACACACTGTAGATATAAATATATATATATACACACACATATACACACGTGCATTTATATACACATATATTTGCATGTACATACAATGTGCTAGGTTTACCTAGAAATTCTTACAGGGGGAAATAAAAAGCTCTATTTTTTTCCTTCCTATGCCTTTGAGATCTCTCTGAACACAACCTATTTTTGAGACTACTAATGTATAGCTCACAGATTGGCAATGAATATTCACTGTAAGTGGCATAAATAGGTAGATTTTATTTATTTTCATTTATTTGTTTGTTTTTTTGGTACTGGGGATTGAACCCAGGGGCACTCCACCACTGAGCCACATCCCCAGCCCTATTTTGTATTTTATTTAGAGACAGGGTCTCACTGAGTTGCTTAGGGCCTCGCTAAGTTGCTGAGGCTGGCTTTGAACTTGTGATCCTTCTGCCTCAGCCTCCCAAGTGCTGGGATTACAGACGTGCACCACTATGCCCGGACTTAATAGGTAGGTTTTATAAAAGAAAGGGAGAGTGGCTCTTAATGTGGCAATGAGAATTTACTCTATGATAGCCATAATTTTTTAATAACGTTGCTTTTTGTATATCTGTCTCCTCCTCCATTCTCTTCCAAATTCCTCCCCTTTATGGATAGTTTCAAACAGTGGGTGCTTAATAAACACAAAACAGAAAGTACCCAGCACCAACCACAAGCTCTGTGTCCCAGTGGAAGGCAGTGTGGAGCACTGGGTGACAGGCTCAGGGACTCCAGACCACAGGCATACAGTAAGGAGTACTTCAGGTTGTGTGACCTTGGACGACTTATTTACATCTGCTTTTCGGTTGCCGGCTATGTAAAACTTTCCAAACATGCCAGAGATAAGAATGCCCTCATGACCTTGTTAAAAAAGCAGATTCCTGGATGCCAACCCGACCTACTGAAGTCAGAGGATGAGCCCAGGAATCGGCATATGAAAAAGCACAGCAGGTGATTCTTACAGTTGGACGAGTTTGAAAAACAAATTATAGTAAGAATTCACTGCCCGAATGAAGAATCTGGAAACGTTTTAGCACTTTCCCTTCTCGCCTGTGATAGCAGGATTTTGGGGGTTACTTTGAATATCAGATAACAAAATGCTCTGAAAAAGTCAAGGAGCCATTTCACAGTTTTTAACTATGATTTTAGCTTGTTAGGGGAGAATATAAAATCAGGAAAAATCAATGTGCTGGTATGGGTGGGCAAATATGCAGGGAAAATTGATTTTTAATTTCAAATGGATGTGTCCTTTCTTTTCACTCAAAAACTTCACAAGCTGCCTCAGTGCTTCTGTTTAGTCTTGAGACTTGTGGAAAGAAACAAGTAAGTGTATTTTACGTTCAGTCCTCTGTCCTATCCCTCCTGGAGCCACAGCTCAGAAGGGAAGTGCACACCGCAGCCTGCAACTCACATCCAGACTTCTTAGTCTACGTCAAGGTCTAGGACGGGATTTCACACCTCCATTTTCATGGGCTTTCAACCTACATATTCCTATTCAGGTTTTTTTTTTTTTTTAATTTTTTTTGAGATGGGGGCCTCATTATGTTTCCTAGACTGACTTTCAACTAGGCTTAAGACATCCTCCTGCCTCAGCCTCTCAAGTAGCTGCTGACCACAGGGGTGCAACCCCCCACCCCCCACCTACTTCACTTCTGAAGAGATACAGAATGTCCTCTCACAGTAAAGTTGCTGAAAAACGGCAGGGAGGAAAACATGCTGCTTTGAAACCAGAAGCAGGCTGCCAGGCTGGTTAAAAGGAAGAAACACCCACAGAAGAACACTTGCCTCCCTGTCTCAGACTCTGCACCTGTTGGTAGGTATTAAATAAAACCAGTGTGGAAAACCCATCATCCAGAAACACGTGGATAGGCCTTTATCAAGCAGACACTCCACTGGGGTTCAACCAGCCCTCCCAAGGCCCCAGGAAGAACATTTTGCAACCTTGTTTCTACGAAGCACTTCAAGGACAATAGAGGTCACTGTAAATCTGTGGACCCTGCAGCAGGATGTAGAGCGGCTGCAAGTCCAGCTCAGGATATTTGCAAACCTGGCTTGGATTTGTCAGTCTTTGTTAAGGCTACTGACATAGGAGGATGGCCCCTAAGACTGTCTTTATCCCCCTCCCTACCCTGCCTATGGAATATCTCAACTCTGTCAAGAATTCATAAAGAAAGTGATTGCAGAAGTATTTAGATGGGGTAGAACTGCACTTAAAGAATCACCACATAGGGGACACGGGGCTGTGAGACAATTTCATTTTGCAAGAAATTTTGACAGTGTGCCAGAGGGAAATTTTACAAATCTGATAGTTTGCTTTCTGATTTTCTGGCAATAGAAATGGCCCTATGCTGGAAACTAAGAGTAAATTTTCCAAATGAAAACCTGTGGAAACAACTTTATTGCCACAAAGACAAATGAAGGAACGCATATCTCTTTGTAGGATCTAAAGAAGCTAACAGAACCCCCCAACAAAACCTTTGTTTCCTTTTAAAATCATATTGAAATAGATCACTTAGAGGAAAAAAAGTCAGTGAAAAAACCTCCAAAGGAGTTTGTGAACAGACCTGACCATCCCCTTGCTTCACCGTAGTGGTTCCTGCTGCTGGGCGTGGGGTTCCCTCCATCCTCAGAGGAGGGCTGTGGTGTGGGGCCTGGGACTGTGCGCAGTCAGGGGCTCTCTGGAACAGAGAGGAAGCAGCTGCCTGCAGCTTATCTCCTCTTCTGGCTTCCCTGAGCACCACTTGTAGTATCACTGAAGGGTACTGGGTAGGTGCGAAGCACAGATAAGAGGGTCTGGGGGTCCCGAGGGCAGGAAGTGCCTCCCACTTAGGAGGGGTAGGTGAGCCCAGTTTTCGATTGTGGTTTTGGTATGTAAAGTCACAGAGGCTACCAACCCTTGAGGCCATGGTCACAAAGAGCCTTTGAAATATGCTTAGAAAAGAGTGTTTTGGGTGTCAGGTACAGAGAGAGGTGCTGTCCCAGGGAGAATCGGCTGTATGGGCTGGGGGAACATCTGCAGTAGAGCTCTTGCCTAGCATGAGCTCCTGGGTTTGATCCCCAGCACTACAAAAACAGAAACAAAAATCATATTCATAGCCCCTCCTATCTTTCCTTCTTAAAAAAAAAAAAAAAAAATCAGAAAAACAAGCAAAATCCCACCGCATACTGGCTCTGACTTTCACTGGGCTGGAAAGAGCTCAGTGCCAACATGCTTGGAGAAGCCCAACTCCCGCAACTGCTGAACTCTACTCCATTCTCAAGTCAGAGACTCAACCCCACCAGCCACTGTTGGACCATGTGCCTCAAGTCACCAAGGCAAGAAGTGGAGCCAGCCAACTCCAACAGATCAAGGACATACTTACTTGTAAGATGAAGTTTTGTTCTCTCAATTCTCAAAGGACTTTGACACAAGAAGTAATATTCTTGTTTGTATTCAGATTTCAGTCTTTAAAAAAAGGATGGTTAATTTTAAAAAAGCTACTGAATTTGAGAACTGCCATGGGTAAAAGCATGCCTAATTAGGGAGGGCCCTGTGGTATCTGGTTTTTTTTTTTTTGACAGCAAAATGTCCTTGTAAAAAAGACATGATATCCTTTCTTCTGTTTAGTTTTAAAAAGAAAACAGCTTAATGCTGGGCTGGGGTAGAAACTGGTGTGACAAATGTGCTATTATGATGTGGACATTCATTGTAGGGAGTAAAGGTAAAATAAAATTAAAAAAAAAAAGCCCAAAATGGTTTTGATGGTTCATAGTAGGGCCAACTTGTCAGAAATGACAATCACCACGAAAGGCACTGGCCCTGATATACCAACCCAGAATTTACAACCAGTGACCGGAGTGGTTTTCCACATAACCTTTGGGAAACACCTGAAATGGGAGAGGAGTGTGCATACGCAGCATGAATTAAGAGCCAAGCCTGAGGGCCAGGGGGGCGCAGTTTTGTGGTAGAGAGCTGGTGTGGCATGCAGGAGGCCCCGTGCTCCATCCCAGGACTGCTAAAATGAAACAAAAACAAACAATGCCCCCACCCCAAGAATCAAGTTTGAAGGTAAATTTGTCAGTACCATGGTTTATGGATGTGGAAAACAAGGGCACCTCAAAGTCCTTTTCTTCTTTTTCTTAACCTGAAGCTAAACAATTTTGGGATCAGCTTCCATAGTGCCTGCTACAGTAATATTTTACTCATCTGGTCACTTTAACTCTCTGAACAGACCACTTAGGTGTTCCCTCAGGCCTCTTCCCTATTACAAAACTCCACAGGGTCTACCACGCAGCAGTGGAGGACAGATGGGGTCCCTCCCCAGTCAGCAACAAAGGGTTAATTTTTTATTTTTTTACTAACTACACAAAGCACATTTTCAAAAGACTATTGGCAAATGTCAAACATTGGGAAACTCATTTCTGTAGAATCTCAGGTTTCCCCAACAACCTAAGAAAAATGATGTGTGGTTCCATTACTTAAAGGCGTCAAGTCCCTTCAAGCTTCTAAATATCAGCCTTTCGACACAGTTTACAATGATTACAAAATCTGGGATGTAGGACTCAAACCAAATTTAAATAGCCACTTGGTTTCCCAATCTTTACAAAAGCGAAACTAGATAAAAGTGGCTCTTTATGACAATAAAGAGTAAAGAACAAATTGCTTTCATGTTCTCTGTCCAGTCAACAGTACTTGGGAGAAGCCCTGGAATTTGACTCCTCAATTTCACTGGAATGGGATAACCAAAGAAATGCCACAAAAAACCATAACTGTAAATGTTGGAAGGCTTAAAATATTAAATAAGACACGTAGCTGGCTGTGGTGGCACATGCCTATAATCCCAGAGTCTCAGGAAGCTGAAGCAGGAGGATCACAAGCTCGAGGCCAGACTCAGTGACTTAGCAAGTCTCTGTCTCAAAATAAAAACTAAAAAGGGCTGGGGATGCAGATTAGTGGTAGAACACCCCTGGATTCAATCTCCAATGCCTCAAAAGAACTTAAAAAAATAAATAAAAAGCACATATTCTAAATAATAGTATCAAAAGAAAAGCTCATTTAGTATTTGGTACAGCTCAGGACTAGATTATCCCCCTTCATCCTCACACCAGTTTTCAGTCTTACTAAAAAGAAAAAAAAAAAAAAATTGGGGGGCTGGGGCTGTAGCTCCATGGCAGAGTGCTTGCCTAGCACTCCTGAGGCACTGGGTTTGATCCTTAGCACCACATAAAAATAAACAAATAAAGTAAAGGCATGCTGTCCATCTAAATAAATAATTTTTTTTAAGTACTGGGGATTGAACCTTGGGCTTTCCATGTGTTAGGCAAATACTCTACTATGGCACTATATCCCCAGTCCCTCACAAGTTTTCAAATCTATTTTCAAGTGGGGAAACTGAACCTCCACTGGCCTGAGGTCTCAGAGATGCCAGGCAGCAGTCTAGGATGGAGCAGTCTGCTACTGTTTATTCAGAGGACAGTTATTTGCAGATGCCCCAGCTTCTTACGAGACCCACATCACATCACATCACATCACATCCGCAAAGCCCGGACACTGGCTGCTGGCAGCATTTCCCAACACTGACACTCCCCACTCCCTGCAACCCCATCAGCAGAACCTGAGAAATACCTGCTGGGAGGCTGCAACTCAACCAGCCACTTCCCTGAGATATTGAATTCCTTGCTCATTACAGTGTTTTAATCGAGAAACTGGCATTCCTTTAAAAAGGGATTTCATGCTTCATTTTTCCTGCTGTCTCCAGAGGCCAGCAGGGGTAAGGGCAAACATCTCTCCTGAGGCGCCCCACCCGGCCCAGACATTCCTCTCTCCTCAGCCCACCCTTCCCAGCCCATCCCAGGGCAGGAGAACTGACATCCACAGCCGCACTAATCTCTCCCAGCTGCTCTGAGCAGCAGCAATGGGCCTGGCGGGGAACCTCCCCACGTCCCAGGAAGCTGCCCAGGCTGTCCTCTGGGACCAAGCCAGCTCCGAGTGAGGCATGGGGCAGAGTTTAAGGGCTTTTACCAGGGGTGGCGTGGAGTGGGCACAGAAGCCCGGGGAGCCTGGTCTTCACTTGCCTCTTGGGTGCAGCAGGCAGGGGACAGACCTGACCAAGGAGGCTCTAACTGAGAGACTAGGTCTTCTCCCTTCACGACTCTCCTTCATCCCCAGACGCAGCACAGTTTTAAATGTGTGTCCTCTTGGTTGAGCCTTGGACCCTGAACTCTTAAACATAAGACTCTGACGGATACTCTGTCAGCCTTTAGCCTGTGTGTAGGATGACATTTGACACGTGTGGGACCAACGACACGTGAAGAAGGGGTCTCTCAGCAGGTGGGATGGGGCGTGCAGTGAAGGGAGCTGATCACTCTCTGCAACAGTCGAGAATGCAGAAGCTTCTGCCATTTCCTTCCAAGCGGCTCCACTGCCGAGGCACATGGCCAGGGGTGGACCCTCCCCTACACCGCTGCTACAGCCGTGCTTGCTTCTCCCCAACACAGAGCTGCGGGTACCTGCCCCCTTGGGCTTCCAATGTATTCCCAACCTTAAAATCACCTCAGGAAAACAAAAAATCACCTCGGAGACAATCAAGATCAATAAGGTGGACCAGCCAGGCAGGGTGGCGCAGAATGGGATCCCAGTAACCTGGAGGCTGAGGCTGGAGGATCATAAGCTCAATGTCAGCCCAGGTAATTTAGTGAGATCCTGTCTCAAAATAAAACAAAAAGGGCTAGGGGGTGCAACTCAGTGGTGGAGCACCCATGGTTAATCCCTAGTGCCACCAAAATAAACAAACAAATAAAATATAAAAAGTAATAATAATGTTGACCAAACTGAGGAGAGTCTTGACCTGGAGAGAAAGCAGCAAAGTATTGCAACACCTGATACACTCAAAGGAGAAACTTGAAACTTTATACCAACCTATCCCTCTGCTTGGACGGGAGGCAAATGTGCCTTCCTGGTCCTGAATTCATCTCCTTGCTTTCTGACTAGCCCATGGCCTCTGTCTTGAACAATGCCATTTCCTCAAGTCTGGTAGATGCCTGGCACTAGTTTGAGGATTCAGTCATCTGTTGGGTACATTTTAACTGAAGCAATGTTAAAATTACTTATTACCTGATCTCTTTTAATCAAGAAGCCTCATGAGATTATACAATAACTTGGGCCAAGTTTCACCTTTGGCAGCAGCTTCATCAAAATGGGAACCGTCCAGCTACTGCCCCTCCTGGCCCACCCCAGGAGAAGAGTCATTCACACAGGAGGCCAGGGCTGCACTGCCCTCCCTTCTCATCTTACCTGCTCTGCAGGCTGCTGAGCACTTGACATGTGGCTGATTTGCCCTGAGAAGGGCTGTGACAACAGTATGTGCACCAATTTCAAAGACTTGGCACATGACAGGAAGACAGCAAAATGTCTCATTGAGAATTCTCACACGGATTTTATGTTGATATTCTGTTTTGACCATATGGGTATAATCATCTAAAGCATTATTAATTTCACCTGCTGCTTTTTTTTTTTTCTCTTGGTGCTAGGGACTGAACCCAGGACCTCACACATGCTAAGCACATGCTCTACCACTGAGCTACACTCCCAGCCCTCTCTTTACGAGAAAAATTTCAAAGGACATGTGGGGCTCACATTTCACTTCTGCTGGATGACAATGACCCGGATGTTTTCTCCACTTGACTTCATTCCCAGCAGTGGATGGCCTATTGCTCCACTCTATTCTAACAACCAAGCAAGGTATTCCATGTCCAGCAATAAGCTCACACAAGGGATGTCCCCTTTATATCCATTTGCTCTATGAATACCCAGTCCCTCACCTAGGATTCTAAATACTAGCATCCAGTAAGCTCTATGCCACTTCCTCCCCTGCCTCATCTGGGGAACTGTACGGAAAGGGGCACAAGCAATACCTGACCCTAAGAGCTACGATCTACCTGGACTTTGTGTCTTCCTTTTGCTCCACGCTAACACTTCGTTAATCTGAAACACAGCAGAAGGGAGGAAAACGGACTCAGTGTTTACATGAGTTTGGATTTCCAACACTTTATTAAGGAACAAGGGGCTCTTTGCCAGATTGGTGGAAGGGGAGGGGGGTGAGTGCAGGAGAGAGAGAGACTAACAGCTGTTTTGAGTTACAGACTTTCTGTCTAAACTGGTAGCATCCCACTGTGGCTCTGTTGCCTTTGGGGTTTGAAAATGAAGTTGGTGTCTATTTTAGTTCTGGATTAAAAAGCAGTCTCTGCCACCAGCTACCATCACAGCTCACAGTCTGGCTAGGCCCCACTGGCCCATGCCTGCCCCCAAGGCCTCCTCTGATAGCAGGCTATTATGTGGAACAGCAGAGCAGAGAGGAGAAAAGAGAAATTAACAATGTTCTGTAATCAACTCCCTTTTGGTTTCCAGATGCCAACCCCACCCCACCTAGCAACAGTTACTAGATAGTGCCACTAGGCAGGGGCTGGCATGCTCACCCCACACATAGACATCAGGTCACCTCTCCTTACCAGCAACCCTAAGGACAGCCATTGTGGGGCCAGGGATAAAAGCCTGCCTGAAGGGACCAAGACTACCAGGCAAAGAAACTTCTTTAACCAACCCCTCAGCAAATGAAGGGCATGATCACTGAAGAGGTAAGGGATCCCCTGCTCCATTAGCTGGACCCACAGGGCTGGAGGTTCAACCTCAAAGCCTGTCTATGACACCTGCTTTGGAGACACAGTGGGTGATTATCCATCAAATTGTGACTATCCTGCACATGGACTACATGACCAGTGTCCAGTGCAATTCCTACTCCCACACACTCTGGGCACGCCTGACTCTCCCGTGAGAAGGGTCCTGGTCCAGCAGTTCACTCCACCAGACCCACACCCGCACCCACACCAGCATCTCAGCAGGGGACATCTGATCCTCCTGTCACTGCTGCACACACACCTGGCCATGCAGGCCCTGGGCTGTCCACCTGGGCTGTCCAGAAATCTCTTGGGAGCCAGATTATTCTTCCTATAGGAGACAATTATTTAGAAGGGGCAAATGGGTAGTTCCTAAGATGCTTCTAATTACAAAATAAAATAGGAAGTGAGATAAAACATATAAAGGAGCACAGAGACAAGCAGCGACTTCCTGGCTGCATGGCAGGAATGCTGAATGGGAGCTGGAGTTTCAGGTGCTACTCCTGCCTCTGCCCACAACTCTTCTTGTGAGGCTTGTCTGTCAACTTCATAAGCTCATATTCTTCGTCTAGGGAACTATTTTAATATTCACCACCTACCACAAGCCCACATCCTGGGGATGCTATGGATATTAATGAAACTGTAAAGTCAAGCTCCTCAATCTCAGGACAGAGGGGCTTACAAAAGGAAGAACCAGATGTGTAATCAATGGTTAAGAGAGATTTTAGAATTGTAGACCTAAAGGAAACACAGGGAGTACCTGGTTCATCAGCCTTCCTTCAGTGTGAAGGATGAGGAAACTGAAATTTATAAATGTGAGAAGAAACAGGCCTGACAATCAGCCCATGGTTGCTCCAACCCATTGGCCAATTTTCTAAGACTGCAGAGTTTCATAAAGACATTTTATAGTATTTCAGTTGCTCTCCATAAATTCTTTCCTCCCCATCCAATGGCAAAATACCAAGCAAACACAATTAAGGATAATAATATTTGACCTGGCTTCCAGTTACCATACAACTAGGCTTTCCCGCTAACCCAGAAGTCTTCAGCAAGTCTCCGGCTTGCTTAGACCTTTTCATTCCTAGGTCACAACTTAACACAGGTTCTCAGGAGGGAAATCTTGTCCATGTATCAGAGATTTGGGCAAACAGATGCCCAAATTCCTATACTCACAAGTTTTCTTCTAAAACCCATGTAGGGATCTGCCCTCTGCTCTTGGATGAATATCTTCAGCTGTGTGTGACTTCCAGGATGGGCTACCTTCAATTCTCTCAACTACAGAAGAGGCTCCCACACAACTCTTTGTTCTTTTCAATGCTTAAAATCAACGATAGTAACAGTTTAAGGAAAAATTCCTAAAACCCATCTGCTCATCAAAAACAAAGAACTTTTTGCCTGATGAAGAGTCACCAGAAATGGTAGCAAAAGATGGACAAGTTCCCCTGAATTCTGATGGAAAATTATATCAATGTCCATGTTTTATGCCTCACAAAGTTGAGAATCAGAAACCCTGGAGCCAAGCAAGACCTAAAGCTGAAGCTGACTGAAAACAATCGCCTGTCACTGCTATTGGAATGTGTCAGGCTTCACTTCTTGCATCAGAAGTCTTTTTTAACCTATGCTGCTTTCTTAGGTTTCTTTGGTACGGGTTTGAACTCTTCTGAGCTAGTATGTGCCAACACTGTGCCAGGGCATGCATCACATGGGATGGCCCTAACATGACCACATATCCATGTATGGCTAATAATCATGTGGGTTGCAACACCTTTTGTGAAGAAAATATGTCTGCTATCCAAAAGCTCCTGAGACAGGAGACTCCTCAGTGCTTGGGGGGCTTAATGGTGATTGCTCAAGGGGCCTTGCTAGGAGCAAAGGAGGCAGAGTGAACACACACCCTGTGACTACAGCCACCTTCTCCCTGACGATCCTTAGCCCAACCTCTCCCCTATACCTTACGTGTTTAACTACCTTATTAATGTCTTCCTACGCAAGTTCAATCACTAGAGCTCAGTTTAAAGTAATGAGAGAAATGAGAATGTAATATGCTAGAAATAGGAATGAAAAGCAGTCTCCAGACCATGGTCTAGTTCACCTTTTCTCCTACCTCAGTGGGTTATCTGAATGGGTCTCCATATGGGTCTCCAGTCCATACTTGCAAACAAACTCCTTGAAGCATATTGGGCAGTGAAAGACTTCGTCGGCCTTCTTCTCCAAGTCACCTGACTGCCCATCTTCTACCATCTTAGGAAAAAGCAGAAAGTTAAGTTGTAAAGGTGTTCTCTCGTGTGGGTTTGCTTCAGAAAAGAGGCTATCACCAACCCAGAGACTTCTAAAAGGGATGTGTACCTCACACCAGTTTTAAGGGTGCAACTCCATTGATTCCCTCATTCACACAAGACATACTCACTGAACACTTCCACTCACCCATTCACACCCTCAATCTTCTCATCTACTCAATAAGTACTTATGGAGCACCTAGTACTGCCAAGCACTCAGAATAAGAGTGGGGACAAGAGTCCCTGACCCTGATAAAACTTCATTTTAGCTACAAAGACACTATAGAAAGTGTGAAAATCATTTTGAGAGCTCTTTGTTTTCTTAGATACATTAGAAAACAATTTGGGAAAACACGGGTTGAAAAGCCAGGATGGATGTCTGCCAAGTCCCTAGACTGTGAAAATAAAGATGAGAGGTAGATCTGCTGAAGTCCCGTGAGGAGACGCCTGTGCCAGGCGCCCAGAGGACCTTTTTCGCTGGTGCTGGGTCTTCTCTCTCGGACTCAGCATCGTGACTCAGCTTCCTCTTGGAGGACAGCCGCCTGCGCTTCAGAGGGGACGGAGGGGCTGCAGCAGTAGCACTGTTGGGGTCCTTCTCATGAATCTTCATATGTCTGAAAGGGTAACACAGACAACGTGATGCGACGGCGACGACAACAACAACAAATATCTAGTTCATTTATTTCTTCTAAATTTTAGATTTTGTATCTGAGCATTGGCCGTGGATTTTATCTTTTTCTGTGTGGTGCTGCGGATGGAACACAGATGCTCTGCCACTGAGTTACAGCTCTAGTACCTGAACTGTCATTAGTTAAGCAATGTGGAGTATAATGTGTCCAGTGAGTCCTATCTTTTCAAAGCTTTATAATCTCCTTGATTCTTTCTTCAAGCTCCTGTGAGTGCCACCCAGAAGTGCTGCTGTGTCTCACTGCTTGTTGGAAGACATTCATGAACTTGACTGGCATTAGTGAGATGGAAATAATTAGCTGGTGACTTGTTTCATGTACTTAAGCAAAAAGTACTATTTTAGGACACATGATTCTGCAGAATGAAGAATTCACAGGTTCCTAAACTTCCACTACTTTGCAAGCTCAGCCATCACTCTGTACGGCCCACAGAAGCCGTCCTCCATACACTAGTTGTATTGTCTCTCTCTTCTGCCTTTGGAAGCATTTTGAGGGTCAAATTTGAACTGTGCTGACATAGCACATGTCCAGAGGGCTTAAGACCTGAAAGCTTTTCCATGTTGTTCAAGATATTATGTGGATTTATAGACGAGAATAGGTGGACAGTGCAATCAACTACGTGTTGCAACTCTGATATCTAGAGGGCTAGAATACACATATAATATGAAAATGCTATATATATGTGTTTGTTCCAGAAAAGGGAGTCTTACAGGTGATGTGATTTAAATGACCTTATTTCATCAAGTTCTAAAACAAACATCCTAAGAAGAAGGTCCCAAGATATAGAGGAAAAGAATGGTATAACAAGTCTCAATCTCCCTTTTTTTTTTGCAACACTAAAAAGGGTTTCAGTTTGCTAACAACAATCATCATCATCATCATCATCATCATCATCATCATCATCATCACTGAGTGGGGTTAAACTGTGCCAGATGTAGGAATGTGGCTGCAGCTTTTTACAAATAACTATTACTTAAAATTTTTTTTAGTTGTAGATGAACACAATACCTTTATTTTATTTATCTATTTTATGTGGTGCTGAGGATTGAACCCACTTGTACTAGGGTAAGTGCTCTAAGTCACAACCCCAGCCCCAAATAATTATTTTATAAGATGCTTTTACTTGAGAATTTCCTTCCACTCCCTCCCCTGTGCTGGGGATTGAATCCAGAGCCTCATGCATGCTAGGTATATGCTCTATTACTGAACTATACCTCCAGCCCCCCAAAAAGTTCTTCAGAAAGTGAAAGACAGCAAAACTCCCATGCACTCCCCGGTCACACTTCTGGAAAAGCATCTCAGCTCACCTTTTTGCTGTACCTTCTTTAGAGGAGTCAGGCTGTGGGGTGAAAAGGCCAAGCAGCTCGTGAATCACAGGCAGCTACTTGCAGAGGCTGCTCAGGCCAGAGGTCAAGATGGCCAGGATGCTGTATTATCCGCACAGAGGTGCTGCCCTAGGGTAGCAGGAATCCCCTTTTCTAGAAGTCTGTGGATATATGATGCTACAGATTGCCACGGACTTCTTTCATTCTGTTCCACAGACATACTCTAGAATTAACCCCTTGCCTAGACTCTGTCCTGACAAAACACCACCAATCCTACAGGTATCCATCAGCTGCAACTGCTGAAGAGGGATCCTGACCTTGAGGACAGGGAACTCAGGAAAGGAGAGCAAACCTCTGTTCTCTTAGGGGGAATCCATGTAGTGGAATAGAAAGATCTAGTGAGAGAAAATGAATGAGAACCACAATCGTGCTTACAGCTGCAAACTCCTTGCTCAGATTATTAGGGAAGGATGATTTGTTATTTGGTTCTTGGCCACCTAAATAAAGCCAAGCCTTGAAAAAGCTAATAGTAGCCTGGTGCAGTGGCGCACGCCTGTGATCCCAGCACTTGGGAGGCTGAGGCAGGAGGATCGCAAATTCAAAGCCAGCCTCAGCAATTTAGCGAGGCCCTAAGCAACTCAGTGAGACCCTGTCTCTAAATAAAATACAAAATAGGGCTGGGGATGTGGCTCAGTGATGGAGTGCCCCTGGGTTCAATCCCCAGTACCCAAAAAAATAAAAAAAGAAAAAGTTAATAGATACAAATAGCTTCGTTAAGTACAAAAGTGATTGTGCTTTGAGGAGAATATCCTTTAACATCAAAGTTTAGAGGTAAAAAAACAAAGTGGCTTTCAGCGTTTATTATATGGTTCATCCCAATTTTAGAAAGGTTAATTTAAGAAAAAAGCATTTAAGAATTGAGAAAGTATGATAATATTAAAGGATATAAATTAGTATCAAACTTGCCATTTCAATAACTTATTCAAAATCAATTTAATTAACAAAATCAACACCCTTTCTACCAATATAGCAAGAATATTAGAAATCAGAAAATGACAACTGTACCCAGGTCACTGGCGTATTTCAGGCTACATATTCTCAATCATATGATACAAATACATACAGATATTAAAAGATGCTTTATTATTATGTCCTTGGGGTTTATGAGAGAAGCTAGTTTCACAAGGAGACGAAGGGCTGAAACCAGCACTCAGTGAGGGTTTAGCGGGAACTTTACACAGATCGTTATTTCCATTTTGCAGATGTGGTGGTTGATGCATAGAGGGGTCTCCCATTTCCAGTTAGAAAGAAGTTTCCAAGGATCAGAGCCTTTCTCCTATTCCAGATGGCCTGCAAGGCCACTCAGTCAGTTAACTCAGTTCTGGATCACTGGATGGAATCTCAGGGCCATAACTCAGGCACTTCCTCTAGGGGTGACTGTGGCCTAAATGAAAATAGTTGGTATTAAACTGACAAAATTCCACAGGAGACAGAGTGGGTGAAGAGCCCACAGGACTGCAGAAACTTGGTCATAGTCTAAAAACCTGGGGGGCCCTTGAGACGCGTTGACTGCTGCAGGCAGAAGAAAGAAGGCAGGACAAGGCAGCCCTACTGGCCCCGTGGAACTGATAAACACAATACTCTCCTCCAGCTCTCTGAGTCCTATTGGAGCCTCAGGTTTGAAACACAAACACAGCTCCAGTCTAGGATGAACTGTCTGGTTGCTGGCCACAACACAGGGAGTCGCAGGTCGGTCCCTCCAGCTACATGATGACCAAGAGAAGCAAGCTGATTCAAGAATTCAATTCAGTCAGTGGCCTGAGAGGTCCACACAGGTCCAACACTGGATGTGACCTGCAGTTACAGATCCCCTTTACCCCAATCCCTGCTCAGATTCCTTAGCCTCTAACAGCATGGGCAGCAACTTTATCTGTTCATTTCTTCCCAAGGCTCTCAGGAAGTAGGGCGAGTCACTGTGATGAACCATTAATGACCCCATCCCCTCAGGGTAAGCAGACAGAGAGAAGGGGTGTAAGGGAAGAGACAATATTTCCTGTGATTAGAAGGCTGGGGTCTGTTTCCCTCTTAGGTTTTATTTCTAGGGCTAATCTGCCTAATTTCCAAGCACCTGAGACTCAGTGAGTGACAACAAGTTCTAAGCTGGAAGGGAGCTAAGATATTATCCAGTCATGCATTGGGCACAGAAAGTCTCTCTCCAAAGCACACCAGAAAGAGCATCATCTGGTTATGTTTGAATGCTTCCAACAACAAGGACTTCTCCATTTTGACCAGTTGTTCTCACTGTAAAAAACTGTCTTCCCCATATGGAGTCCGAAATTCTCTTTTAAGTGTCCACTGGTTGTCAGGGGCAACAAAGTGTGGACCTATACTCTTCCATGTATCTGCTCTTCCAATAGCACAAGAAGACCACTTCATTTCTCCCAAGTTCTCTTCTCAAAATTACTCCCAAGTGCCACCTGCAAATCTGTTGAAATGTACTACTCACTAACCTCAGGACACTCTACAGTTTGCAGACATCCTTCATCAATATCTGGATCATGTTGGATCCTGCAGATACATGGTGTGAGAGCTCAGAGCACATGGGTAAGACAACGACCTCCAGAGATGATATAGCACAGCTTGGGATGGTTCTGCTGTTTTTTTTTTTTTTTTTTTTTTAATTTTTGGCACTTGATATTGAACCCAGAGGTACTTTACCACTGAGCCGCATCATGGGTCCTTTCAAATTTTGAGACAGGGTTTCCTTAAGTTGCTGAAGATCTCACTAAATTACTGTGGCTGGCCTTAAATTTGTGACCATTCTACCTCAGCTTTCCAAGCCACTGGGATTACAGGCGTGCGCCACCAGACCTGGCCGCTGAGTGTGTTCAAAAGTGACATTACTCTGCCAGTTCCTGTGAACTGAGTTTGTTGTCAACCAAGGTGCCCATGATTCCCTCATTCAAACTGTTATCAAACCACAACTTTTCATTTTCCATCTTGGCAAATATGACAGGGTCTTAAATGCAACATGGTGGGAGTGATAATTGTTAACTCTCTCTCTGCAAGGTGGCAAAGCGACAAGGACCAGCCTTCTAAATGTATATGTCCTTTACCCCAGTAATTCCACTTAATGGAATTAAGTCATTTTATAATGATAATTTATAGATAGATACCCCACATGAACACACGAACACTGACTACCACAGGCTGGTCCACCAGTAAGTCTTAGGGTCTGAAACAGTTCACGGTGCTTTTCCTCTGGCCCTCTTATTATTCATTCTCTATCCAGCAGCCAGTAAGCTTCTAAAACAGATCGCAGCACATCCATTCCCTGCTGAAACTCTTCTGACAGGACTGTCTCAGAATTAAATCTGGCCTCCACTTATTTCCTGGGTGATGAGCACTCTAACCTCTTTATCCAAGGTCCTTACAAGCTTTATTTCCTTCAAAAGCACACAGCAGAGCCGGGCGCAGTGGCTCACACCTGTAATCCCAGCGACTCGGAGGTTTAGGCAGGAGGATCACGAGTTCAAAGCCAGTCTCAGCAAAGGCAAAGGTCCTAAGCCAACTCAGTGAGACCCTGTCTCTAAATAAAAAAAAACAAAATAGGGCTGGGGATGTGGCTCAGTGGTTGAGTGCCCCTGGGTTCAATCCCCAGTACCAAAAACAAAACAAAATGAAACAAAACAAAAAGGCACACAGCAGAAAGGGAAGAAATTGTGTACTTCCTTTTTTGATCTCTTGCCCCCAGTCAAGTTATTTCTATTACCGTGAACCTGGTCTGTTTGGTTCGCTGCACTAGGCTGTGGAGACATACAGCAGGGAGTTGACAAATATCTACCAAATGGCTAGATGAAGAAACAAATGAATGTTTATTGAATTACAGAATAATAAATGAAGAAGAGAAGAATGAGCATATGGAGAAACTGCTCTACTTGGAGCACCACTATATCACACATCCTCAGGTTCCAGGACACTTTGTAATTTACTTCACTGGAATTTAATGTGAGCAAACTTGATACCTGTGGAATCACTAGTAAAATATCCAAGTATCCCAACAACAAATGTAGAGGACATAAGCTATTTTGTCTCTTAACAGAATTTGTGCTCATTCATTTAAAACAGTACCTGTACACACAGTATAGAGAGATCAAGATAAAATCAAAGTGCACTTGTGCTTCTGCACAAAAATTCTACCATTTTCCTTCAGAGGCAGGTTACTTCAACAGTAGGGATCCTGCCAGGCATGCTGGCACATGCCTGTAATTCCAGCACCTTGGGAAGCTGAGGCATGAGGAGGATCTTAAGTTTGAGGCCAGGTTCAACAACTTAGTAAGACACTGCCACAAACAAACAAACAAACAAATAAGCTGGGGATGTGGCTCAGTGGTAGCATACCCATGGATTCAATCCCCAGGACCTCAAATTGAAACCCCAAACTGACAGACTGACAAAACCAGTAGGAATCCTGCCACACTGTGGTCTAAGGAAGGAATTTTATCAGCACTTTGGGAGTCAAGAGAAGTTTCCTGCCATCCCTAACACCTAAAGGGGTTTTTATAGTGATGAACAAAAATATTGCAGATGTTTTTAAAATTGTGGAATAAAATCTAAATCTGAGCATCTTTTAATACTGATAGTGCAAACTCTGAATTCAGGGGTGAATACTGATTTGACTTAAAATCTTTTTTTCTGTAAACTTAATCATATCCTCTAAAATTTAAGATTAATTTTATTTATTTACATATTTATTTATTTAGAGGTGCTGGAGACTGAACCTGGGGCTTTGTGCATACTAGGCAAACACTCTACCACTGAACCACGAACTAGCCCATTTTGGTAAGGCGGGATGTCCACGAGCGTACTGAGGAGAGATCAGAGCTAACCCAAACAGACCCTGTACACAAGAGCTGAATGCCAGTCAGGTAACTCCAGGGAGAAACACCAATCCCTGAAACACACTCCTTACCTCCCTGAACATCTTCCTTTCCAGTTTCAAATACAGGTACTTCCTGCTGACCTTTCTTAGGCATGTAAATCATTAGACCTGGGAATGGGAGTAAACTCTTGGCCACATAAGCATTGGCCTGATCTGAGTAGCAAGCAGGAATTTGGGGTTGGGGAGATGTTATAGCATAAAGAGAATGTGTGATGGCAGTGAAGTCACAGGGTAGTCTTTGAGCTGTGATGCATTTTGGATGTTAGATTCTGATTCTGCCACCTAGTAACTGAGGCTACCTCAGTTTCAATTTGCACATCTGTGAAGTGGGGGATGATACTGCCATTCTCCTAGAGCACTGGTTTCCAACCATGGGCCTCTGACCAGCAGCATCAGCATCCCTTCTTGCTTGTTACAAATGCAAAGCATGCAGAGTAGAGGCTCTGGAGCAGGGTCCAGCAATATGGGTTTCCACATCTTGCAGGTGACAGCAATGCCTGCTCAAGCATAAGAACCAAGGGATCCAAGGAAAATTCTCAAGCCCTTGATAATAACTGCAGGTTTGGTTAACTATCTGCCTAGGATGTCCATAGATACTGGATTCATGCATCAAACCTCTTTTAGACTCGTCTTCCAAAATACCAGTAGCCTCTAAATTTACCAGGCACAAACACCTAACAAAGTACGTTGGGAAATACAACTTTCTTGAAATTCCTTTAGGGGAAAAATCCTTTAGGAAATGCTCAGCAAGTTTAAGGATTACCTTATTGAAGCGGCATTCTTTGAGCCTTCTCATGTCTAATTTACATGTGAAGGTTAAAGCTCAGGAGAGATCTAGACATTTCCAGTACCTGCTAACTTTCCAGTCTTAATTTCCTGAGAGGCTTATTAATGGAGAAGTTGAATTATTTGATCCTCTGAATGAATGGCATAAAGAAGGTCACTCCATCAGTACATGACTACACAGAGAGCACTCTGCATTGCTGAAGCCACCAAACTGAAGGCAACCAGTTCAAACAGGTCCTGGCATACCCATGTATACTGGTGCTAGCTTTCCTTGTCCAACAATGCCTTGTGATAAATCAAGAGGGAATGAGTAAGATTAAGAAGCCATCACAGTTCTACAGCATACATTTCTGGCCAAAGAAAAGTTTGTCTTCATAAAGATTTGTGTTTATGTTTTCATAGCAAATGCCTAGGAGAGGAGGTAGAGAGCTATGAGTGATACTTATGTCAATCAATTCTGTGCAAACAATGGGGCACAAAGTCAGAGTGGAAGAGGGAATGGAGAGGGATGGCAAGGCCTCAGCAGAGCGAATCCCAGTGTGCCCTACCTGTCAGTGCAAAGGCACCTTCTAGTAATTCAGGTGTTGTTCACGTTCAGTCATGCCTGTCCAAGAGGCAGGCCACACAGCTGTGCCAGGGTGTGGAGGAAGGTTTGTCGATGTGTAAGCATAAGCAACTGTGCTGACCCAACAGCCAACACTCTCGGGAAAGTCTAGAAGTCAGCCGGGCGTGAGGTACAAATCTGCTGTCTGCAGGCTTGCTGTGGGAACACCTTAGCTAGGCGGCTCCCAGGGATGCTTGGGTGAAATGCCCATGACACTGTACCCACCCACCAGTGGCCAGTGGTGTCCTCTCAGTGGGATGTTATGAACAGTAGAGCTATGACAAAGTGGAGCCCTATACTAGTCCTGATACTGAAGTTTCTTCCTGTTGCCTCCACTCAGAGACGTCTGTACAGGCCACATCCTCCATGGCACAGACTTCCTCCTTGAGCTACACTTTCCCTTCAAGACTGGGATAACACATCCAGGAGTAGAGGATTTCTCTTAGCTATGATTGGCACTCTGATGGCACCAGTGTAAGGTCAGAGTTCAATTTTATTCAAATGAAGAGATCTTAGTTCAAAGTAGGGTGCACCAGGGTTCGTCCTCACAGTCCTTGTTAACAAATACTTTTAGGTGCTTGGTATCTTCACTGCTTTCCAGCCCAGGGCTGCTCTCTAACCCCGGATTCTGAGGTCCTGGTCTTTCTGGTTGGACCACTATTTCTATCTCCGGTCTCAGGTTCCTTGCAGTGTTTGGAGAAAGCAGCTCCTTCTACTTATATATTCTTTTTTTTTTTTTCCTTCTTAGGTAGTTCCTTTTCCATCTTGGTCCTCAGTTAAGATTCCTAGGTATTCTTGGCACAAACACTACCTCATTGATGGACTGAGTTGGAATTTCAATACCTGAATACCTCAATTTCAAAGAGTATTTTTCCTCAATGCCCCAGCCATCATTTTAGGGGCAGAAGGGCACCTTTGGCTCCTAAATTCCTCTCTTATTGACCTGGAAGCTGCTGACTGAGGGACAATGACCTCTAGCTATTGACTGTATATTTAGGAAAGAGACATATTCCCTTCATGACTGCACTGGCTCTCCTTCTCTCCTGACTTTCACATCTAGTAGGAGGGGCTTGGCGGGCAGCCCAGGTACATCGATATCAACCTTTAAATAACCTTTACTCTAGACACTACTAACTGTAAGACCTTTGAATCAGTACAGCCAGAACCATCTTGCACTTCTTTCTCCTTTGCCTATGCTTGTTTATTGAAAATAATTTCTCAGTTGCTACACTCTGCACATCTAATGTGCTCTCTCTATACCTTTATCACAGACTCAGCTGAGCATGGTGGTGCACCTTGTGATCCAGGTGTTAAGAAAGAGGATTCCAGAGTCCAAGCCAGCCTCAGCAATTTAGAGAGTCTTTGTTTCAAAAGAAAAAATAAAAAGAGCAGAGCATGGAGCTCAGTGGCAAAGCATCCCTGGGTTCAATTCATAGTCCCCAAACAACAATAACCACCACCACAACCAAACAGATTCTTGGAAAGCAAATCAAAGCCCTCAGAGGTTGGAATGAGATCTTTCATTCATGGTGACAAAGCTGAACCTGCCTGGCTTGTGCTTTCCCTATGTAAATCCAGAGAAAGACTCTACAAAGAATGCTACCATTTTTCACCTGATAGTGCCTAAATATTGCAGGGCAGCCATCATGATACAATGAACTCCTCTTCCCCAAGTTAAACCCCCTTGATTTCTTCAAGTGCCCCATAAATCCTGGGGTCCAAATCTCATATCCACAGCAAGTCCTATCCCAGAAGTGACTTCCACCTTAGGTGATGGGGTCCCAAATGAAGTCACCACTCCCAAAGTGGCCTCACTGACCCAGAGCCATTACCTTTTTTTTTTTTTTTTTTTTTGGAACCAGGGATTGAACCCAGGGACACTCGGCCACTGAGTCACATCCCCAGCCCTATTTTGAATTTTATTTAGAGACAGGGTCTCACTGAGTTGCTTAGGGCCTCGCTAAGTTGCTGAGACTGGCTTTGAACTCGCGATCCTCCTGACTCAGCCTCCCAAGTCACTTGGATTACAGGTGTGTGCCACCGCGCCTAGCCGAGCCATTACCTTTGAGGGAAGTCATCACCAGCCTCCCCATGGAGAATCCTTCCTGTGGCCACCACTAAAATAAATAAAATAAAATAACCCCAAACCTAAGCTTCATGGAGGAATGGAAATGCTGAGGTCAATGAGGCTATTTCTCACTTCAGCCTTGCAGGCGTTCACTTTAAGTTTCTTCAAGATGGCAGAAGCTTGTCATTCACTTTTGTCTTCCTTTTGTAAAAGAAGAGATGAGCATCTTCCTAGTAAGAAAGTGCTAAGTCCCTGTCAGTCCTGAGTCCCTACAGAAAAGCGGAGGTCACAGGGGTGGGTGCACCTTGTTATACTGTTTAAGGGCTAGTGGAAAACATCTGAGGAGGCAAGGGGACCCTGCATCAGAGAGACAATGCACAACACATGAATCTAAAGAGAAATATTACTTGCCCAAACCAACAAGGCCACAGAGCCCTTCTCAAAGATTGCAGTTTACAGTCACCTGTCATCTCAGGTGGTATGGATATAGGATGCACAACTTCTGCTTTCGGGAGATGACAGAATCAAACAATGTGCTCCGAGGGAGGAGTAGCATACTTTTCTACCAACAGCAACCCAGGGAGGGAGGGCAGCTTAGGATCATGGCTGGGACCACAGCATTGCAGACCTCAGTTTTCCTGCCTATAGAATTGGAATAACAATCCTCCTGAGTGAGCTGGGTTATATAAGCATGAAAAATAATAACAAAGTGCTGACACCACATACCAAGGAGCCCATTATGCAACAGAATCTCTGGTTTAAGGAAACACAAAAATCTCTCTCCACTGAAGGCAAATAACCTCTCCACGAAGGATCCCATAGCCCTAAAAGAAGTGGAGAAAGACTCACAGGTTCACTCACACACCAAAGGAGACTGGGAACCTGTGTCACATACAGAGGCTAACGTTTCTGTCCTTATTGTTCACCATTCCTGTTTAGGAGGAATGGTGTGTGTGTGTGGGGGGGCAGATGTTGTTGCTAATCACCTTCTTGAACAAATCAGAAGAACGTTGACAGTGAGTGGGCACGTTTGGATATTTGCTAGCACCAGCTTGTTCAGCTCAAACAGGTTGGACAGGTTGGATATTTAAACAAAGGCGGAAAAATGCAAGGTATAAAGCTCAACGAAGTGCTGCCCTGGAAATCAGGCTCCTCCTTCTCGACTCTGCTAGTTTCAAGTTATAAAACTAAACTGGATACACATTCAGGATCTGTTCAAAGTTCTCAGAACATCAGGTCAGCAAGGAGATAGGAGAGGAGAAGGGGTGTGTCGGTAGCTCTCCGTTTCTTCTCCTGCCCCCAAATCCATCCCTCCCCACTGTGACCTAATTTTCAGCTCTGGTAACTACCCGGCTGTTCAAGTGTGGGCAGGCACGATGCTCCAGATTCTGATGCTATCCACCAGTTTTACCTGGGAAGGCAGAGCTTTTGAAATATTTCAAAAAGATGTCAAAAACACTACACTGAATAGTTCTGCATTTGCTTCATCTTCAAAAAGAAATGAATAGACCAACACCACCTCTGCTAGGACAGACAGTAGCCTAAGTTATCAGCATTAACATCTTGTCAGTCCAATGATAAACGAATTAAGAACCAGATTGTAAATCTGAGGAGTAGTGACAGGACAAAAAAGGCCTGACTGCTTGCCGTTTAACATATCCAGGTGTGTGGACAGTTTTATAAGCGAGCTCTTTCTTTGCGATGATGGAACTGCAACTAGTCTTTCAGAAAGAAGTAAGAAATAAGCGATAGCCACAAGTACATTTTTAACTGCTTTTTGAGAAATACAACATAAGCCATGTTGATTGTTATGGGGTATTAAAGAAAGAAAAAATCCAAACATGAAAAAGAAAAAAATTTTCTGAAGAATGTCAAGTCTAGCAAACTCAAAACAGGCCACATAAGAGACTGTCAGTATCAGTCAACTTTCAGCTTTGATGTTTTCTTATGCTTTTTAGCTTACCTGAACAATAAAATTATGTGACAAGTTACTCTTGCCTATGCCTACTCTTTAAAAAAAAAATACTGGAAGCTTTCTACTATTTACAGATTTCTAAAATGCAAAGTAAAATTCTAAAAATGGACCCCAGAATCTCATCTAATAGTATAAGTGCAAATTCAAACCAAAAACAAAAAAACAAACAAAAAAGAAATATCACATTAAAAGGGGAGGGGATCTTTAAATAATAATGAAGATTTGCGCAATTCAGAAATGGAAATCTAGGCATATGGCACACAGCTATTCTATAAAGTACTGTTAGACTTGGATCCTTAGAACGTGGCCTACGTTACTGCCATTATTAAAGGGCACAGAAGGGACTGCTGAGTTAAAAATCTTAAGGGAGAAGAGAAAGGATGGGAACACTTTGTTGAGCACCTAATGTGAGCTGGAGGTTTAGCATTTACTTCTCATAGCAGATTGTGAGTAAAAGTATCTGCACTAGAGGTGAAGAAACTGAGGCTCTTTTAAGCATTCCATGGAGAAGCCTTTATCAGCTATCGCCAGAAAGGAAGAAAAAATCATCAAAGGCTTTCTTCATCACAGAAAATGTCACCTTTATTTAGACCACTCTTGAGGTGATAATAAAAGCACATGGGTCTCAAATCTGGCCACTGAGATATTAAAAGGCTAAAAATGTTTATTTTAAATAAATCAGCAATAAACATTTGGAAAAATTTTCATAATGCTATTAGGGAGAACTGGTAACAAAGTCACCTTTCTGTGATTAACAGATTTGTAAATGCTCATTCTCTGGAAAAATGATGGGCCATTTAATGATGTGGACGCTCAAGAAAGTGAAAAGCATATTTAAGTGGAATGAATCAAATTCTGTGTGTGTATATATGTATACACACATGCATTGATTGATTGATTGTGGTACTGAGGATTAAACTCAGTGGCACTCCATCACTGAGTCAAAACCCCAGCCTCTTTTAACTATTTGAGACAGGCTCTTGCTAAATTGACTAGGCTGGTCTCAAACTTTTGAACCTCTGCCTCAGCCTCCCAAGTTACTGGGATTAGAGACATGGGCTATTGCACCTGGCTTAAATGATCTTTTCTTCTGGTTAAGAAGAAAAATTTATTTTCTTCTAGTTAAAGAACAGTCTTCTGAACGATACCAGAAGTAGGTCAACTTTACGTCTACAGATATGCTGAGAGTGTTAGATACGCTGAAAATTGCTTTAGTACCCAAAAGCTATCATCATGGACTACCAAGCGTTCACTGAATACCCAGTACATATAATGAGATATGCATATGTGTGCAAACAGCACTGTTCATGCGATGCTGTGTTCACACCATTAAAATCTCATTTACACTGACCCCTCAGTTTTTTCAGTACAGAGCTGCATGTGAGGTTACAGAACATTTATGATTTTCTCACTGGAGTTAAATGTGGGAAGATCTCCGAGTGTTCTTGAAAGATGTTTTTCCCTAGTTGGTCTTTTCCCCTCAAAATAATATACCTTCTTTGTAAGGAACTGATTTTTTTTTTTTGCCTACTTTCTTTTACAGAACTAGTAGGGCCCAGTAGGGTGTCATGCACCTGTAACTCCAGCTACGTAGGAGGATAAAGCAGAAGGATCTCTTCAGCCCAGAGGTTGAAGACAGCCTGGGCAATAAAGTGAGACCCTGTATTAAAATAGAGAGGGGGTAGGGGAGAAAAATTTCAAAGGAAATAAAATATTCACACAATCCTGGGCAGGGTGACCCACAGATTTTTTTATCCTACAACTAAGTTTTTGCCTCATGAACTGCTGATACCTTTCTTCCTGCAGGGGAACATGGTAGCAGGGTGAAGAGGCAACCAGGTGATTAAGAGGCTCATTTCG
Source organism: Glaucomys volans (assembly GCA_020662805.1). NCBI lineage: Eukaryota > Metazoa > Chordata > Mammalia > Rodentia > Sciuridae > Glaucomys > Glaucomys volans. The sequence goes on from JAJEJO010000370.1 coordinate 95,220, forward strand.
AAACGGACTGGCTGAACCTTAAAGTGGTCACCTCCACCCTTGAGAAGCAGCAAGTACCAGCAGTAGTTACAGAATGTGCTCAGAAACTCAGTAAGACTATGCTGGATGTTCACAGGGCTCTTCCTCTTGCTGAGCACTCAGGGTAAAGTAACTGTCCCCTGCTCTTGGAGATACTGTCCTACCTCTGCTCCTTCTCTAGTTTAACACTGGCCACCTGTTCCAGACACCCAAATTCAGTTGTGCATGCCAAGAAATGGCTTAGCCTAAGCATCTGAGAGTAGCATGCTAAATTCAGAGCCCCCTGGTCTCATTTGTCATGGAGTAGGTCACATTTCTGTGCAGCTAAGATTTTCTTCAAGCATAGTAAGAACACATAAGCCTCTGTTCCTGAAGTCTATCAGTTATCCAGCAGCATCCCAAGGGCCTATGTCTCCTATATTTAGCAACAGTAAAATCTGTGCCCATCGAATTAAAAAACAAAGACTGTGACAAAGCAAGTAGATGAGGTTCCAGGAATATTCCTTCCTTGTTTTCACCTTTCTAATGACAGCTGAAATGAGAACATATCCCTGCTTTAAAGAATAAATGGACATGATAGTCATGAAAGCTTGCCCCACGCCAGGGTCTTCAGCAAGTCCTTAAGCCTAACACACACTCATCTCTCTTTAAAGCTTCAAAGTCTGTAGTCTGCAAAATGAGGAACAAAGGGGAAATTAATTTTCTATTTTTCCAAGATAATGATTGTCTGCCAAAATTTTTTTAAATACCCGTTTGAGAGACAGGATTTATTTCAAGTGAGATCTCTTTCCATCTCTCTTTCAGGTATCACTTCTTCATAGCTCTGCAGCCCAGCACTTTCTGGAACAAGTTTTGCAAATTGCAAAGCTCGATGCACTTTTTCCTACACTGAGCTCCCCTGGAGGGCGTGCTCTGGCTCAGTTTCCCAAGTTTGTTTTGGAAGACAAGCACCACTCAATCCAAATTTTCAACGTGGGAGCAGCTGATAAAAAGTTCTGGAAAGTTAGAAGTTGGAGCCCCACTGATGTTTCCATGAGACATGTTTTGTACTTGATGGCAACCTACTATCCTGCTCAGGAACTAAGCTCTGGTTAAAAAGGTTTGGGATGAAGGATTTTCAAACCTAAGAATCTGCAGACAGGGAAGTGGCAACTTGAAAAACTACCAGATATGGCAACATATTTAAAAAGGTTTCTCATAGAAATTTCTCATAATGAATTGGAATTAGCATCACTTTATCTCTCTGTTTACTAAAATATCATTACTTTTAAACAATATATTATGCTAGGCATAGTGGCATGTATCTGTACTTCCAGCTGCTCAGGAGGCTAAGGCAGGAGGATCATTTGAGCCCAGGAGTTTAATGCCAGCCTGGGCTTTGCAGTGAGACCTTGTCTCAAAAATAAATATACAAATAGATGAATAAATAAAATACCATGTAAACTTACTAAAAAAAGTATAAGAAGTAATGGGCTTTATCAGTGCTTCAAAGCCACTGATTAGGGCTGGGCTGTAGCTCAGGGGTAGAGCGCTTGCCTAGTATGTGTGAGGCACTGGATTCAGTCCTCAATACCACATAAAAATAAATAAATAAAATAAAGGTATTGTGTCCATCTCCAACTAAAAAAAATTTTTTTTAAAAGCAACTGATTACTCATAACATTCTGTGACTTTTATTTTACTTTATTAATGTAACAATCCAACTAAGGATTCTCTTTATAAAAGTAAGATAAAGGAGATACAACAAGAAAGACTAGTTAGCCTTAGAAACAAGGATAACCATCAAATGACCAGGGAGTAAAATGGGGTGTTTAAGAGCACCTCAATACCAGCCAAGAATAGCCTGAAACTTGGAAAGAATGCAGTCCTTGCAGTTCACATTGTGAACTGTATAATGAGGCCCTCTGAGTATCTCAGCAACAAAAATTCTGGGGGGTAGCCTGGATCAGCCAACAGCAGAGGGCCAGGCTCAGAAAGGCTGAGCTCACGGAAGGGTGCATCACACACATCAGTGTGGATGGCCTCCAGAGCAGAGCTGAGCACGGTGAGGCCAGGGTGAACTCTGTGTGGTCCCCGAGACACTGTGTCCAGACCTGCCTAGTGGAAGCAAGCCCTTGGAGAGATGGAAATCTAGAAATCAACACTGCAGGGAACCACACCACAGCAGAGATTGTACGGAGCCCTCAAGGAAGAGACTAAAAACAGCGCAGGGACTGTATCAGAGGAAAGAGGCACAGCTGAGGGAGGGACTAGAGCAAGTCACAAACAAGACACAAGAGACACCTGGGTGTGGGCTCCTGGAAGCTGCGGCAAAGTTCTCTGTCACCAAGTTCAGCATCAGTTCTGCAGCCTCCCCCAAGGGAGCTCCCAGGTGTTCCTCAATACCAGCTGCTGCTGCAGACCTTGGAAAGTGGCAGCAGTGGAAGGGAAGTGGGAAAAAGAACTTTGGTCTTGAGCACCAAACTCACTCAACTGATTTCCTTCCATGCTCATCAGAACCTGAGTTTTCATTATTCTTTTCAATTCCTGCACACACATCCCAGGGCAGTTGTGGCTCCTGATTAATGTAACGCAGGTATGTGGTAGGGAGAGACCACAGTTCACTACTGGAGCCTCAGATTCTGGAATGGATCCATCAGGGCAAATAAATCTAACTCCACTCTCTCTGGCACATTTTTGTAAGTGTTTCCACATTTTTATAATTTTTCCAAAGGTACAGTTATGCTGACAAAGGAAGGTGGTAATGGCTTTACTGTGATCAACAAAAACCATTCTTTTAAACCATTATTTGTAATTTTCTGCAGAAAAGAAAAAAATATAGTGTGATAGCCTCAAATAGTCCCAAATAAGTTTTTGTTAATTAAAGTACAGACTTAGAAGAGTGAAAACAAAACAAACATTTTTTTTAAAAAAACCTCTCATTTTCTGGAATTATATAAATGTTTCCTCAGTGTATTTTTCCATCTGAGCACATATAACAATAATATTAGTAACCATTTATATATAGTATTTAACAAGCAGTATCTTAAATACTTTGCTATATTCATTCATTTATTTAAAGACACAATATTCCTACAAGGTAGGCATGGATAATACCAGCTTTTACTGATGAAGTAACTGAGACAGAGAAACTAGGTGACTTGTCTATGGTCACACAGCTAACAGAGGAATACGCACACACACACAATGCCTTTTTTTTTTTTTTTTAACAGATGGTCACTACTGTGTTTTCAGCTCTCAAAATACAGACTCAAAAAGACTTCTATCCAGAACAGGTCCACAGTATACTAGAAGCCTTCAGAACCCTTTCACAACCATTATTTCATTTGTGCCCAAGTTCTAAATGAGGTATTACTAACCCATTTTGTTGAAGTGTCAAAAAATTAAGAGATTTCAACAAAATTCTGCTAAATTAGAACTAGGACTCAGCCTCCAACAATTTAGTCCTCTATTCCCAATCAAGATGTCTTGCAATAAATAAAATCAGAACCCCCAATTATCAGACACCCCTAAGGCCTACTTTTTAATATTTATAAACAATTCCCATATACAGTGTTATGAATAAGAAATGTACCTCAGGATAATATCAAGGGCTATGCCATACAGAATTCAAGATCAACTCTGGGTCTATCCATGTATTCCAGCACAGTAATAAAACTTGGTTAAAATGGATGCCCCCAAAGCTGTTCCATTTCACACCACATACTAGTGGGCCATGCTGCCAGGATGACAGAAAAAGTTTAACATTGAAAACAACACTGTTGACAGCATGATGTTGAGAATGGGGACAAGAGTGATGGGAGTGTTTTTTTCTAACACACAGTGACGGGAAAGTTCATTCATTATTTCTCACATAGCAAGTAAAAACATGGCCTCTGAAGCCAGATAGCCTATATTAAGCTCTCAGCACTGCAGGTTGCTTTGACCCTTTCCTCTTCTGCAAAATGGGATGATCATTAAACAAAACTTCAAGGTACAGCACATTAAAATAAATGGAGATCAACAAGGAAATGGAAGGCTTGAACAATGCTATAAACCAACTGAACCTAACAACACACCTCTGCACTCCACCCAATAGCAGAAGAACACACACTATTCTCAAACAGACGTGGAACACTTCTGAGGATAGACCATATGCTATGTAATAAAAAAGCTGTAATAAATTTACAAGGATTGGAATTATGCAAAGTATGTTCTTCCAATATAAAGGAATGAGTCTAGAGATCAATAACAGGAAGGAATCTGGGAAGTCACAAATCTGTAAAAATTGAACACGTGTGAATAACCAGTCTGTTGAAGAAAACAAGGGAAACTAGAAAACATGTTTAGCTCAATAAAAAAACACAACATACAAAAACTTAGGGGATGTAAGGAAAGCCATGGTTACAGGGTAGAGCACAGCTTTAAATGCCTATGTTGAAGACAAAGTTCAGTTCCTCTCCTCTCTGAAAGTACCCAGTATCTTCTCCCCCTTTCCCCTTTCCTATCCCTTTTAATAAATTCTTTACCTATTACTCTGAGCAACATGACTGGAAAAAAGAAAGTTCTCAAATCAACAATCTAATCTTATTCTTTATAATACTGGAAAAAGAAGAGCAAACAAAATCTAAAGCAAGAAGAAGGGGAAATAATAATATTTAGGGCAGAAAATTAATGAAATGGAGAACAAAAAAACAACAGAGGAAGATCAATGAAAGCAAACACTGGTCTTTTGAAAAGATCAATGAAATTGACAAATGTTTAGCTAGACTGACTGAAGGAAAAAAGAATCAAATCACAGATCAGAAGAAGGTACGATACCACTGACCTTCCAGGACAGAAGGTATTATGAGATACTATAGATAGATACCTGTCTGCTAGATAGTGTGATTATTTTCAATGAAATAGCAAAATTTTCTAGATACAAACTACACAAATAACTCAAGGAAGAAAAAAGAAGAAAAAGAAAAAAGAAATCTGAGCAGACCTATAATAAATAAACAGAACACATTAGTTATTTTAAAAACTACCAAAAAAGAAAAGCCGAGGTGGTTTCACTGGTGAACTCTACCAAACACTTATGAATTAATACCAACTCATCACAAACTTTTCCAAAGAGCAGTGGAAGAGGGAACACATCTTATTTAGCATATTGTATGAGGTCAGTATGATCCTGGTATTAAACCCAGACAAAGATGGCACAAGAGAACTACATTGCCAGGAATACAAACACTAAACTCTTACCAAAACACTAGCAAACCCAATCCATCAACATGTGAAAATAATTGTACACTGTGACTCTGATAGGATTTATCCTAGGAATAAAGTTAGTTTAACCTCCAGAATAGAACAGAACACAACAGAACAGAAAGCAAAAAGAGCTGGGCACAATGGTATACACTTGCAATCCCAGTGTCTCAGGAGGCTGAGGCAGGAAGATGCCAGGTTTGGGGTCAACCTGAATCACTTAGCAAGAACCTCAGTGAGTTAGTGAGATTGTCTCAAAATAAAAAATAAAAACGGCTGTGGATGCAGCTCAGTGGTAAAACACCATGGAGTTTAATCCAAAGAGAAGGAGGGAAGAAGGGAGGAAGGGAAGGGAGGAAAGAAAGGCAAAACAACCTAACCATAGGTGCAAAAAAAAAAAAAAAAATCGTTTGACAAAATCCAATACCCTTTCAGCATAAGTGTACTTAACAAACTAGGAATAGAAAGGAACTTCCTCCAACTTCTAAAGGGCGTTTATGAAAAACCCCACAACTAACAACATATTTAGTGGGGAAATACTAAATGCTTTCTTTATCCTAAGATTAAAACTATGATAAAACCACCCACACTCTTCACTTTATTGAACATTGCATTGAAGGTCCAGTCAGGTCAAATAGGCACAAAAAAGAAATAAATACATCCACGTAGGAAAGGAAGAAGTAAATGTGTATTTGTAAATATAAATAAAATCCTAAGTAATCCATTAAACAACTATAGGAATGAGTAAAGTCAGTAAGGTTGCAAGAAACAAGGTCAATATATAAATTTAAACTGTATACCTTCACACTAGCAATGAACAATTGAGAAATGAAATTAGAAAACAATTCCACTTATGATAACCCCATAAAAATAAAATAGAAATAATAAAATAAATATAAAACGAATACTCTGAAAACCAGAAGACATTGTTGAAAATAATTCAGGAAGACCTAAATAAATGGGAAAATATTCCATGTAATTGTACCAAAAGGCTTAATATTGTTACGATGGCAGTACTACCACATTGACCTGCAGACTGAATGTGATTCAAAGGGCAAAGAGAATGACCCATCAGGAATGATATTTACATGGGGAAATGAAAAAGCAAAACACTTTGTAAAAGTTCTTTAAAATATTCACACTTTTCATGAAGTCATACTATACCTCACTTCTAGCTTACACTGAGAAAACCATAGGCTTTAAATTACTATAGCACTGTGCTGGGGATATAGCTCAGTTGGGAGAGTGCTCGTCTCGCAAGCACAAGGCCCTGGGTTCAATCCCCAGCACTGCAAAAAAAAAAAAAAAAAAAAAAAAATAATAATAATAATTATACATACACACACACACACATACATACACACACACACACACACACACACACACACACATATATAGCATCACTTAGAAATGTAAATATTTATCAAATGCTTACCAAGGGCCAAGAATTGTGCACTAAATTCATCATCTTTTAATCCCCATCCTAGCTGTATTAAGCACATACTATTGAAAACCTCATTTTAGGGTCGGGGGGATTGCTCAAGGGTAGAGCATATGCTTAGCATTGTGTAAGGCCCTGGGTAAATGAGGAGACTGAGGAACCAAGAGATTCAGTAACTTGCAGAAGGACAGAAAGTATACAAGTGGCAGAAGAGAAGTTAGGTATGTGATTTAAAATCAGGAAACTTAGTGACACACCAATATCTTACCTGAAGCTCTGGGACCAGGTCACTTAACTACTTCCTTAAAGGCCCCAGAAATTCTTTTGCAAAGAAAAAGATCTTTGGGGAATCTGGTAGGCACATGCAAATATTTTTCAAAGGGCAGGGTTCTATGAATGTGTCTCCCTGGGGTCCTGCTATATATATGTGCACTGCCCACCTGTGCCCCTCAAACACACTCCAGTTGGCAGCAGCTATGTGGGAGACCAAGGCAGGAGGATTGCAAGTTTGAGGCCAGTTTGGGCAATTCAGTAAAACCCTGTTTCAGAATAAAATAAGGGCTGGGGATATAGCTTGGTGGTAGAGTGCTTGCCTAGCATGAGGCCCTGGGTTCAATCTCTATTATGAGGGGGGTGGGAAAAAAAGAAAGGAAGGAAGAAAATAAAACTAACTTCAGTCAGCCCAGAGGGAATCACTGTTTCATCGTGAAATAGTTTCCCACTATCAGGCTTGCCTGATACCCCACAATGGTAACAAAACCATCTCTGGCTTTTCCTCTTGGGCAACAGAACTTCAGGACTTTCTCAGCTCTCAGGTAAGTCCTCCATGGCTCAGAGGTACCAGCCATCTGAGGAAAAAGGCATCTCACCCACCTGTGCATGTTCCCATTGGTGGTGAAAGACTGGCCACACACAGTACACTTGTAAGGCCTCTCTCCAGAGTGCACCAGCATGTGGCGATCCAGGGAGCTGGCCGAGCTCAGTGACTTTCCACAGATGCTGCACGAGTGGTCAGCTCCTCCAGTGTCTGTGTTGTGCTGCAGAAAGGAATCACCACAGTGGTCACTTGAAAAGATGGGCAAACCTCAGCTATTAGGAAATGCAGATCTAGAGCTTTACAAAAACTAATGAAGCTTCTTGGCTATTTCTTTCTGCTTTAACTATCTTTCTAAAGGGTCCAAATGTATCAGGAACATGGACAAAAAACTGTTTAGTATGACCTTCCTGCATTCCCCTTGTGAAAAGCAGTTCTGAAAGGCTCAGAGAGAGGTGAAGTCTTTGCAGTCTTTCTTTGAAACATATAAACTGATCATATACATTAACTTTATGGGTAGAAGGACTCAACTACACAGCAAATGTGTGAAATAGGGTTGTCTCACAGAATCACTATCCCCGTCTTCAAGTTTGATGTTACAGGCCTGCTGTCAGAGAAAGAGAAGTGAAACTTGCAGAGTAGAGTTTTGACTTCTCAAACATGGCAAGGAGGATTTCTATACAAACTCAAGTCATGCTGGTAACTTGATGTTGTTATTAAGCAGCGTGTTATGGTTTTAACAGATTATCAACCCTTCACTGTTCTATACCCAACAAGAGTGTTATAAATCAGTCATGGCAAATGAAGGAGAAGGATAAAAGAAAAAGATCCCAAACTGAGTAAATTCACAGCTGTATGATCTAAACTAAGGATAATAAAGAGAAGGGAAAGATATCTACAACCTCAATGTAGCATAAGGAATTCAAATCATATTGACAAGTCACATATGATGAAAAGTCTTCTGTTAATATAGGTGGGCAGTTAGCTAAATGTTTCTTAAATTCTGAAAAATTATTCTGTGTTGATCTGGGTTCTGCCAAAGTAACATGAACACACAAAAATTATTTCATAACTGCCCAAAGATTATAAAATATTAAATAAAAATTAGGCACCATTCACGATTCACCCATTAGAATCAAATCACCTAGTCACCTTGTTAATGAAGAATAATTTAAAATGAAAACACAAAAGTAGCAGCTAACCTGACGAATGTGCATAGTCAGCTGATGCTGGGTAGTGCAAATCTTTTCACACAGGGGGCAGTTGTAGGAAGACTTCTCCTCTTTCATTTCCTAAAAAAGATGAAAACAAAGTATGAATTTCAAATCACAGTAAACTAGTGCCTTCTATTTCTGTCATAAGCCCCTGTGTCTTTAGAGCTGGCTGTAAGTAGCTGAGAGCCGTGGACCAGAGCCTGTCCAGGAGTCAGCGTGAGCAGGTCACTTCCCTGTCTGCCCTCAGTTTCCCTGGCTGTAAGTGGGAAAAATTAGAGTATCAACCACATCATGTTGTGATGTGGATCAAATTCATGAACTTAAAATTAAATCAAAGCACTGAAACAGTGCCTGAAACAGAGTAAGTGCTCAATAAATAGTAGTGTTTTGTTACATGGATACCATTTAATTGTCAGTGATGGTGAAAACCCCACCCTAACAGCAGCAGGAGCCCTGTGCCTGGCGGTGTCCCCTGCAGGCATGAACACAGTTCCTCGGACCAATGCTAGCATCTGCTAATCATTTTTGTAACTAAGAAATGAAAACAAAAAAAGAAGGCTGTCCCTGTCAAAACTTTGATAGGAATGACAGCATTAACTGGAGACTTCCACAGATGACAAAGAACCAGCTCACTACTCGGTGAAGAGTCTTGTTTTACGTTCCCTCAAAACACTCAGGACGAGCTTCCTTTGGGGCAACCATTTTACTTTTTTAAGGAAAAGGCCAAAGTCAATCAGTAACCCTTTGTTATAGATCCTCTTTCCATGTAATTTGAGGAAAGCTACTAGGACATTCCTGTCCATGATGGCCTCCTCACTCACACAGTCCTAGGCACCATGGGTCTCTGCCTCTGTCTCCACAATTAAGTGGATCCAGACTTGGACACCTCTCCCAGGAATTGAAAATTGGGATGCTCAGGGAATGCCATCAGTGGGATCACCTGGGGAACTTCATAAAAGACACATATCTAGATGAGACATTCAATATGCTAGACCAGAATCATTGTGGGGAAGGAGGAGGGGAGGTGAAACCTAGGAATCTGTTTGCTTCATAAACTTCTCAGAAGATACTGACACGTGCCTGGGTCTGGGAACAACTAAGTTGGTAAGTTAGGTGACCATGAGCACTTTGAGAATTCATGTAGAGCTGGGGCCACACCTAACAGTGTGGCAGGTTGAAGCCAGGAGAAAGCAACTGAGAGAAGATGTCAGTGCCAACTGGAGTGAGTGGTCAGGCAGCCTTTGAGATAAAGGTATTGGGTGTGGGGTGGGGAGCTCACATGCCAGCTCTCTAGGGAGGGCAGACACTCTGGCCAGGCTACGTGTCATTTCCTGTCCTCAAGCATCTTTCAATAGACCTCTTTTCACTTGAGGTAAGCTTCAGTAAGTTTCTGCAAATATCAATTATTGAGCACTTACTATTGTGGAAACTCTGAATATACAGAAACATAAGGTTTCTCCCCCCCATAACCACTAAGAGAGAAGTCACTATTATGGATCCATTTCCTAGATGAGGAATTAGAGTACAGAGGGGCAAGAAACCTGCCCTAAACTGTAGAACAATTAAAAAGTAGACACAGGATTAAAACTCAGGTCAGCTCTACAGCCCATGCCCTAAACCACAATGCTATATAAAGTTTGACCAAAAAAAAAAAAAAAAAATTTAACTCCAAGGCACAGAAAGGAAACACCCTGTGGTTGCTCATGAGAGATGATGAAAATAAAGTCACCCTGTGCACTATAAAAACAAATGGCACCATAAACCAGATGGGTGGAGTGAATACGATGCCTAGTCTGCAGCTGCCTTCTACCTCCTTTTCAAAAAGTGGCAAGTTTCATTCTAAGCAAGATGACCCTTCTTCAATCTGTGGAAGTGAGTCTGAGAACTAGGTGTGCCAGCCACACACTGTCTCACACTCACATTTAAAAAGATTAAGGATATGAATTCTATAAGGAAGTTGAATACCCCAGAAACCAAAAAGTTCTTGGCTTCACCCAGTTACTCATGTACTTCCAAGTCCTCTCAAAGGTGTAACGGAAGGGGGGAGGGAGTCATATCTTCTCAGCCAGTTCTATAACCATTCAGATTGGAGCTGGCCAAGAACCCCTATAAAAACAAACAAACAACAACAACACAGATAACTAGAATAAAGAAAGAGCCATTGCTATAATAATGAGGGATGCCTCCCACCAAGGCCAAAATAAGGTTCAAATCCAACCTCTGAGGCAGTTTTGTTAAATTATTAGATAAGGCAATACTATACATGAAAAAATTTTTTAAAGACAAATTCACCAGTATTATACAAATATACATGAAAAGCCAACCCTAGCCAGATTCAGTGGCACATGCTATAGTCCCAGCTACCGGGGGTAGGCTGAGGCAAGAGTATTGCTTGAGCCCAGGAGATTGGGACCAGCTTGGATAACTCAGTGAGACCTTAACTAAACACCAACACCACCACTACCGCCACCACCAGCAACAAAAAAGGGCAGGGGAAAGAAAAAACAAACAAACCAGACTCTTGAGGGGACAAAGTATTTTGAAAAAAATTTTCTTGCATTTGGCTTGAAACAGACAGCAGATACACTGTATGAGCCTTGTGCAGCTGACTGATAATGACTCTAAGGTTGGTCATTAACTGAGGCCAAACCTGAGGCTGGCAATGGTGTCATGAAAACCATTAATATAGGTCCATGAAATCTCAGGTGGTCTGGGAGAAGGAGGTCTGTGACTCAAACCTTCAAAAATAAACTAAATAGAAAAGAGATCATTGTGATGCTGGAAAAGGCTTACTGGAAGATTTTGAATCCAATTATTATGACTGTGCTGGTGGAAGAAGCACACTTCCTGAGTTGAAAGATAAAATTAGCAGCTAATGTGATAACTAACCATTCCATAATGAAACAATCTGGCACCCTTGTCAACATCCGGCTGTGCCTAATCTGCCCTGGAACTCTGCTCAGGAGGATGGGACTTTTCCCAGCTCCTCTCTCCAGCCTCCCTGTCCAGTTCACAGGTAAGGAGGCTGTTTCCTTCTTCCCTGTACTCTCGTCCCATGAGATGACAAGTGGCCCAGTTACACCTGCACATTCACTTCCTCCAGAGAGCAACCTCCACACAGCAGGAATGGGAGGAGTCCTGGGTATCTTCTATGGCCTTAACTGATGTTTCTGAACAACTGGAAAGGAACTAGAGTCTGGACCTGGGCCAGCTCTGCCTGGCTCTGGGGCTGGGAGTGGGGATGCTGTGCTGCTTAAGGAAAAGCTCTGGCCTACACTTCACTTATTTCTGAGCACAGAAGGACAAGCACAATGACCTCATCTGTCTTATTCATTCCAAAATGCTTGGCACCAGGCACAGCAGCTACCTAGAAGAAGAAACTGGGTAAATACTGTTACATAAACTGATGAATGGAGAGACGGACAGATAGATGGATAGATGGACAGGCACATGAAAATGGAAGTAAACCTTTTCTTCGCAGAGCTAGTGCTCCTTCTTGACTCAGGCTGCAGTCATACAGGCTGAGTATTTTCTCAGGCACCCATAGGAAGAGAGGCACAGGAAGGCAAGGGAGAAAAAGAGAAAGAAAGGCATCAGTGCTTCAGCTCTCAAACATCACTCAACGATGCCGAGTCTTCAGCCATAAACTAGGTGTGGAGAAACGCACAGTCCCACACGTTGCTGGTGGGATCTGGAGCTGGCATCCCATTTCCTGGAGGGCAAGTTGTATCAAAATCTTAATTAAGGTCCTCTACTGAGAATTTATAGAAAACCAAATAGATGTTATCAGAGGATTCTTTATAAGGACAGTCATAGAAAAATTATTAATAAAAAAGAAAATTCATGCAGGGCGTGGTGGCGCACGCCTGCAGTCCAAGCGACTTGGGAGGCTGAGGCAGGAGGATCATGAGTTTGAAGCCAGCCTCAGCGACTTAGCTAGGCCCTAAGCAACTCAGTGAGACCCTGTCTCTAAATAAAATACAAAATAGATCTGGGGATGTGGTTCAGTGGCCGAGGGCCCCTGGGTTCAATCTCTGGTTCCAAAAAAGGAAAAGAAAAAAAAAGAAAAGAAAATTCATGAAAGCCCAATGGGCTTGCTCTCTTGTTCATCCCTTCATTTCTTGATACTCAAGAGACCTCCTTCTCTCTGAAGGTTTAGGATAACCCCACAAAACCAAATAATTAAACATGAAGAAGTTGATCCATACTACATGCATTCAGAGAAGAACTGAGACTTATTTGCCTCTGCCTCCCTCCTTAATCCACCTACAACATGATATTACTATGGCAGTACAACTTTTCAAAAGTGTCCCATTTGTCCATTAATTAAAAGATTCATCTTATTTACCAATGGAGGAGATAAAGACTTTTATAACAGTAATCATACCTCCCAATCTTTGTCTACTCATTTACTTTTTCCCACTTCTCCTGATCCTGTGTCAAGAGGACTAAACAGAATCTTAAGTGGAATTCTCTGAGTCAAATTCTGTGCATTTTCAAACCTGGAGAGTTGAACAGCAGCCCCTATATAAACAGGACTTATTTGCCACCTAATCTGAAGATGTTTAAAAAAAAAAAATCAAGGAATTGGCTTTTAAAGTTCAATTAACCAACTGCACGAATCAGGAAAGAAACCACATCACAACAGAGGAATCAGTCAAGTTCACTGCCTTGACCATCATGTGAAGAAAGCTTATGTTTAAATCAAATCATGGGGCAAAGAATAAGGGGCTTTCACAACACTGACACCACAGCAAAGAAAATTTCTTCCATGAAATGACATAAGCTATGAAAAATTTGCTCCTGAGAACTGATTAGGCCTCTGGGTATTTCTGTCCAATTCAGAACACATTCAAGGTTTTGTCTTAGGGAGCTGGGAAACTTCCTCCAACGTTCTCACAGACTGAACCCACGATGCTACCACCCAGCGTGCAGAAGCTTACCTGGTTCCTTCTGCCAATCCGATTTGGTCCTGGAGGCTTCGCAGGGGACTTGATGCCCTGGGGGCTCCCTCCATTCTCTGTGACGGTCCCTACGCTCATTACTGCTGACATCATGGTGTTGATGGAAGACAGGTCCGGGCCTTCCAAGCCAACAGGCGAACTTGAAGTCATTGGGACAGAGTTTATGCTTCTAAGAAGCCTCTGTCATAGAACTGAAAACCAGAAATTGCTGATATTATCATGGGAAGTTCAGGCTTCCCTTATAGCCAGGTGTAACTGGCCATGGTTACCTGAACTATAAGCTGGGTCAAACACAAACACCCTCCTCCTGGTTCAACCCATACTCATGATGGTACCAATGATGATTTAAGCTTTTATCTAATGACATCTTGGCATACTGAAGACAGACCACTGATCTTGCTTCCCTCTGAGGGCCCGACACAGATGGGACTATGAGTCACCTGAGGCAGGTTTCTTTGTCTTTCCTAATCTTTGTAAGCAGAGGTAGGAAAGGCTAAGGCAATAATGAGGAAACCCAATAGGCTGCCATTTGGCTGGCTGGCATCTTCCATAGAACCACATACTCATTTTCTGTGACATAAAGATTCTAGGCCTAAACACTTGTGATGAGAAACTTTAGGTTTTATTTAATTCCATTGCTGCAATAAAGTGAATTTAATGGGCAGCCCAAATTCTGTAAGAGATTAGAGAAACCAACCTTGTCAGTATCATTACCAAATTTCAAATCAGCATAAAATAGCCTGTTTCTTAAAAGACACAAGTAGGTAATATACCTTTACCCCAGAAAACACAAAGAAGAAAACACCCCTGTTGTTAATTACCTCCATTTTTGCCAACTGACAAATTGTGAAATTTTTCCCTGCAAGAGCTACTGTCCACACACAGGAGGAAATGGCTCTGTGTTTACTTCTTTTTTCCTTTATTGATTACCACTGGTTGACACTGGAGGGAAACAGATGTAGAAAGATTCAGTGAATGTCTATTTGCCACATTTTATTTTCTAAAACTCATATTTATATATCAAATTTTCTTTCAAACTGTGCCCCAGTTTCTTATAAGGAGCCTCAGCTCCCCACTTCACCTACCTTGTATTTCAACCTGAAATTGACCAAAGACAAAACAATTAAGGAATTCACAAACAGGTCAGAGTCTAGACGGTATTAGGCCAGACCTAAAAGAAGCATGGTAATCTGAAAAGAACGACCAAAGGGAAAGTGATGGCCCATTTCACACCAGGATTTACTTCTGCAGGCTACATGCATTCTTTGCAACTAGAAGGACTACGGCTATAGGTGTAGTCAGTAATAAGTCCAGACATAAAATGTTTTCTTCATTTTTATCTGGGAAGAATATTTTGTACTCTGTAGCTGAATTCCTATTGGTAATATTATCTCAGTATCCTATTATTCCATGGTTAGCATTCATACATTTCAGAAAACCATGGCAGCAGCCTAAGATCAAGCTCATTATTTTAGCTGTAAAGAGGCTGCTTAAAAACAACATAAGAAAGAACATGATTTCATGTGGTTTTCTCCACCAACATTAGCGGCTATGACAGGTGGTCAGAGGTCATATATGACAGGTGATCTATTCAGAGCAGCTCCAGAGGTGCAGCCTTCCAGCAGCAAAGCAGGAAAGGGAATAGAACATTATTAAGTGGATTCTATCTGCTAAGTCTCTAACTAAAACCCTATTAAAAGGTCAAAGACAATCTCAGGAACAGAAATTTCCTTGTCAATTGATAAAATGTGAGGCTGGGGTTGTGACTCAGTGGTAGAGTGCTTGCCTACCACGTCTGAGGCACTGGGCTCGAGTCTCAGCACCACATATAAATAAATGAATAAAAAAAAAAGATCTATCGACATCTAAGAAAAATATTTTTAAAAAGAGATAAAATGTGCTTTACTTGCTATTGTTTTAATATGTCCTCCAAAAGATCATGTATTGAAAATTCATCTTCAAATTCGTATGTTAATGGTATTTGGAGTGGGGCCTTTGGGAAGTAATTAAGATTAGACAAGGTCATGAGGGTGGAACGCCTAGGATGACATAAGTGGCTTTATAAAAGGAAGATAGAACTAAGTGAGCACACTTGCTCTGTCTGGCCATGTGATGTCCTCTGTGGTTATGATGGACCAAGAAGGCCAAGAAAGAGCCATGCTCTTGGGATTTCCCAGCCTTCAGAATTCTGAGCTAAATAAACTTTTATTCTTTATAAATTATCTGGTCTCAGGAATTGTATTATACCAACAGAAAATAGTCTAAGACAACTATTAACAGATGTTCTGAAGATAACCAGATAGTTTCCCAAATAGTAGCAAAAAGGAGTAAATGCAAGATATACAATTTAAGACTCCTGAATCCAGTCTCACCTCCTACATCTCCACCCATAAAGACAGGAAAGCTAAACTGTTTCCCCATGCCAACAGCCATTTAAATCTAATAAAAATTATGCTTCTTACTTCCTGTTTTTATCTTTGTTTATTTGGGTAATTTTTTCTTCAGGAAAAAAAAAAAAAACATGCAAACACAGTATGTACATACCACTCTCTTTTTTTTTTCCCCCTCATACTGGTGGATGAACTCAAGGACAGTTTTCCACTGAGTTGTATCTGCAATTCTTTTTACTTTTTATTTTGAGACAGGATCTGCCTAAATTGCTGAGCTGACCTTGAATTAGCAACCTTCCTGCCTCAGTCTCCTGGGTTGATGGCCTGTGCCTCCAAACCTGGCAGACTTTTTTTCTTTTTGGTGCTGAGGATTGAACCCAGGGGCACTCCACCCCTGAGTCACAACCCAGCACTATTTTGTATTTTATTTAGAGACAGGGTTTCACTAAGTTGCTTAGCACCTCGCTTTTGTTGAGGCTGGCTTTGAACTCATGATCCTCCTGCCTCAGCCTTCGGAGCCGCTGGGATTACAGGCATGCACCACCATGCCTGGCTGGCAAACTTTTCTTAATGAATTGTTAACAAAAGTATCATCAGTTCCCTAGAATTTTTGTAATTAATCAGTATATAATTATGGATCTCATTCTAAAATAGATGCCTTCAGTACTGATTTCATCATTCTTTAAAATTTATCTTCCCCATAATTTTAACGTACAGAAAAGCATAAAATAACTTCCCAGAAATCTATCTTTAGTGTAATCATGTTGTATCAATAAAAAGAAAATGAACCTTCCTACCCATTTATATGAAGAATGTGGAAGATAATCTCACTTTTGTCCTACCACTAAATTTAGAGAAGAAAATCAGTAGAGCTGACTTAAATCTGTGAAGTTTGAGTGAATACCTTTGTGGCTAAATGGTCAATAGGCAAATCGACAAAAATATATTCACTAAGCAGATCCAATCTGCCAGTAAGAATTTTTTCAGTCACTATGATATTAAAGATACATTCTTGCAAACTAAGTCTGAAAAAGAGAATGCCTAGCAAGAGTCACTACAGTTAATTAGCATAAGAGCTCAAAGTTACAAAGACTTATCCCATTAGAAAAAGAGAAAAGCCATCTTTGGGACTAACCGTAAACTTGTTTCCCATTCATCTGGACAGGAAGACTTTGGCCAATTCCCTCCCCTGCATCTCCTCTGAAGCCAGGGGTACTGAGCCACTTAGCTCTATCTCCAGTCTTTCTTTTTAGACAGGGCTTCACTAAGTCACTGAGGCTGCCCTTGAACTTGCAATCCTCCTGCTTCGGCCTCCTGAATTGCTGAGATTATAGGCATGTACCACCACTCCTGGCTTGGCCAAATTTATTTCCTTCTTGAAAATAAGATATAAATAAGGGTGACATTACCCATAAATGACACCAAGATCCCCTACACTTACTACTTTTTTTTTTCTAATTTTGATAATTAGTTTATTAATTAATTTTGCTGTGCTAGGATTGAACCCAGGGCCTCATGTATATGCAGCAAGCCCCTGACCATTGAATTGCATCCCAAACTCCTTTCCCTATTTTTTTTTTTTTTTTTTGGAACCAGGGATTGAACTCAGAGACACTTGGCCACTGAGCTACATCCCCAGCCCTATTTTGTATTTTATTTAGAGACAGGGTCTCACTGTGTTGCTTAGAGCCTCGCTAAGTTGCTGAGGCAGGCTTTGAACTCGCAATCCTCCTGCCTTAGCCTCCCGAGTTGCTGGGATTGCAGGCGTTCGTCACCGCGCCCAGTACCCCTTTCCCTATTTTAATGTGAGTAAATAGCTATATGATTAATAGAATGGAATACCTGGCTATGCTGTTTGAAAGGAAGAAAAGGATCATTGGATCCACCCCTGAGAATGTTTCAGAAACTACTAACAACCTGCCCCTTGGAGCAAGATTTTACTCTAGTTTGTTCTTAAGTCCTAGATTTGAGCTCTCCTTTGAGACCATGGAATGGGGTATAAGGGAAATACGCTGGTGCTAAATACAACGTAGCTCACTATTCTGTATTAGAAAATAATCCTCTTTAATATTAAGGCTCATCTATGTGACAATTTAACTAGATGCAAGTTAGCCAGTATTAGCTGATTCTATCTACCCTATCCCATGCCGCAGACTACAGTGGAATAACCCAAACTAATACACCTAAACCTGCTGATACTTGATATCACAGAATAAAAGATATTTTAGTAGTTTATCATCTTTTAATAAAACACTTTTCCTTTTATGGATATTTACAGCCCTAGAATTTTCATTAAAATAATCACTGGCCCCAATCTAGTGCAAACCCCTCCAACTGGAATCAGAGAGGACTGGGACTCCAGATGAGGTTCCTGAGACACAAATGTGATCTATATCACCAAGTAGACTAGCCTGGTATTCCAGTCTCTAACCCACAGAACAAACTGTGGGGTGGGGAAAAGGAGAGAAGAGAAGATGGTGCCTGAGGTGCTGCTTCCTGTGAAGCATCCTCAGCATCCTCAGATTTCTCGTCCCACACCACAGGACCAGCAAACTGCTATTACAATTTTAAACTGATTTTGCACCACCTGGAAAAGAGGGAGTGCAATTGGGAAGGAAGATGGACGAAGGGAGAGCATGGGAAGACTCAACATTTACCATTATTGCAACTAAAGGAAAGTCTTAACTGACCTGTTTTTCTCGTCTTATCAAGTCGACCTCCTTACTGAGGAGCTGGCACCAGTTGGGCCCAAATGTGGGCAGGGTCACACCTTAAAGTCACCACTTCTGGAGCACAGAGTTGGAGCAACCTGCAAAAACAAGAGAAGTTGATGTTAAAGGGCTAAGACAAGAAGTGATCCATTTTCTGTATAATCTCCTCTATTCAATAACACCAGAAATCACAAATTGGGACAAGAGCACATTTTCCATGCCCTGCCTGCAATTACAAGTGAGCTGTGAGGTGATTCCATCCAGAGTCCACCTGTTGCATCTAAGCAAGAGTGGTTGGAGCTGAGCACACTTGGACAGGACCCCCACGCACCACCACCACACCAAGCACGTTCCAACAACGGCCAGGGAACACCACAAGAGAAGGGCTCAGACCACTGGCTATGACTGTTGGTGGAGCTTTGGCAATCCTAATGGCATGTTAACAGGGATGCTGATGGTCCTTCAGCACAAAGGAAAGAGAAAAACAGGATAGCAGTCAATGGTATAGAAACAGGAAAAAAGAAGCTAGCTAAAGAAAATAAGAAATAGGTAACCAACAGTGCCTTTGAGACTATAGCATATTTTCCCAAGCAAGTGTTTGTAACTTATGTCAAACAGAACCAAATGGGTATCTTTTCCTTTCTGTAGAAAGATGTGGAAAATGTCCCTAATTACACATGCCCTTCATGAGCTTAAGAAAGTCTTCTCTGGGGTGCTAAGGCCCTGAAAGTCCCAAGCTGGGAGAACGTTGTATCTGGACCTCAATATCGTCAAGAGAACGCTGGACATGGCATTTCCTAGAACTACAGCATCTGGTATGTTTGTCTCTGGCTCTTAACACAGCATCCCTCAGTTTAGCTGAAAAGTGCAAAACTGGAAGATTCAAAAAGTTAATAAGGCTGGGGATGTGGCATGTGAAGCGCCTGCCTAGCATGCACAAGGCCCTGGGTTCAATCCTCAGCACCACATTAAAAAGAAATAAGTCTCTGTGCACATGATACACAGCACAGCAGAAGAGGGGGCAGGACGAGCAGCAGTAGAATAAACCCCATGCAGATAACTCTTGTCTAAAAGCAATTGTGTGGCATATGTTTTCACTTTCATCCCTTTTTGAAGAGTCTAGAGACAAGCTGTCCACGTGTGTCATACAGCTGTCATCTTGAATCTTATTCGAGCTATGCACAGATAGCTCCTTAAGCACCTGGGCAGGCAAAAGTCAGGGCTGGGCTGCTCTACTAGGGGGTGAGAAAGCTCACCAGCATTTTCTTTTTTTAAAAATCAGAAACAGCTCTTGAGTGATTTCTGATACCATGATACTCTCCCAAATTTTTATTAATATCTCACTACTTCAATTCTCCATCTTCTTTATGCTATTCTCTTTTGAAAAATTACTTGGATTCTAAAGTATTAAGAAACAAGGAAGGTGGTGCACGCCTGTAATCCCAGCAGCTTGGGAAGCTGAGGCAGGAGGACCATGAGTTCAAAGCCAGCCTCAGCAACTTAGCAAGGCCATAAGCAACTTAGCAAGATCCTGTCTCAACTTAAAAAATACAAAATAAAAAGGGTTGGGGATGTGGTTCAGTGATTAAATGTCCCTGGGTTCACTCACCAGTACCAAAAAAAACAAAACAAAACAAAACAAAACAAAACAAAAAAAAACAATAACAACAAAAACAAACAAAAAACCAAACCAAATCAAACCAAAACAAGGAATAATTCCTAGGAACAAGCCTCTGAATAGGATGGACATGAAGACCCTCCATCCTGATAGTTCTCCATGTCTCCTGGGGCAGGACCTACCTTGAGAATCTGATGAAAATTATGGACCCTCCTCTCATTTATCTTCTTTCATTTAAGATACTTTTAAAAAATGCACATACTCTACACTCAACATTTTAATTTGGATTCAAGAGGATCAGGGACCCCAGAAACTTACCCTAGAAAAGCCAGGTAAGAATTCTTGTTTTAGTTCATATATGACCCCCTACTTCCTCTAAACCACAAATCAAGCTAATTTTGTTAAAATTCTTAGGCAGTTTTCAAAATTACCTAAACCATTTTTTTTCAGATTATCTCTACCTATATAAACTTATGGATGGATATCTATGGAGAAATTAAAGCATAATTTTTAAGATTATTAAAAAGCAAGCAAACTTTCCCTGTTTTAAAATTCATTTTTACATTATTTGGGGGCTGGGAGCATAGATCAATGATGAAACTGTTAAGATCTCCAAATAAGTTCTACATATAATTACAGTTCTACATATAATTAAAATACACACACACACACACACACACACACACACACAATATGTTTCAGAGTCAGAGACACGTTTATGGAATGAACATTCTCCAGAATATAATTAAGACTTCCATTAAAAGTTAGTCCTGCTGGGCGCAGTGGCACACGCCTATAATCCCAGCACTTGGGAGGCTGAGGGAGGAGAATCGCAAGTTCAAAGCCAGCCTCAGCAACTTAGCGAGGCCCTAAGCAACTCAGTGAGACCCTGTCTCTAAATAAAATACAAAATAGGGCTGGGGATGTGGCTCAGTGGCCGAGTGTCCCTGAGTTCAATCCCTGGTTCAAAAAAAACAAAAACAAAAACAAAATAGGGCTGGGGATGTGGCTCAGTGGTGGAGTGTTCCTGGGTTCAATCCCCAGTACCAAAAAAAAAAAAAAAAAAGGAAAAAAAAAAAAAAAAGTTAGTCCTGAGGCTGAAGTTGTGGCTCAGTGGTAGAATGCTTGCCTGGCATGTGCGAGGCCCTGGGTTCACTACTCAGCACCACATATAAATAAATAAAATAAAAGATCCATTGACAATTAAAAAAAAGTTGTTCCTGCTGCTTCTTCTCATTTAAGATACTTAAAAAAAAAAAAAAAAAATCCACCAAGCAGCTTTCCTTCAAATACACAGAGAAAATCAATGGGAAAGAGGATCCTTTTAGAGCAAAAGGGCCAAGCTTAGATTTGACCTTAAAACTTCATCCTCTGACCTTGGATATAAATGATCTGAATATTGAGAATGTCTTGCAATTAAGTTGAGTAATAAGAATCATTGCCCTGTTTGCTTTGGGTTCCCTTAGGCCTAAGGGACTCACAGAACTTGGAGAATAGAAAAGTACAAAACAGTTTTTGGAAGAAACTTTAAGACACCTCTTACCTCCATCACATCTGCCTCAGGAAAAAAAGAGAAAACAAACCAAAAAAAACAAGAAGACCAGTATAGCCCAAATGATGACTCTTGTCATGAAAGATGACAAAGACAGGCTGGGATGTTTGGGGGATGGTCCTGGATGCTGAATTTCTGGATTTTCATTCCCACAGGCTTTTTGCAAAGCCAAGGAGGCAGGATGTCTGGGAGAGAGCAGAGGTTCCTCTGAGGGGAGGAGGGGCAAGGGAAGGCCAGCCCCCAGCCCTTGAGGAGATAAGAACATTGCTTTGTAAAGCCAAAAAGAGAAGATTAAGGAGCCTGTCTCCAGGTCCAGTGAGATAGCAAAGAAGAGATGAAAGATAAAAGGGAAGATGGTTTAGAAGCAAAGCGCGGCATCCCAGTCTCTGAAAAACCCCAGGGTTTTTGAAGTGAAATCTAAAATCTGTCCTTAGACCCTCAGGAAATACGGAGTAAGTTGAGATACCTAAGATGATGGCAGAGGTCCTGGGCTTTACAAAACTTGACCTGGATGGTTGCAGTGCTGAGCCTCCTCGACGTTCATAAATACTTGGGATGGTTGATCCACAATATGTAAGGGCATGGCTGATGAGTTCAGACTGACCCAGGACAGGCTAACAGAGTCTGAATTAAGAGTACAGACACAGAATGGTCTGAGCTACTAGGGCACTTGACCAACAGCAAAGACATCTCCTGAAGGGTGGACTTGGCTGGGGACGGAATCAAACCAGACTAGCTGTGCCACCACAGCCAAGCCTGCTCTCCTGTTGCCTGCAAAGCCTGAGGCCAAACTCTTTTCTAACCAGGATGGCCTTGCATGTGCACTGAAGGCTGAGACAGCTGGGATGACTGCTCTGAGTTCCAGGAAGTTGATGTGTTTCTTGGCTTAGGGTGCATGCTATGCCTTGGATAGGGCGGCAACGCATGAAAGTCACCCGCTCCTCCCTGCCCATGGCTGGCAGAAGCTTTGGTAAAACGGAGTCTCAGAATGTCATGTAACGTCTTTCAGAATTTGAGCAGACCCTGTACAACCGGGCGCTTTGAATTGCTCCAGCCAGCTTTGCATCTTCTCCCCTTGGCTGAGGATGGACTACTGAGAAGAGGTGGGAAAGGTACCCAAGGGCAGAGGCCTCGTTCAGGAGATAAGTATGAAAGTAAAAGGGTGGTGCTGGGGGTGGCAATCCCAGGATTCAAGATGTGAATATGGACTTCCTTTTGGGTTGTATCTTGAGCTCCCGAACACTTTCCCGTTCCTATCCCTCAAGACTACAAGGAATGGTCTGGCTTTAACCTGCTGCTCAAGGCTTTTCAGGCTTTGGCTACACTTTGCCTTTTGGCCTGAGGTCCACCAGTCCCCACAGTTATCTCTGCTCAGTTCTTTCCCCTAGAACTTCCTTCTCTCCTTGGCTACTGTGCACATGGCACTTCCTGAACTCCCAATAACCCAGGGCTCTTGATTTCAAACCCCAGGACACGATGACCTTTAATTCCATCATCGTGCTTAATAATATTCACAGCAAACAAATTTTGAGTGCTATGTACCACACACTGAGAATACTGCCTTGTTTAATCCTAATGACAACAATGCTATGAAGATAATCTCATTGTACAGATGAGAAAACTAAGTCACTGTCTCCAAAATTGTGGGATTGTTAAGTGGCAGAGCCAAGAGAATCCTGTTTCTGAACGCCATTAAGTTTCTTTTGAACAAAATGTGTGGCCCTCGGCACAGGGCTTGATAGCACAGATGTGCTTCTTTAGTCATGTTCTCTGGCTTCTCCAAATCTTGGTCTGAATTGTTTCTGTTCTTCTAAATGCTCAGCACCTGGCCTTCCATTCCTGTTAGAGCAGGAAAAACTACTCCTCTTACCTCTCGTTGCTGTCCCCTACTCTCTGGCAAGAGGCAGGTCTGGACTTTCACCCCCATGGAAAAAGAAACATTCCCCTTGCCGCTCAGAGGGACAGGGAGAGATTTTCACATTCTGTACCCTCTGGTTCTAGAAGTAGCCAAGCCAAGGAGGCAGGAAGAAGCCCTAAGGCTCAGCCTGAAATACAGAACAGCCCAGTCCTGTCCAGTAGCTGATGACACAAGCCCACCAGGTCACTTCTGCTTCCATGAAAATCACGTACAGGCTTGGAACAAGAGGAGCTGTGCTTCAGGTCCTGGGGTGCAGGGGAAGAGGTTTGAGACAGTAAGCTACAAGCCAACAAATTGTGTGTCAGATGAAGTGGGGGACAGGAGTTTGACTACACAGATGAAAAACTAGGCAAACGCATGCACAGGACACCTTGCCAGCAAGAAGTTAACTGCAGCTGACCTAGTCAACACTGCCTCCCTAAAGAGCACACACACCCCTTGATCCACAATGTGGCCCATCCCAATAAACCCATCCTAAGCTGGAAATGCACCGACTGCACCTAAAGGGCTAAGCATCAAAGCTCAGAAACACAGCATCCAGTAGTGTCAGTGCTCTCTCCTTGTGACAGCAAGACTGACTGGAAGCCATGTGAGAGAGGTATCTCAAAAGAGCGCTGGACCCCATATTGCTAGTCTGGGAAAAGAGCTAAATTCAAAATGCCAAGTGTGGTTTCTAATAAATGTATATCATTTTCATGCCAATAAGAAATCAAAAAATTAGCCAGATGCGGTGGTGCACGCCTGTAATCCAAGCGACTTGGGAGGCTGAGGCAGGAGGATCGCAAGTTCAAAGCCAGCCTCAGCAACTTAGCGAGGCCCTAAGCAACTCAGTGAGACCCTGCCTCTAAATAAAATACAAAATAGGGCTGGGGATGTGGCTCAGTGGTGGAGTGCCCCTGGGTTCAATTCTCAGTACCAAAAAAAAAGTCACATGGGCTTTTTTGGGGGGGAACCAGGGATTGAACTCAGGAGCACTCGCCAACTGAACCACATCCTCAGCCCTATTTTGTATTTTTGTTTAGAGACAGGGTCTCACTGAGATGCTTAGGGCCTCGCTAAGTTGCTGAGGCTGGCTTTGAACTCGTGATCCTCCTGGCTAAGCCTCCCGAGTCGCTTGGATTACAGGTGTGCACCACCACACCCGGCTCACATGGGCTTTTTAACTGCTGCATTAAATTCAACTTTAGCAGAGAAGCAAGGTGTTGACTGGGAACACGAGGTTTGTGACTACCAGCTTCATTCAAATGAAACTGAATATTTAAAGTGTGAACTGCTTTTCTCAGTGGTAGAGTGCCTGTTTTTAGCATATGTGAGGCCCTAGGTTCCATCCCAGCATCTTGAAAATAAAATAAAATAAAAATGTCAACTCCTGGAAAGGTGGATTTTCTGGTAGATGCTAAACCAAAGCATCTACGACAACCATTCTTCTGAAAAGCCATTCATCTTTGTAGCCCAGCACCCCTCTGCAGGGTTCTGTGCGTCTGCAGAGGAAGGAAGCAGGGCTGAGACCTGAAAATGGCCTCTGCTGGTCCATGATGGCTGGGAAGGAGCTGACGCCACTTCTTGCAGCTCTTCTCCTGGGAGTGTCTTACTGACAGGCTCTAACTATTGCCAAATCTGAGAGGCCAAGCTGCAGCTGCCACCTGGCAGTCATTTGTCACAATGTGCCCTGCTCCCCTGGGAAGGGTACACAGGCGGCTCTTGGCACCCAGCTGTGGGAAGAGAGTCCCTGGCCCTTTCCACAAGCAGGCCAGACTTCTCCTAAACACTGTTTTTCTCTTTGGCCACCACGACCTGGTATTTCATCACTTTCTTGCCTAACTTAGCAGAAACCTTTATCATTCTCTGCTCAAGGCAGCTAGTGGGGGGCAGGGGAAGTGAGTGACCAAGGTGACCTGTGTCTAAACAAAGTTGTGCCCAGGCTGGGCAGAAGAGGCAGAGGGAGACAAGGTACCCTCACCTATCTCCAGGGCAGGGAGTTAAATTTAGCAGTCTCACCTGTCCCACCTTAAGATCTAATCTGTTGACTTGTCAGGTATAGGAAAGGGAGGAAAGGGGCTAGACCTCCACAACCAAATTGAGTTGAGGAATTTTAAAGATGAAAGAGAGTTTCAATATAAGTAACAGAAAACGGGATTCAAGTGAGAACATATCAGATGTCTACTATATCCAGTTATTTTTCTTCCAGAGAATAACTAAAGGGCTTTAACTATGGGACATAAACTCTTATGCCAAAAATGTGTTAGGGACATTACATTTATCTAAGCCTTTCCCAAATCCTATAAGGTAATGGCCAGTTTATCTGCTGGATTCCACACTGCTCTTACAGGGTAGGGTCAAGACTCTAGCTTGGGGTCGGCTTACTCCAAAATTCTCCTATCTGCCACTACACCACAAAGATCATTGAAAACATTTCAGAGAAAGGCAATGGACAAAATAGAGATTTGGGAAACCAAGTAAGGGGGAGAATAAGAAATGGTTGAAGTAACTGGAGAAACTCTTCATTAAGAGAAAGAACTAGAAACACCCAAGAGTTGGCTGTAAAAGCTGCAGGAATAGAAGAGGGTATACGAATCCCATGGGTCCTCTGGGGCAGGAATGAGGTATGGGTGGGAAGCAGAGAGAGGCAGAGCTGGGACTTTGGACTTTAAACAAGTAGAGCAGCCTTCAGACAGAATGAGGCCCAGTAAGGTGATGAGCTTGCTGCCCCAGGGGTATTCAAGGAGGGTGGGTTACCTTTCGTCATTAAGATTATGTAAAAATAACAACAAACTGTAGTAGGTGGGAAACCAGATTAAGTGACTCTTCTGACTGCCAGATTCTGTACTTCTGAGAGGACGACTCCTTTATCAGAACATTTTCAAATTCAGAAGAATGCACAGGGAGAAAAAAACCATCATAGGGTAACCTAAAGAACACATGATATGGAGTCTTAAGTCTTGGCCTGGAAGCTCAAGTGGCAGGCCCTTAACTCTTTGAACCTCAGTTCTCCCACCTGAGCAGTGAAGTTGATTTATTAAAACACTTGGCACCATCAAGTCTGGGCTCCTGATGGTGTGCTAGTTCCTTCCTAATATTCCAGGTTGCCCCTGGGCTGTGTCGCCCCCCCCTACTCCCCACTTTCCTCAACTTGCCTACCACCAGCTTTCCCATTGGACTGCCAAATCTTTGAGGGAAGGAGCCTAACTTGACGACTTTGTAAAAAATATTCCTGTCCCAGCCCACAAGTCAGACAATTAAAAATAAATATAAGTTGGCTTATCACAAATGCAATCCTACTGACAGTAATAAGCACAACAGCTGTTGACACTCTCCCTGCTGCATGGTGAGCAGGAAATAAAACCCAGTGTGCTGCTGAAACAAATCCTGGTCAGTTCCACATTTGCTTAATAGAGGAAGTACACACCACTGACTCCTATAAGGACAGGGCTCTTTCTTCCTGGTCTTCCCCAACACACGTCTGCTGTCCCAGCTGTAGCACCTGAATCTGATGCTGCTGATACCCAGCAACTTGCCCCAGACTCTCAGGCAACTGGACTGTAGTCATTGCATTGTTCTGGATGCTTCTCCGAAGTGGAGCTAAGTATTCTCAGTCGCATTTGTAGCTTTTGGAAAGAAGCTGGGGTAAAGTTCAGTAGCAGTTTGCATCGAGTTTTGGGCAATATCCTGCAACTCTTTCATAGGCCCTGAGGTCGAGGCTGGCCTTTCTGACACACTGGAGAGAGGGTGCAGCAGAAACAAGGATCTCTCCTCAGACTCCGAGGAGGAGCTGTGTGCAAGCTGAGCCACCTCAGCGCAGGTGGTTAACCTCCGGGCGGGCTGCACATTCCCAGAGTTTAAGGCAGCTGCAGGATGACACTCTTGGAAAACCAAAATGACTTTGTGGAAGATAAAAATGTTTGAATTGCTCCTCTCCGGACAGTTTTGAGAAGGCAGTGAAGGGGGAGGTCACATCTTTCCTGGCCCACTGGAAAAGCGGTAGGTCAGCTGTGGTCACAATCTCACAGTGGGTAATCAGACATTACCAACTGTCAGCTGAGAATGACTGTGCTGGGGAACTGCATGGAATGGACGACCTTTCCTTCCCCCAACTCCCTTCTTGCCTCTAACAACAGTATTCACCGCTGTGTCTGTGAAGGCAAAAGAATACTCTGAGATAAAAGTGGTTGATAAGGGTTTATCCTAAGTCAACCAACCAAAAACACTGGCAAGCAAATGGTTTTTCTTAAACTGCACAAACCAAGAATGACTACAGGGCAGGAGGCCACTCCTGAGGTCCATGTCCTGACTGGCGAGAGTAGATGGCATGTTCTGAGCAAAAACAGGCTGGACCAGCAGAGGCAGGGACTTGAGGGGAATTGGTTTGCTCTGGCCCCGACATGCTGGGAGGTGATTACTTCATGACGACTGAACTCCCTGGGGAGTCTAACTGCACTGCTGCTTCACCAACATAAGGGCCTGACCCCCCAACTGCCCCTCCCCAGAGTCTGAAACAAGCCTCAAGTCCCCAAAGCACACTGGTTCATTTGCCTCCGGTTGAGCTCCTATCAGATGCTGAACATGCCAGGTTCTTAAATGTGGATTCACAATTCACAAGACTCACCCTCCTAAAGAACTAACCCCTTTGCAAGCCCCTAAACTTAACCCAAATGTTACAGAGAATAGGCAGGAAAACCAAAAAGGGAAGATAACCCCAGCAGGACAAGTCCCTACCCTTAAACCTCTCATACCTGAGTACTAACTTGGCCAGCATCAGAAGCACACTTAAGAGGAGACAGGTGCTCCGACACTGCTCAGAGAACTGGGAGAGTTCCAGCCACCCACCCGGGACACGGCTGCTTGCCTGCCTATCTGCCCAGTCTGAGGATGGAAGAATACTTCAACACAGCTCTCATGGCCCAATTGACAAGGACAATCTTTGTGACATGCAGATTTGGATACCCAAGCCAGTGCCCATTTACCATAAGCAGTATGTAATGTGAGCACTTCCAGTCAAAAGGACCGGCTTCTGCCAGTATATCCGTGACATGAAATTGTTTTAGCATGTTTATGTTGCCCAGTCCTGCTTCTCACATGAGATCTCCAACACACTCACAGTCATAAAGCCAAGCCATCTCTTGCTCACCCTCTCTAATTTACTTGAATGCATGTGATAAAGTCACCCTTCGGTTGAAAAAGAACATCCCTACTCTTTCCTTTTATCTTCCCTTAACAGTTCATCATCCAGCCACAGGAGGGGCCTAGCCTCCAACAGTCCACACTTTTATCTCCTGCTGACCATTCGAAGCCAAGGGCCAGACTTCCTGCAGCTCTCCTGGAGGGGCCATTTGACTTGCTTTAAATACGTGCCTCCACAGCTGTGGCACAATAGCCCAAACAACTGCCCAGTATTCATTTCAGCTCCAACTTTTAACAGCCACCCAGTCCAATGGACCAGCATTCCCTGGGCCTTAGTGTGGGAGATGAGTGGTGCTTCCAAGAAAAGAACTTCCTGTGCAGGGTCACTTATGTATTTACTTTCTTTCTGCAGCAAACACAAGCACCATCTTCATCAAAGTCCAGAAACCCCAGAAATTAGTTATAGTAACTCAGGTTAAGTATAATTTACTTAATATACTTAAAGTAATTCAATATCTTGTAATAATGTCCTTTAATAGTAGGATGCGGAGCAGTATAGCATAGGCTTGCTTACACGTGCATGACCCAGAATGCCCTGGACCTCTCATCTGTGGGTGAAGCCAGATTGTGATTTTTGACATCTCCCAGCCCTAACTGGGTGTTTTGAGGTCTGGACTCAAAAGAACTTCCATCTGCTAGCTGCTAGAATTTTCTTTTGAATACATAGGACTGAGGATGGCAGCAGAACCCACTTCATTCTGCACAAAATCAAGGCAATTGTAAGGCTGTTTGAGTCATTTACAGGATGGGATGACCAGCGGGAACTCACCCATCAGACAACAGAGGCCCCTGAGTCCCTGCCATACCAGGTAGGAGTTCATTTTCTGGTCATCACATCAGCACACGTAAGGATAATGGGTTCAGAAGATGATAAAATTAGACTTTTACAAAAGTACTGTCAGAGAGAATTCTTACTTGGGGGTATGAGGACATGCTCCAAAATCAATTAAAGGAAAGAAAAACTTCCTTGCTCCAACACCCCTTAACACCTCAGTTAAGAGGACTGTGTAGGGGAAAGGAGATGGGGACAACAGGGAGGCCAGGATGCGAAGAAAGGGGTGCGGAATGAGCAACAGACCAAGATACTTATGGTTGAGTCCATAATACCATTTTTTATGCTAATACTCCAGAATACAGCGTATTCCTTTAGATTTTTTGTTTGTTTGTTTAAATGAGACAGAATGTGAGGCCAGAGGAGCCATGCTGCTCCAAGCACAACCTAGAACACAGCCTGTGAGAAGCCATGGGAGAACAGGAGCCAGCTAACTAATTCAGCCTCAGCAGCCAAACAGCAGACACTTCAGCATCCTCAATTTCCTCCCAGCCATGAAGTCAGGAACAACCTGTACAGACAAAGAAAACAGAAAACTTGCGAAACAATGGCATCTACCGTACTCACTGAATATGCCTGAGGAAACTTTTTCAAAGCCCTTGAAGATGCTTCATTACGATTCTGGAAAGAAAACACAGTCCACTACACCCAGGCGCACACATGCTCATACAAACTCAATTTCACACTCTGCCAGCACCACAACTAACACGCAGAAGTCAAAATGTAATGCAAGAGAATGGCAGAAGTTACTTAACCAATTTAGAACAGTAACTAACACAGTTCCATAAAGCACATTAGAAGTCACTGACATCCTGGTGTGTTCCCAATCTGGATAAAGAATTTTCCTTAGGAAAACAAAACAAAACAAAACAAAACAAAACAAATGTCTAAGAGGTCATGCAACTGGCTACCTGCAGGAAAGTCAGGGATTTAAGAAAAAAAACTTACCATCTCTTTAATCTTTGCAGTTATTCCTTAATTCTGTGCTTTGGCTAAGGTAAGAAAAATCCTTTTAAGGATCCCTCCATGAAAAAAGAACTAAATGCTAATTGTGATGACGACTTCTTTTTGTATTCTCCTAGCCAAAACCCACTTTTAATGGAAAGAGTTTAGAAGGTAGATATACAATGGAAGTTTTAAAAAGCACCACACTAGCGGTTCTAATAATATATTCTGCTCAATCCAAATTATAGTCAAATATTATTATTCACAATCACAAGGCTAGGTAAACATTCCTATAGTTCTGGTTTTTTTTTTTTTAGATTGTAGAAAGAGAAAACAAAGGAACATATTAATGTTGTCAACATTGCCAGGCCTTAAAACTTCCAGTGTCATTGTACTTCTTAAATCCCAACCATATATCTCACTAAAAAAAGTCTTCTCAGTTTGCTGCAGTTGGAGTTACACAGGCCTATTGTTGCTGATCTCAGAGAATATTTGATCCAAAATGTATGAGAGGGCACAGAAAAGTGTGCCTTCTCTGCAAGATGTTAAAATTAGTTGCTTAAAATATCCTACACTGCTTTTGTGCCCTACATATAGGACAAGATGTGTATCAGCGTGGAAACCTGAGATATGATGATGGTTCATGCTCAGGCATTAGAATCCACTGAAGTTCCAAAGAGGTGTAAGATGCTGAGCTCCTGGCTCAGGCTGAGAGACAGAGTAGAAAGAAAGAGCAGAATTCCAACCCAAGGGAAAGGGGAGCACGAGCCAAACACTTTGAAGCTATGGGGCTCACTAGGGTAAGAGTCATCCAGCTTAAGGGAAGTAGGGCAAAAGCAAACATGAGCTTGAGGAAAGGACCCCACTTTAAGTCACATGCAAAAGCTTGGAGAAAGATGAGCTCCTAAATGCTACTGGGGCAGTAGCTCAGTGGTAGAGCATTTGCTTAGCATGCCTAAGGCCCCAGGTTCAATTCCCAGTACTGAAAAAAAAAGAAGAAAAAGAAAAAGGGAGAGAGAGTTACCTAGCACATAACAATTGCTTTTCAATATAATTTGCTTCCCAAGTTTATTCTTAACTTTTTAATTTAAAAGAAACCCTTTTTAAAATGAGATGAAAAAGAGATGATTGCACTTTCAGGCCCTCACTTGGCAAAAGAAAAAAAAAAAAAAAAAAAAAGGCAATCCCATGTCTAACTGCAAACGTTTTACATTGTTTCTAGCCCATGGAAACCACCCCCCAGGGAGCTATCAGAGTATACCAGCACATTTTGAGAAAGAAGTGAGAGTGGACTGGGGGAAATGGCAAAGATGGGGCTGGCAGGAGGATACAGAGGTCAAGGTTCCATCAGAGAGGGATGAACTTTATCCTGCCACTGTGAAACCTACTAACCCCACCCCACTTAAAAGTTAGGATGAGCCGGGCGCAGTGTGCACGCCTGTCATCCCAGTGGCTAGGGAGGCTGAGGCAGAAGGATCACAAGTTCAAAGCCAGCCTCAGCAATCTAGTGAGGTCAGCGACTTAGCGAGACCTTGTCTCCAAAAAAAAAAGGGGGGGGGGGGGAGGATGGGGGAGCTGCAGATGTGGCTCAGTGGTTAGGATGAGTTAATCCTATCTAATTTTTAAAATCTTTTCTTTAGTTGTGGATGGACACAGCATATTTATTTTATGTATGTATGTATGTATGTATGTATGTATGTATTATGTGGTGCTGAGGATCAAATCAAGTGCCTCACACGAGCTAGGCAAGCACTTTGGGGGAAGTTTTAAAAATGGAGGATTAGGGGCATATAACCTAAATAGGAGGTGACTATGAGAGTCAAAAGGACAGACAAGAAGAGGCACTGACTGGGTGGGGGGCATCACAGAGGAAAAACAGAGAGGAGATAAGACATCCTGGCTGTGAATGCCAGGACAGCATCCAGAATGAACCTGGGCTGCCTACATGGGGTGACAGAGTGGATGACAAGGCAGTAACAGAGATGGAGAAAAAGTTCTAGCACAGGAGCAAGAAAAAGAGCAGACAGCAGGATGAGGCTGGTTGTGGAGCAGCAGGATTAAGAAAAGCGTTTTGTTTTTAAAGAAAATCTACAAACATCCACAACCAGAGAAGAGCAGATGAGAAAAGCAGGTCTGGGAAGAGGTGGATAAGGAGGGCAAGTGGGCCCTGGGATGCAGGAAGATAAAATGCTTGTGAATAAATGAAACATGAAACATATGCAGCTATTCAGTATGTGTTCTGGGGCCGAGAGTGCGGCTCAGTGGTGGAGACTGGCATGCACAAGACCCTGGGTTCCACTCCAGCATGGCAAAAACCAATGAATAAATAAAAGAAAGGAATGTACTAATTGTTAAATTGTGTTCTACAAATGAAACTGACCATCATGAGTTGCTGATGTGGGGGAAAGTGCTTAAAGAGGTTTAACTTATAGAAGGTTACATGCTCACAGAAAACTTCACCAAATATAAAACTCCCAAAATGTCTCCTATGAAAAACAAAATCCATCCCCGGCTCCACCATCATACTGTGGACTGAAACCAGAGCCTTGCATGTGCTAGGCAAGTACTGAGCTACATGTCCAGCTCTTTTCATTATATTGTGAGACAGGGTCTCACTAAGACTGCTCAAGTTGGTCTTAAGCTTGTGATCCTCTTTCCTCGACTGGGATTTCAGGTGTGAGGCACTGGGTCCAGCAGATTCTTTTCTCTAAAGAGGCTATCAAATAAAACTAACAGGTTAGATCCTGCATCAAACATTTTATCTACATTGTCCAATATGGCAGTCACTAGCTATACATGAAATGTGGCTTATGTGACTAAGGAATTAAACTTCAAAGCTTAATTAAGTCTAACTTAAATTTAAACCAGTGCATGTGGGCTGGTGATATAGCTCAGTGGCAGAGGACTTGCTTAGCATGTACAAAGCTCTGGATTTTATCCCTAGCACCACAATAAAAAAAAAAAAAAAGAGAGAACAAAACAAAACAAAAAAACCAGCTACAAGCCGGGTGCGGTGGCGCACGCCTGTAATCCCAGCACTTGGGAGGCTGAGGCAGGAGGATCGCGAGTTCAAAGCCAGCCCCAGCAACTTAGCGAGGTCCTAAGCAACTCAGTGAGACCCTGTCTCTAAATAAAATACAAAATAGGGCTGGGGATGTGGCTCAGTGGTGGAGTGCCCCTGGGTTCAATCCCCAGTACCACAAAAAACAAAACAAACAAACAAACAAAAACCAGCTACAGCCCAGCACAGTGGTGCACACCTATAAACCCAGAGATTGAGGAGCCTGAGGCAGGAGGATTGCAAATTCAAAGCCAGCCTCAGCTACTTAGTGAGGCCCTAAGCAACTGAGTGAGATCCTATCTCAAAATAAAAAATAAAAAGAGCTGGGGATGTAACTCAGTGGTAGGATAACCCTGGGTTCAATCCCCAGTACCAAAAAAACAAAATGAAACTAAACAAAACCAGTTACACATGACTCGTGGCTGTTTCACTAGATGGCTTAGGTCTTTACTCCAGTAACTTTATATTACTACATGGTAGTCCTTAACTTGTTTGTTTCTAGGGTTTTTAGACCCTGAGGCAGGAAGAAAGACAGTACTGTGTGGTTTTACCTACAGGCACATGAGGGGAATTAGCAGTTCCCAGAAGCACCTTACTGTGCTCAATATTTTTAAGTTTCAGTGTAAAGAGGGAAATAACCCATGAAACCAACAAGAGAAGAAGGATATCTCTTCAACAGGCTGACCTCTTCCAGATGAGTCATGCTCACACTGCCTCGTCTACTCAAAACCTGCTTGAACATGGTCCCACCTGAAACATGAAGGTCAATGTGTGAAAACACAGGAAAATGCTTATAATGCTAGGTCATGTTTAAAAAGCAGGTTGGAAAAAAATAAAAATAAAAAGCAGGTTGGGGGCTGGAAATGTAGCTCAATGGTAGAGTACTAGCCTAGCACACTTGAAGTCCTGCGTTCCATCCTCAGTACCACAAAAAAATTAAAATAAATTAAAAATCAGGTTGATATATTTAAAGCATTGCATGCTATGATAACATATTTGTGGATAAAGCCTAGACTAGGTCACCTAAAACAAAGTATATATATTTCTAAAAATAAAAGTATAATCTGATATCTCTGTTAATCATTTGAATTTTTAAAAAATATACAAGAAAAAAATAAGTATCAATCCTTTTTAAAATGTAAACTGCTGTCCTCCCTCCCCCAGTTTATATACCTTTTGTCAGAAACATGCCTGGCACACAGTGGGCATTAGTTTACCTCATTCTATAAATATGCACTGAAAGCCTACTATGGACCAGCTAAACTGAACCGATAGCACAGATAGTTTATTAAACTAACACAAGAGCCATGCCCTTGAGACCTTACATGAAATTTACAAGGTATTCATTCTTCGTAAAAAGAGCCATAAATTTTACCAGATTATCCAGAGTCTGTGATTCTCAAAAAAAGTCAGAACTACAGCAGTGGTCTGTGCCTCAGGAGATTAGATTCTACCTTGGAGAGCTAAAGTGACCCAAAGCCCTTTTTTTTTTTTTTTTTTTTTTTTTTTTGGTGGCACTGGGGATGGAAGCCAGGGCCATAAGCATGCTAGGCATGACTCCATCACTGGCAATACCAAACCTTCCAACCTTCTCTTTTCTTGTGAAGAGGAGATAAATGTTAGAATTCACTTATAGCAGTGTGGGCAAATAAATGACAATAACTCAATAAATGTTAGTCAAATCAGTTTCCAAAACAATTCCCCAATACATGTTACCAACATGATCATTTTGAAACCAAACTCACCTTCCTGGAAAGGAAGGGGTGGGGAGAGATCACGGTGGGCCCCATCTATGTCACTGTCTTTGTGTGGTTTTGTCCCCGCCTCAGTTATTCCAGGAATGATTGCTGGAATTCCAGTTAGTTTCTTAATGGCAACTATTTGATTAAAACTTGAGTGTGCATTGTAGCCCACTTTAGGCCATGAAAGGTGTGAGGTTTTCTGAAACAGCACTTCAGGTAGGTTAACTGTAGCCCCCATGCTATCAATTGCTGTGAATCTCAAAGGCGTCAGAGAGTAGATGGTGGTCTTACGGGCTGTGTTTATTTTGCAATTAACGAAAGTTAACAGGGCACTTAGTGAGTCTTTTAAATAAAATCCAGGAACTAAACTGAGTCCCCCTAAGCACTGAACAATTCTGTTTAAATTGCAATGAATAAATTGGCTATAATAGGAAAGAATTACATCAACTATAAAATTCAAGAGTCACAACAAGAGGAACAGGGAAAGTGACTACGATTCACAGTGGGTGGGTGAGCTGGCTCAGTCCTTGTATTCTCTGGTTTCTTTGAAGATGAAAACTGATCAATTTTTTCAGGCCTTCAAGCTATCAAGAGGTTTAAAAAATAGGAAAAAATAATGGGACCCGTGATCCCCCTTCCAATGACTTGGGGGTAAAATACTCTACCTAGGGCCCTCAAATATTTCTTGATGAGTGTTGGGATGCATGTCAGTTACCTCAATTAGCAATTACTGACCCAGTACTAGACTGGTGCAGTAGACAAGGAGATCACCTATGAGCTCACCATCTAAGAAGAAAAACAAAAAACAAAAACAAACAACAACAACAAAACCAAAACAGAGAAAGCACAAAAAAGTAAGAGAATTAAGTGTAGCTCGTGGAGCACTAATTTTCGGTTGAGAAAGAGCAGAGACTAGTGTGGATGGTGTAGTGCACGTGGAGGGGTACAGAGGTAGAAAGGAAGCTGGAAGGAACTGACACCCAGAAAGGACCAGGAGCTGCTGAGGGCAGGGGATGATTATCCAGGGCATGTGGGGGCAAATTATGGGGTGCTGGGAAAGTTGGGGTTGGGTCTGGGCAGTGGGGGGTGTAGGCTCAGTGTAGGCTGAGAAAGATGACGTAAGAGTTTTCAGCAAACCTGTTTGAACATGGTGTGGTACTGCAGGAAAGGAAGACCTGACTAGAAAAGGGAACAAAGGACGGGGAAGGTAAACCAGAGTAACTTTCAAAGAAGGAAAGTTCCTGGGGCAGGCTGAAGAGACAAAGTAAAGAAAGGAAGAGGAAGTCTCTCTTGCCACAGGAAACAGAACTGTGATTGGGAAGAAGTTTCCAATGATTAAGGGGATTAGGCGAAATTCTTTTTTGATAGACTCTGAATGTGGACAAAATGAGGGATCCAGAAGGTCATGGCAGTGAAATTAGTTGATGAGTGCTGGGGAAGGACTCCTCAGAGAGGAGGGTCCTGTGCCAGCTGAGCTAAAGAGACTCAAGGATGGGACACAAAGAACACCCCTATTAAGTCATGGGGGTAGGAAGAAGGGCTGGCAGGAACGAGGTCCTTAGGAGGGAGAAGGTGGCATCCAGATAAGTAGGAACACATTAGCAGCCAGTGGGCGGAGCATTTTGCCTGAGTCAGGAAGATGAAAGAGCAAAGAGGAACCTTGGAGGGGGTGCCCAAGGATGGCCTTTGCCGAATGTTCTTAATCTTGAGCACACAGAAGCACTCAAATAGTTTACTCAATAGTAATCTCCAGAAGATAGGCAGTGGTCTTAGGCTGTGACGAGGACGAAGGAAAAGGGGAAATTGATGGTAGAAGCAAGGACCCCAGGAAGCTGGTGGAGGCAGCCGAGAGGCAGTCAGAGAAAAATAAGTCCTCTCTCCTTACTCCCGGCTCCCCCCAACGACCCCAAAGAAGGGAGCTAAATGAGGGGGATGCCATTAGCCTAGGTATTTACAGTCACGTGACCACAAGGTGTTCTCCCTTGAAAACAGGTCCAGGGAGCAGCGAAATGGCTCTGAAATCCCCTTCTATTCAGGGTGCCTATGGAATCCTGTTTCCTATTCTGGATGGCTGGTCAAGGAGAGGGAAAGTTCATACTATGCCATTTCAAATGGCTGCATCTTACATTCTAGCTATAAGAGGCAAGGCTATTACTTTTCTTCCAAAGGATGCCTGAGGATTCCACATACAAATACCACGGGCACCGGGTCTCCCAGAGGAGAGAATACAGTTCCAAGTGCCAATCTGAAATGGCTTTCACGTTTTGCAGCTCTAAACCAGATGTGGCTTAGTGTAGAATGCACTAGGAGACCGGTAAGGGACTAGCAGGTCTTCCTTGTTAAGCGGCACAAAGCCACCAAGAGCACTCTGTCCCTGAGCTGTTCTCACAGGTTCAGCAGGCCTGGGCAAAAGTGTGATTCAATTAGTGTGAGTTCAGTTGCTCTTTTTTAGGTCAATTCTTTCTTCTTTTGTTTAGATTTGACTTAGAGTTCCTTCAGTTATCTATACCTCTCTTGGAGTACCTAAGCAAATTAAACCATTTAAAGTAATGAAGGGAAAAGAAGTGGATGGAGCTTTAAAACAACTTATGCAAACAGCCTTCTTTCTCCCCCTCCACCATCTCTGTTCTAGTCAATTACTAGAAAACCAAGACAAGCAACTGTGTTTCTCAAAGGAAAATTCTAGACTCTCAGTCTGCATGTCAAAACCCCATGGTTAAGCCCTGGCTTGGAGAAAACTAAAAATTTTAGCAACTCAGGAATGAAATGTTATATTCAGGGCTATACAAAGCGTAGCAGCTGTTCCCAGCCAACATGAAACCCGAAAGGGGTGATGCTATCTTTATCCTCTACCTAGAGTCAAAGCTGGTACTGTCCCAGGCAGAGCTGCCAAGGAGCCTTCTCAGCTCTAGTCTGCATAGCACAAGAGACAAAGCAGGCAAGAAAACACACAGGCCAGCAAAGGCCACCTAAACAACAGACAACAGACTCAGTTGGAAGAAAAGACAGTTAATAATTACAAACTTTAAAAAGATACAAGGAAACAAGCAGGTCCAAATGTCATTTGGAAAATCTTATTTGATCAGTTCAAAATTAAAATCGGTCTAACTCTATTTAGATTTCTCAAATGGAAGGTAGAGAACCTCTTTAACGAGTTTCTTAGAAGGAAAAAACTTTCTTTAATAAAACTGATGTTCATAAAGACTTAACAGAAACCTTGTTCAGAACACCTGATAGAATTGGGCCTCAGATGAGCATCTCAGGAAGGGCAGACGGATGAAGGAAAATGGAAGGTCAGAAGAATCAAAAGGGAAGGAGATGAGAACAGGGCCTCTCCCTCAAGTCTGGAGATTGCACATAGGTTAACTGAAGAAAATGTTCTTGTAGTGCGACTATTTCACTGAGAAACCACTTCCCACTAGCTCCCTGGTTCTAACCTAACAACCCCATTCTATTTATTGTTCAGTTTTAAATGACTGGGCAACTGCTGCTTAGTTGTGCACCTCCAAGGTTGGCCAACACTGTCACAAGCCCACCACACACGTAAACCACCAACGAATGACACTCGTGGTGAGGGGGCTTAACTTAAAATGTGAACTGTCACCAGCACACCACACTTCCCGCTAATTCTCCCAGACTATCTTCCATTCAAGAAAAAGTGAAAAAATTACACAGGTCCTAGAAGGTTGCCACCCTGAGATGAGCAGGTTGAACCACACAGCAGTTATGGAGTAGACTCTGGAGCCACATCACCTGGGTTCAAATCCTGCTTCTTCTACTTGCCAGCTATGGTAGGTGGCCTGACCTTGTGGGCGGGCACTGCCTTCAGATTTACAGAAACTGTCTCTGCCTCAGTTTCCTAAGCTGTAAGATGAGGACAATAACAATACCTACTTCATATGGTTGTTGTAGCAAACAAATGAGTCACATCTATAAGGTGCTTAAACATTGTCTGGGACATATAATACAACCCCCTAAATGTTTGCCATTATTGTGTATGTTCTCCTGAGGACATGTTTCCTGCATATACACACTAACAAGTTATGTATCATTACTTTAGACTTAATTCACCCATCATGAGTACAACAGGTGCTAAAGGCATTTGATTCACCTGTGTTTTGGAATGTACCTAGAGAGCTTAGTATGTTTGTGGACCTTATCTCCACAGCTTCTGCACGAGTGTGTGTGTGGTGCTGGGGATGG
The DNA here is from genome assembly GCA_020662805.1 of Glaucomys volans. NCBI lineage: Eukaryota > Metazoa > Chordata > Mammalia > Rodentia > Sciuridae > Glaucomys > Glaucomys volans. The sequence goes on from JAJEJO010000370.1 coordinate 135,047, forward strand.
GCGCAGGGTCTTGCACATGCCAGTCAAGCATTTTACTGCTGAACCACACTCCCAGCCCTCTAGGGTATTTTTTTCTTTGGGCGGGGGGTATCAGGGATTGAACCCAGGGACATTTAACCACTGAGCCATATCCTCTGTCTTTTTTTATTTTAAGACAGTTGCTGAGACTGACTTTGAACTTGCAATCCTCCTGCCTCAGCTTTCTGAGATGCTGAGATTATAGGCAGGCACCACTGTATCTGGTCCTTCAGAGTTTTTTATGAAACCTGAGAAGGGCCTAAGAATGTTTCCCACAAGTCCCAGGTAATGCTGATGCTGCTGGTTTGGGGACCACACTTTGAAAACCACTGCTGAATGGGATAGTTAACTCATTAAGATCTATGCTTTAGGCCTAAAACTTACCTAGTTTATTTAGGTGTACAGTAAACCTTCCTGAGATGCAATGAGAGGACAGGAAAGCAGTGCTTCACTGATCAGAGAATATCCTTATCAAGTTTTTTGTTGTTGTTGTTTTGTTTTGTTTTTGGTATTGGGGGTTGAACTCAGGAGTACTTTACCACTGAATTATATCCCAGTCCTTTTAAGTTTTTGAGACAGGGTCTCACAAAGCTGCTGAGATCCTCCTGCCTCAGCCTCCCAAGTAGCTGGGATTATAGGTGTGCACCACAGCACCTGGTTATCCTTATGTTCATCTCTGTCTCCCAATACCCCTTTCCCTCTGGAGGCAAGCAGGCCTCGTGCCTAGTTCGAGGCCAGTAGGCTGTGGGCACAAGTGGCATGCATTACTTCCAGGCTGAAGCTTTTATGTGAGTGATCTGCACTAGCTCTTTCCTTACTGTGTCCACCTGGACTCGTGTGTAATGGCAGGGGTAGCTGTAAGAGGGCAGCGGACTGAATCCCTGAGCCACTTTTTGTAAGGGAGCTAGACTAGGGAGCTACTAGCCCAACAAAGGATTTCCTATGAACAAGTAATGATGTTTTATGGGTTGAGCCTCTTAGATTTCAAGGTTTACTTGGTACATCAGCATAATTTAACTTAATCTGACTTAGTGCCTGTTTTCATCATCAATCCAACCTATCAAATGCATAGAAAAGGCATTTTATAATCAGCCAGGATTTCTATCCTATTCTCATTTGCTTCCATTTGCCAAAACAGATTTTTTAACCTCCCTGTTTGTGTGTTTCTCATCAAATATAAAAGTCCCTCAGTGCCATATGATTAGGAAACAATTGCTAATAATTTAGGAAGCTCAATATGCTAAGAAATATTAATTATGTGAATAGGAAATACACTGAAGAATTTTGAAACCGGGCATGGTGGCATGTACCTGCAATCATAGTGACTTGGGGAGGCTGATGTAGAAGGAGGATTGGACACATTCATGGTGAGGGGCCCTGGAATTAATCCCCCATGGACCCAGAGGGACAACTATGTGTATGTACATGTGTGCGTGTGCATGTGTGTGTATTCCCACTACTGGAATCCTTAGACTTTAATTCAGTTTCTGTAGAGCAGATCAAGAGTACAGGGTTTGACTTTATTTAATCATGTTTGAATTGATAACCTATTTTGCCCAGAAAAGAAGGTAATCTCTCATCTGCATTTAACTACTGAACTGCTTTAAACAAAAAACAAACAAAAATCATAGTTTCTAGCTAACCTAGAAACATTTTGCAATTTAACATGCAAGTAATAAGCTGTCCATAGTATACTATCTACCAGTTGAGCACCGTGGATAAAGCAGGAGGATCACAAGTTTGAGGCCAGCCTTAGCAGTTTAGTGAGGCCCTAAGCAACTTAGGAAGACCCGTCTCAAAAATAGAAAATACAAAGGGCGAAGGATTATTTAATGGTAAAGCACCCCTGGGTTAAATCCCCAGTACCAAAAAAAAAAAAAAAAAAAAGATACTGCCTACCAGACTATGTGGAATGTGGAATGAAACACACAAAAAAGATTCTGTCTGTAGAGAGCAGGAGGACCTTTTGCACACACACACAAGACTCGATGACTCAGGAGCTCAGTACTCTCTGCTCCCATCCAGCACTGGCAAAGCTCAGTCCTGAGAAGACAGGATCTTGTTGCATCTGTCCTTTTGTTGAGGGCCCTTTGAATGCCTCATTCTCTGGGTATGTCATATTCCAGCTCTTTAGGTACCTTCATGTGGCACTCCCCAAAACGGCAAATACTCATGTAATCCATCTGGTCACATATTATAACTCAGCTGAAAATCAGAATAGAAAATAATAAAAGGGTCCCAACACTGCAAGTTGAATTTCTCTAATTTTTTAAATAGTAACATGAGTAGATAATTTAAGTGAATGGATTTTCTTTTTTCTTTTTTGCATGTCTTTCAGAAAAAATGAAAGTTACTTAAAAATAATGGCTGCACAGAGTGGCACACACCTGTAACCCCAGTTGCTTGGGAGGCTGAGGCAGGAGGATCCTGAGTTCAAAGCCAGTCTCAGCGAAAAGCAAGGTGCTAAGCAATTCAGCAAGACCCTGTCTCTAAATAAAATACAAAATAGGGCTGGGGATGTAGCTCAGTGGTTGAGTTGAGTGCCCCTGAGTTCAATTCCCAGTACCAAAAAAAAAAAAGATGCCAGGCGTGGTGGTGCACGCCTGTAATCCCAGCGACTTGGGAGGCTGAGGCCCTAAGCAACTCAGTGAGACCCTGTCTCTAAATAAAATACAAAATAGGGCTGGGGATGTGGCTCAGTGGCCGAGTGCCCCTGGGTTCAATCCCCAGTACCAAAAAAAAAAAAAAGAAAACCTAGGGTGGTGTAATGATGGTGCACTCCTGTAGTCTCAGTTACTCAGGAGGCTATGACAGAACAACTCAAGCCCAGGAGACCAGGACCAGCCTGGGTACCACAGTAAAACCCTGCCTCAAGAAAGGAAAAAACAAAAACAAAAGAAATCAACCCCTGAAATTTAACATTAGCAAATGTAAAAAAAAAAAAAAAAAAAAAAAAAAAAATTACAATATATTCCTTATAAGATATTTGGGATACAAATAAAGTCTCCATATATTCTCCCAAAAAGGACTATCCTTTATTTTTCCTAAGGAGCTAACAAGGGAGGACATTTCTTAGAACACTGGTAATAATAGGAATGATGTACAATTAGATAAGTTGATTTATTATTAAATGCATAACTAAAGAAAACTTGGCATCACATCTTGCTAGTACTCTCCCATGAGGCCCTCAATTGCCTGTTATTGAGTCGGGTGATTTTATAACATTCATCCTGTCTCCTCAAATCAGAGTTCTGCAAGAGAAACATAGTTGGAACATACAATGTTCACAAAGTGAAAGCCATATAAAAGCAATGACATGTAGTTTTTACGATCTAACTTGCTCAGTTCATTTCTCTCATAGTCATGTTCACCACTAGAGAAGGTCAAGCTGTAAGTAAATTCCTGGGAGTTCACAAAGGGTATCCTTTATATAGCCCAAATCCCCTTTCTACTTACTTATGCACAAAGAGGTTTGTGATTCTGTACTTCTACACAAGGTCCACATGCCAGTAACTTCTCTGGGAGAGCTTAACAAGATGATCCCGCTGTCCCCACCACCAACTTGGCCATGCCAGCTTCCCCTGGGCTCCACAGGAAACAACTGATCCCCACTGGCATCCCTGCTGCTGCCTCCTCAAGCTCCACCACCTTGACCCAAATAAATCTCGGACCATTCATGTGTCATGTCTCTGCAAAATGCAACCTTTATGCAAACGCTACAGTCATGACCAAAACCAGGTCTAGGCTACACGATTCCTAAGCCAGCACATCCCACCCACTTTGAAGTTCCTCCTCTACATGACTCCTCAGCACAGAGACTGCCAGTGCTTGCTGTTCCTGAGGGCTGGCTGGTAGATCATAAGACTGCTGAAATCCCTAGGATAAAAGCAGCCATTGTCCACTTTTCCTTGAAATCTCAAAATCCTGGATAAGACCAGCAATCAAGTAACACTTCAATCCTCCAATAATCTTAAATCAATTGATCAAATTCTTCTCGTTGGGTTTCTGCTCCCATCCTTATAATTAATGTGATGTCTAAAATAATTCTGTCAGCTTCTACAGCAGACTGACCTTTACTTTAAATAGAAAAGACTGGGATTTTGAGAAGAGGGAAAGTTTTTACACAAACAATGGATGTTATGCACTGAGATGCTAATAATTGTCCAACACATTTCTGCAGTGTCTTTAAAGTGCTCGAGGCACTTTAAAGGGCTTCGGAATACTAACTGGAAGCATGCACCCTCCTGTTCTCCACATTGACTCCAGTGGCACACAAGTTCTTGGTGCCTATGATTCACAGAGGCTGATCTCCAGGCAGCCAGCAGCTGTTCCATTCCATGCCCACCACTTCCAGCTCCACCATCCAGATCTCTAACAATTGTCGCTGAGGCTCAGACTACCCAGTAGATGCGACAAGCACATCAGCCTAAACTGAGATGCATTGTAACCAGCTGCAGGTCACTTGGGTATGGTGTCACACATCTTGAAAACACACATCTTTTACAACTCAGCCACATACCTTCTGTAAGTCCCCTCTGTGCTGTCCCCATCCCAAAGAGTCAGCTTGTAAACCAGCTACTTGCTTCTTGGGAAGTCCTGCTTTTTATTACTTTTCCATCCGCCTTAAGAGGCTAAATCCAGAAAACCAGTTCCTATTTCATACATGAAATTCATATGCATTTCCCCTGCCCAACAGTATCACAAACATGTACACTACAAGAGAATCCTTTCTACCATCAGTGGCATCAATCAGGAGTTCTAGTTTCTATGAATACTCACAACACCAAATTTCATATCTAATTAAATTCTCAGAGGAACAACTCTTATGCAAAAATAAGGGGGGAAAAACCCCACCAAAAACCTATCTGAATTAGTAAGAAAAAAGTTTGTATCAAGCGTATGTACATGTTAATGCATCAGAGCAAATCTAACTATGCATAAGTCTTAAGAAATCTGATACTATTAAAAGTTAATATTCAAGTATTTAAAATGTATTTATGAGTCTGATTATTAAAACCTAGGCCATTACTTATGCAGATCAAATCAAAATGCTTTAGAGCATCATTAGCAGGTATTAGCAACTTTGGACAGTTGTAAACATGCGATTTCTATGAAAATGTCTACACTTGACGCCAAGAGACTATCATGTACCACCATGGAGTGCTGAAGAGTTCTCTACCTATAACATGGCACTACTGAGAATAAAATTAGCAAATAACCTTAAAGCAAAACAAACTCCCCATAAACCTAATAATTTCTGCTGAGTAAGCATATTTTGGTTTCTCCAAATCAAAAAAAAAAAAGTAAAAAAGAAAACAAAAGCAAACCATGTGGACACGATTCCAGGTAATTTGTTCAATTCTAGGCACCAGCCAGAATATCTAGTAAAATGAAGACAAACATAAAACAGAACAAGTGACTGCTCAAGTCCCTTCCAGCTCTGAAACTGTATCTTTTTTAGAATGAGTCCACAGGTAGGACGTGGGGGCAGGGACACTCTTTCCTTCTAATTCACATTTGATGGTTTAAAGTTAACCTAAGAATGGTACCTGGGCATCACTTGAATCCATTAATGAACAGCTTTTTTCCTACAAGCCTCAGCAAAATAAATACTATTTTACTATATACCTGACTGTACTTGAAAGATAATTCTAATACTTCATGTTTTCCCATAAGGCAGCTGCACATTGCTGAGAATAGGGGAGCGGGACTCTGAAATTAATTTTCTGTATAAAACTCATAACTGTTATTCATTTTAAAGTATCTTAAACTTCCTAGTCCCCTTCGGCAGTGTATGGTGAATCAATGTATGATTAATTTAACCTTTTGGGGAATGACTCAAAATCACTTCACAGTGAACAACTTGTAACAAGGCTGCCTTTGGAAACAGTAGATATTCTTCCTACTTCAGCATTGCCTCTATACACTCAGTTGGCAGTGCTTATATTTTTTATGGAAGTTTGTATTGAGATCACTGTGGGATGCCATGCAGTTATGAGAAAGAACACTGAGGGCTACTCTGTCTGGTTTCCTTAACTTCCCTCAGTGGTAACTAGCCATTACTGTCTTATCTCCTGACGTGCTTCTTGGTGGTTGTTAGTTTATCTCCTTCTGATGGCTCTTCTCCATTCTCAATCCCCCAATTTTGGCCTCGAATTCGTTGACTGGGAAATGTGAGACATAAGGTGGTCGGTCACTTGTACAGTAGGAATACACAGTGTTAGAGTGCAGGCTTAAAGGATCAACACAAATCAAGGGTAGGAGTATTAGTACCAGGATTTCCTATCACCTTTGTGACTTTTGAAAGCTTTATTTTACATATCCCCCACCTCAAGTATACCCCACTAGCTCTTACTCACACGCACATCGGCTTAATATTCTGGACCTAAGAATGCCAAAATAAGTGACTCCCACGTTAGTGGTATATAACTTGAGTCACCTGCATACCAGCTAACCAACTGCTACTTTCATACTGGTTATTTATCCTCTGGCAGGGACCAGTGTCTGATTTTGAACATTATTTATCGAATGCTCTTCATGGGTTGGAAATAAATACAAATAGCTCTGAAAAAAACAAAAAGTTGTCCTTCCTCCCAATACCTCACTGATTTTTCAAGAAAATTTTAACTTACCAGTTCCCTGTACTACTCAGAACAATTCAATTATATAAGTTGAAAGAATAAAAATATGATAAAGAGCATTAAAAATATGCTTGAGACACTTCAGTAAAGTCTCACTTTGTTCTACTGCATTAGGAACTTCTCAAACAAAGAGGCTTGATGGAGACAGACACAGAGAGGCTTATCAGCTTAGGAAAGGGGAAGGATGGTACAATTAACTGTCACACAGATATAATTCACTCTGCTGAGGCCACTGGAAGAAAAAAAGGCAAAGAAAGTACCCGTCTTGTCTTTTTTTTTTTTTACAAAGTACCCAAATATCACAGTAGTAAGCCATCTTTTCCTTAAGGGTTATCTCCATACATGGTCTAGGAAGAAAGGCAGCGGGCCTGACGGGGAGGTGGGCGACAAAAGGAAGGAAAAGAAAATAAAAGGGGGAAAAGGAAGACGACTTCTTATCTGAACCACCAATGCCTCACTCTGCTCACTCCAAGCTGAAATGCAGTATCCAAGGTATTCCAAGGGGGGTGGGAAACAAAAACAAAAACAAAACTGCATTTCTTTCTTATTACTGTCTCCTCTCTACTCCACAGACCCAGCTCTGCCAAGTGGAAACCAGCGGCCATGGGTTCTCCAAAGAGCTGCATGTCCTGCCTGGGCCATCTGAAGGGAATGCATGATAAACACACTTGGCAGTTCAGAGAGGGTCGAGAGAAGAAACACAAGGTACACATACACAACTTCTCCAGGGCCACCAATCAACAGTACACATTACAGGGAACAGCTCACCCTCAAAAAGCTAGAAGATGCTCTAGGAACAGACAGTGGGAGACCAGGGACCATAAAACACAAAACGTGTGATAATAATACTAAAAAAAACAAGGCTTGTATTCTAAAACAGATGCACACAGGGAATTCAGTTTCTACTCCCTTGACAATACAGTTCTTTAGCTTTCCAAGGGCCAGGCAAAACAGTATAAGGACAGAAAGAAAGAGAGCCCCTTTTTCCTCTTGCCTTCTGCCCTCCAAAAAGGAGAAAGCAAGGCAAGCACACTAGAAAGAGCCTATGAGAGGCTGCTTCTAAGTGCCAGAGGAGCTGTGCGTTAGAAACGGTTCCCTTGTGAAGTGTGTTATAGTGAGCTCCAGCATGACTATATATGGTATGTTTACGGAGTGAACAGATAAAAACGCCATGCAGAACTTATATCAGACCCGAACTAGCTTTTAAAGAGTTTGGTTCCTCCACAGTGAGGGCCCCCAGACGTTCCACAAGTCCGAGCTAACTGCTAATGCTTCAGTCAGTGACGTCTCCCGACTAACTGGCAGGGACTCCACCAGCCAGTGGCAGGGACTCCACCTCACCACCCTCCACGCCTGTCTGCGTGCACACACTTCCTTCTCCATCCCCGCCTCCACTTTCCCCCTCCCAGGCCATCCACCCCACAGTCCCACAGAGGCATAAATGCACACTCAAGAATGCTGCTGCTGAATGGGGCCTATGTTACATGACAGAGGGCACCACCGACTGCTGGAGAAACAGCTGGCAGGCTAAGTCCCCCAGCCGGCTGTCTGCCTGCCTTGCTCGCGCAGCCTCCTCATCTGCACAAGTATTTTATTCACATCAAATGTTCTGCCTACGAGAAGGAAAGTCTCAGACACTGAAATGGGGGGCGGGAGTGAGTGGGGGGATAGTCTGAAGATGTTTTAAAATCTCAGGAGAAGTGGGGGGAGCAGAGGAGGAGGAAGAGAGAGAGAAAGACTTCATCACTGGCTTTAACAGTCTCGCCCAACCTGTTCTGCGGTATGTTCTGTTAACCCCTTTCTTCCCTCTTCCTTTCACACACCATACTGGCAATTAAAGGCAGATGTATAGAGAAAACTCCCAAAGAAAACAGCTAAACCCATTCCTCACTGAAATGAAACCCATAATTTTGATCTTCAGCTGAGACCAGGCCTCTCAGCTACTGGAGTCGTCCTCTCAGTGCACACTGCCAACCCCCAGCCCTCTCCATCTCCCAGCTCTTCTCCTTCCCCTCTGAAATGCATTAACTCAGGGGTAGGTTGAGCCAGTCTAGTTTTCATACACTTGAACAAAACACTATGTGAGAAAAATGACGAAAGTTATTTTTTCTTCTTTTCTGTTTGCCATCAGGCATTTACAGGGTTAATGGGCAGGCTCCAGACCAGAAATGTACCTGCTTAGCAACAGAAGCATCAACTAAGCCACACTGGTTGTTCTGACACAGAAAAAACAGTTCCTACCTGGTGAAAATTCCTGGTGATATTTCAGTTGCCATTTTAAGCAACACACATAATTAATCACACAAGAAACTACAATACAGGGAGAAAAGTCCAATGAGACTTTATATAAAGTACAGTCGAAACCAAGCATCATAATGCAGGACATCACACAGGCAAAACATGCTCTGAAAGTGAGAATGGATTCAGGGCTAAGAAAACTGTTCCTGGATGAGGCACTGAAAGAAGAGCTCACCTACCTGCCCTCCTCTCCCCAACGTCTTCCTTATATCTGCTTTACCTTCACATCAACTGTACGGATTCCTCAGGTGGTGGGAGACCCAATCTCAACACAGAAGAGTGAAAAAGCACAGATCTCAAACACTACTTTTTCCCCTTCAGCATATTTATATGTGCCCATTTTAGCAAAAACCAAGTGGTAAGCCAGGGCCTCTATAACTTCTTTGAAAGACAACAAATAAATATATCTACTTGAATATTTAAGTAAGGAAATCTTCATTTTCAGCAAATGGCTGCTTCATTTTTGGAAGCTCCAGCATATCAAGCAATGTGGAATTGGTTGCTGTAGGATGTTCAGGGCTACTTTAACAGAAATTCATCTCCTCAGCCAAAGCAGGGCCTGACAGCAGTTAGAGTGGACAATCTGGCTCAGTTGTGGAAGATGTAAAACACAGAAGATTTTAATATACTCTTTTTAACTAAAATACTGTGAAATGAACTGTAAAGAAGGAATTGTATCAACAGAGACAGCGACAGAACACAACACCTATTATAATTAATTACACAGGGCCAAAAACGTACATGTGAGAGAGGAGAAACAGTAGTAAAAATTCAAATATTAATGGCATCACTAAGGAAACCCTGGTTAGGGAGGAAAGAAAAATGATAAAGTTACCTACAAATACTTTAGAACTACTTGAGAATACCACATTACAGAGTTTGGTTTTGACAGTTTCCCTTAAATTATTTTTTTCAATGGATAATTTTCTTATATGCCATGATTGACAAATATTTGTCAGGCTGGCAGTGCAGCTCAGTAGTAGAGCCACTGTCCAGCATGTGCAAAGCCCTGGGTTCAATCCTTAGCACTACCATCAAAAAAAAAGTACAAATATGTGTTGATGTACAAATATGTTGTGAAATGATTCCATCATACTCAGTTTTTGCTATGAGAACATTTAAGATCTATCTCAAATTCTTCTTAACTGAAGACAATATTTGATAACAAAGAGATGATGTGTAAGGTCAAAAGGAAAGAAATATGAAGACCTAGGAAACTAATAAAACTTCACAATTTCAACCCAATTTGAAATAAAACTACAGACATGTGGCTGAATTTTTTTTTTTTTTTAAACACATGTACAGAGGCTGGGGATATAGCTCAGTTGGTAGAGTGTTTCCCTTGCAAGCCCAAGGCCCTGGGTTCAATTCTCAGCATGGCAAAAAAACAAAAACAAAAACAAAAAAACACATGTACAAATAAAGCACAAAATCAACCTCTTCCTTCAATAAACAAAATACTTGCAATTACTCCGGATTGCTACTCCAACAGTGTGAACAAATTAAAGGCTTATTTCTGAAACTTACATGTGAAAATGTAAATTGGGTCAAAGAAACTCTAGTGTAGACAAAATGGTGATATTTAAGGCAAAAATTTGGCCTATGCAAAAAAAAAAAAAAAAAAAAAAAAAAGGCCACAGCAATGTTCACTGGTCTTGGGCAGAGTGGGCTGCAGAGGCCAGTTGTATCTAACAGTTGTGCTCTAAACAACAAATGGTGCATTCATAAACTCCAAAAGCAAAGGCTGTTCAGAGGCTGTAAAGTCTGTACCCGACATGATGAGCGGCTGACTTTCCTGTTGTTCCACAGTGAAGGAGGAAAAAAAGGACTGAATTCAGTTAGAGGCACAGGCTGTCATCTCAGCTGCAGCAAAACAGTACAGATAAAGAGGCCCCAAGTACCATTTACTCTCTTCTAACAGGAGCTGGGCCTAATGATAATTGAGTCAACACCTCCACATAAGATAATACTGCTAGAGCCTAGGGGGATGGGGAGGGTGCCCTAAGAAACCAGAATGTGCATTTTCCCTTATCCTTCTTAAAGAAAACACTCAGCACCCCCAAAACCCATAGCCTCAGATTGAGGTATTAAACATCCATAGCCCAATTACCTGTGACACCACTTTTCCATTCCCTTAACAAAGGAAACATCTGGTACCAGCTACTGAGCATCCTTGATAATTTTGTAAGAGCTTCAACTTCTTAAAAAATTAATTAGTGGCACTGACATCTGCCAATGCCGAAGGCCTATCAAGGTCATAGCACGGGTAGCTCAATACCTCGTTTAACAGGGAACAGCTTTGCAAGCAAGTATTGGATGGGAGAATTTGGTGGTTTATCATTTCTTAACGCTTTCAACAATATTTTCCCCAAAAATCCAGGTGGCTGAAACATTCATTTGTTTCATCAAGTTTCCAACAGAAATGGACAGGTTACCTGTTTCCAGCCTTCACCCAGAGGAGCTCAATCAGAATCTCCTGGAGTGGGCCCTGGCTTCTGCAGTATAGAAAAGCTTTCACCCTGGTCAAGGATCACTGTTTTGAGAAAATTGTTCACCAAAGACAGCAGAGCAAAACCAAGACAAGTTCCAAAAGTGGAGAGGTCAGGCCCTGCAATGTGAGCCACTGAAATGGTTCTAGGGTACAACAGTGCCCTACAATGTGTGTGTGTGGGGTGGGTGGTGGTGGTGGTGGTGGTGACCATCCTTGGGCAGTCAGTGACCCTGGCTTTGGTTCTAAGTCACATGACTGCAGAGATGCCAACTTACAGAGCACATGGGGGGGTGGGTCAAGGCTGACCTCATGGACTGTCTGTGGGTAAGGTCGGGCACACTTAACAAGGAGCCACAGAGGCAGGTGGCCTGTGACCATGAACAATAGCGCTGGCGGTGTCCCCACTGGTGGTGCACTTCAAGTACAGTACATGGAGAAACGAAATCCCAGATGAATGGGCTCATTTTTATAATCAAGCTGATCCTGGAAGAGACTTAAACTAGAGCACTGAGGCAAGGAGAGGACAAAAGGACTCCACTTTGAGGAGAGGGACAGGCTCATGGTTCTGCCGGCAGAACGGGGACAACAGCGTCGGCCTGACACCCCTGGGAAGATGCAGAGCCTGTGGCCGGTTCTGCTGTTTTGGCCCTCCATTCTCTTTGGAAAGCAGGACGCGTGGCCCAGGGCTCTGCCTGGCTGCTGCCATTCTCCGTGCCTCCCTGGAGAAGTTGCTGCCCTGAGTTCCTCTACGCGGTCCTCCCTTCCGGGTCCAGCAAGGGTGCACCACCCTCCTGTCACACGGGCCTTCCACGCGCCTCCGAGCCTCAAGCTGCTTCCACTCCAGAACAGTCAGCAGGGAGACCGAATGTTTCAACCCTACTTATTGTGGGAGATGAAGACAAAACACGAGTGGGCAAGCTCATGCCCGTGCAAAGCTTCCGAAAACTGAAAAGTGGCTATGAGCTAAATGACCTCAAATAGCAATAATAAAATAAAAAAGGGGGGCTAGCTCAGAGCACACATATTCTAATCTCTCCCGGGGGATTTCGTTTTAAGTTCAGTGGCTAAAAGTGCTCCTGGAAACCTTAGGTTGTCGTTAGGCTGCTGCTCCGGCGGCCACAGGCTGCAGTGCGCGTCACGGCAAAGCGGAGCGCCTCAAGATCTGCCCGCACAGGGTTAGGCGGAACGCGAGCGCCGCCAAGCTCAGGCTCGCCCCGCCCCCAGAGATCAGCCGGCCAATCGGCACCCGCCGCCCTGAGTGACAGCCCAGCAGCCCGCTCCCGGAGCCGAGAAGGGGCGGGCGGTGGAGCAGGTCCGGCTGTTGCAGAGCTCGCTGGCCCAGGCCGGTGCCCGCCGTCGACCGCTCGCTGCCTCTGCCCAGGAAGGGCACAGACAAACCCTCGAGGTCCAGGGCACTGCGGCTTCGGCAGCTGTGCGAACGAACGCCTGCTCAGTGCCTTCTCAGTGCAAATGGCTGTGAGACCTGGCTCTGAGGAAAGGCGTTGACCATCTTCCCCACGTACCTCCCCAGGAACGGGGTCAGGGAACTCCGGGTCACCGGCTCCGCGCGTTCCACAGGTCCCCAGCGCCGGCCTCAACCAGGGGAGCAAACCGGCCGAGGGCAGAGGACCTAAATACACTTCTGAAGCCTACACTTGGTGCTTTCGTGTTGAGGCGCCACCCTAAGAAACTCCTTCGCAGTCTTAGAGCTGGCTTCCACAGTCACGGCAGATCCACAACCACCAACCAGCCAGGGAGTGAAAAGGCAAAGAAAACCAAGCCCAGGGCCGCTGCCTAATTTCAGTGCTTCCATACCTGCAGGACTGGAAGGGCAAGCAGACAACTTGCACTGTCGGTAATGTCTAAAAGTTGCACAGCCTTTTCACTAAAAATAAGCACATTCCTATTTGAGAAAATGATACAGGGAAAAGTTTTGGAATATTACACGATACCCGAAACTTGCATGCTTATTCTATATTTGGCAATATTTCATTATAGCACTTGGTTTATGAGTTACTGTGCTAACTGCGGAAACCAAACTGACCAGCACAAGGAAATCCCGAATTATCTTTGAGAAAGGGAAGAAAAAAGGAAATCCCTGTAACACTGAAAGCAATCTTCAGTATCACCATGATAAATGTTACATTACTTTTTTGCTGGGCCTTGAGAACCTTTCATCCTAGAAGGATGCCCTGCATAGATTTTTCCCTCCTTGACAGGAAAGAAAAAAGAAAAAAAATCTTAAAACCACTTGTCTTGCTACTCAGATGGAGCATCTGAGCTCATCTGTGTTAGCCTCGATACGCAAAAGCGAGGCAAAGAGGCCTGTGGTCGCTATTTAAGGGGTGAAACCTGTTGTCTTTCTCCTAAGTTCTCAATATTAAAAAAAAAAAAAAATCAACATCCATGTGACCTTGGACTCTCTCATTTTCATCTGTCTCTTGCAGTACACTCTCTTTGCTAACCATTCAGCACATTGCAAGCCCTGATAAAAGTAGTTAATGTTTACTGAAACCTGCGCATGAACTGTACTAAACCCGATAGGAGTGAAAAGGCAAAGTTCTGTTAACAGCATCCATACACTATAAAAGGGGGGGTGTGGACCAAGAAGGAATTTTTTTTTTTTCTAATTCAAGCCTAAAATTTCTCACTGATGTGAAATATAAATTTCCAAAGTTTAATGAATTAAGTCAACATACATCTCCATGAAAAGATGCTTTTGGTGTGTTTGTTATCTCTGGAAGTCTGATACAAATTTACCTCTGATTTCACAGATTTTTAAGTTTTTTTTTTTTTAACAGAACTTAAAACTGAAATGTTTATATTTCATATTCTCTCACACTTTTTTGAAGGCCCACCAACTGATCAATAAGTTTAATTATACTCTAAAGCGTGTATCTGAATAGCTATGTGTAGATTACAGCTGAAGAACTATTTCATGAAAAAATAAAAACATTTCAATGGTTATCATCTAAATACTATTCTTCCTTTAACTTTTTAGTTTCCCATCTGTAAACGGTTAACTTTATCTACTCAGATTTTTAATTCTAACATCTTACCATTACACTCACTTTAAGTACATTGAATTCATTATCACGACTTCCTGATTCAATTATTGATACTTTTTCTCCCACTGTCACACTATCCCTTTTTCTCCAATAACCTTAGTTAAAATAAAATTTCAACTTACTCATATACACATACACAGACTGTATCCAGACCAGGATGCTGTCAGGTGTTTAAAGCCAACTTTCTCTCTCCCCCATCCCCCCTTGCTTAAAGAGTAGCAATAGAATCAGTCACCTTGGAAACAAACATCACCCAGTGTTTGCAGAACAAACAATGGTACCTTTTCAGTCAGTACCAGGCAGGCAGGGCAAGGGGCAGCCAAGCAATTCTGGGCCCTACAGCAGTGTTAACATATTATGTTCATCCAGTGCACCAAAAAGTAGCTCAGTACTAAAAATGAAGTGCTCTCCAATGTGTGAGCCTTTGGCTAGAAACTCACACAAAATGAGGTTTAAGTCAAATAAGGCTACACCGTGTTAGAAAAGTCTTTTTATTATTTTTGGAATCATTTTAGATGCCTCATGAATAAGGTAAGCTACATTCCTGTCACTGAGGATTACCTTTTCCAAAAACTAGGAAGAAGTTGCTTTAAAATTTTTTTTTCATCTTATTACTCCTGCCAAACCATCATGTCATTTTTCTTTTAATGTGCCACTATATATTGGTTTTAAAAATGTATGTGTTGCTTGGTGCCTTAATCTACTTATGAATTTCTAGTATTGATAAAGAAGTCTGACTGTAACCTACAGAATTAAATGACAATTTCCAGAACTCTTAAAAAAAAAAAAAAGTGCTAAAGAGATACATGTATTTATAATGGGCCTTGGATATAGCAATAACTACTTTTTCGACCTTGGATAACGCAATGATTAAACTTTCTTTTATTGAAGACTAAAAAACTAATCAATTTTGAATAGTTCAAGGTTTAGGGGAGATTTTGATTGTTACTGTTTTAAAAAATCTCAAATGGGTAGTTAATTTAAAAAATATACACGTGTTCCTCAGATCCTTCAGAATGAAATTTTTAAATGTCCAACGAAAGTAACAGTTTCCCCCTTAGTTTGGGTGTGTGCCGAAGTTTCCCTCCCACCAATTAAGAAAGAAGGCTGGGCCCAACTGGATTATTTGGACAGGAGTTTGATGTCAGTTAAATACCACAGTAACTGCATTTTCTATCACCTTCAGACTAAGGCACAAATGCCTGATTAACATGGACCAACATGCAGTTTAAACTGGAAAAGTGCCTGTCCTTTTTCTTTCTTTCTTTCTCCCCCGCCCCCTCAAAGATTTAGGTCTTTGACATCCATGAGTTAAAGTGCACAAAGGGTGTCTAATGCCATCTGACTGAGGTGTAAAAGTCTAATTATCTAATGCTTTTTTGCAGCGACAGTAAATCAGTTAACATTATTAATCTTCCTGTCTGGGCATAAGAGAGTGAGGAGAGCTATTGAAATGGAGCTTAGCAGTTACACTAGGTACCCTTGAAAATGAAAAGGAATTCTGCAAGTGATGACTGATGATACTGGAAACTACAGAGAAATACTTAAAAATCCAGCCCCTGGGTCTTGCACCAGGCAACTACTCTGAATGCTGAGGCTACAGCTCTAGAGGAAAGAGAGGAAGAGGAGGAGTCAGACCAGGGTGCAGTGACTTTCATCTCCCATCCTTTCCTTCCAGCACTGCAGGCATGAGAGCACAAACTGCACCTTTCCGTGCCTTCATTTAATATCACACCTTTCTAAGTCATTTTTTAGTACACCGACCAGAAATTACTGCCTGGAGTAGTCTGAACAAATGACTCCAACAGCTGGGTCAGTTAAGCTAGTTTCAATTCATCAGTAAAACAACTATATTAGCATGTGGCATCTTAGTTTTGCTTCTATATCCAGCACCCCAAAACATACATGCATATTATATTCACATTAGCAACTACAAATTTATCAGATGCACTCCTTGAATGCCACAATCTGAGAAAATGCCAACAGCCAGTTTCTGAACCATGGCTTGGTCTGTAGAGACAATGGCAGTTAAAAGCCTTTGGCCCTCCAGCCCTCCTTTCAGGATTTCAACTCTATTCTTGCTGCCCCCCCCCCCCACCAACACCCTGCACCCCAGGCGGCAGGGAGGAGGCATCAGCTGCAGCAGGACACTCTCCTCCCTCCCTGCTCCTGCCAGTTCCTCCCAGGCCCTGGAACATGACTGCCCATCTCCTGACAGTGGCTAAATGTGACGAGTCAGCTCTGGGCTTTGGGGAAGGAACTCCCAGTGCTGAGCCACTCCTGGCCCTAGATTCAGGGTGATGACCCCAAGCTCAGCAGCTTCCTCCCTCTTCTGGAAGAACATCTCTAAGGGGTAGAGCTGGGAAAGGAAGTGAAAGGAGGAGGCCAGGTGCCCTGAGGCTTTATCTTTTTCCCCTCATTATTTCTATCAGGTTTCTGTTTCACTGCCCCCTCATGAAGAGGATGTGAACGAAAACAGACTTTTAAAATAAAATTCTAAGGGCAACACATGTTTGATTGAGGACAGGCTTTTAAAAGTCACCTAGTAATACAGAACCCTTGAAAGCATTATGTTAAGAATTCAGTCCATTTTTAATAGATATTTATGTACTGTTCATGGATTTAAATGTGTTCAAGGCTGTTATTCATGACTGTGCACTACTGCCCCTAATAACCACCTTTTCTCCTGTTCAAGAAGGTACCTGGGCATGAATCTCACACAGCTAAGTACAAAGGTGAGGAGGTACTGGTCCCATCATACAAATGGCCAGAGTCCTTTAACAGAGACCGGCTGCCCCTCCAGACACCCATCCCCTCTTTCACCAGGTCCACTTCATTAAAGTATTTCTCCCTATGTCATACTACTTGCAAAACATGCAAACAAAGTGATCTTTTTAAAAGTGGTACTGGCTTCCCAAGCCCTGTTCTTTCCTGAGCTCAGTTGATATGTACTTTATTGTCTACCTTGCTTTGCTAAGAAACTGCTGATGATTCCCTAAAGCAACTTGAAAAAGCTATAAAAGCTTCAAATAAAGGCAAATTAAATGTTTTGGGAAAATATACAGACAGTACCTAACATGTAGACAAAATACTTGCTCTTTGTGAGGACTCAGAAAAAGGTAGAACTTTGGGATGCTTTTCCTGCAGACAACAGAGACATCAGCAATGAATCAGCTGCCTCCCCCACCAGCATCCTGGGGAGTTAAGCAGGGCAATGATGCAGTTGTGAGAAACCAAGAATGCAGATAGAAGAAGTGTGGCTGGGAAGTAACCATAACTCTTTGTCCAGCACCCGGTTTTAACAAGAGGAACAGACAACCACAGGAGAATGAAGATAAGGTTTCTGAGAAAAGTCTCACTGGGCTAGATGGTCTTTAAGTTGCTGCCCTGCCATAAAGTAACTTTCAAGATGTCTAGAAATTCTATAGATTTATGGTACTTTTCTTTTATGTGAAAGGTCAATAATTTCTACCCTCAGTATGGTTTTTCTGTTTGCTGTACTAATTAAAAAGAAAGCAAATATACTGCCTTGGGGCATCATTATGTCACCTCCCAAGAATATAATACAAGAAATATATTCTGCCCATTTTAGAGATGGACAAACCAAGGCACAAAGTACATAATTTTATTAACTACAATCAAGGTTGAACATGGAGCTAACAAATGCAGCCCTCGTTAACAGGTCACAGTAGATAATAAAAAGGGCCAAGGGGCATATGTGTAGGGGCATGTTGACATGTTTCTGACAATCTGGAACCAATTCACTTCTCCAATTCAATTCTTTCTTCTGAAACAGATGAGGTGGTGCTGGGGCTACACTGGGAACTGTTCCGTATATGAGAAGGCAGGAACAAAATAACTCTTCCTAACTTGTGGTATACAGTGGCCTTCGGATCCTATGACTCTAGTCATTCCTGGAGTGAGTGAACTCTACTTGCAGCCGGTAACTGATCTAATCATTATTTTCCTGATATGAGACCTTCGTTATTCACACGTAGGACCTGTCTTCCTCTAGGGCAGAACCCTCCAGGGAGTTATTTCAAGGCACTCACAAGCATCTACAAACCAAGTAAATTTACACATTTATGGAGTATTATCTTGCAAGTGTATGAGGATCCTGCTATAGTTAGTAAAAGACAAATCCCACTACATTATTATTTTATTGTTGTTATAGCTTCCTAACAGATACGAAACATAATTAAAATTACATTTGGCCTGGACTGTTTCTTTTTAACATTAAAAGAGACACATATTTTGAAAGATTGGGAATAACTGCTCTAGGATATCCAAATACTATGACACTGATTAAAGCAAAAGACACCATAAAAATCGTAAGCAGAACTAAGGAATATGTCACATCATTTGGAATATCTACAACACAGTGCCTTATGTAAAAAGAAAAACATCTTCCTCAAGAGAGTCTGGTTCTTTCTCTTTTCTTTTCTTTTCCCTCCCTCCCTTCCTTCCTCCCTCCCTCCCTCCCTCTCTTTCTTTCTTTCCTTTCTTTCTTTCTTTCTTTCTTTGCAGTGCTGGAGTTCAAACCCAGGACCTCACTACATCCCCAGCCCCAAGTATGATCCTTTAGAAGGACTTTTTTAACTGCTCAATGTATTCTGCATTGTTGTTGTTGTTTTAATCTATTTATTTATTGCTTTGCTGAGGATTGAACCAAGGGTCTCCTTCATGCCAGGCAAGTTCTCTACCACTGAGCTAATCCCCACTCCCATTATTCATTGTTGATTCTCACTTGTACCATGAAAGATCATGTTATCCAAAATATAAACTGACATTTTGTCAGTTCAGTATTTTCTTCTTTAAAGTAAATCAATTCTTAATAGGATGGGTGGTACAATCCAGTAATCCCAGCAACTTGGGAGACTGAGGCAGGAGGATCACAAATTAGAAGCTAGCCTCAGCAATTTAGCAAAACACTGTCTCGAAATAAAAAATAAGGTACAGGGATGTAGCTAAGTGGCAAAATGCCCTGGGTTTAATTCCTGGCACCTCAATAAATAAATAAATTGCTAATTAACTACGGAGTCATAATTTACAATAAAAAAACTTAATCTTAGATTGGTTTCATTTAACCTGGGAAAATCTTTTCTCCCATCTCTCAGTGAGTGCCCAAGGGACATCAAATAATTAAAACATTAGCTCATGACCACCCCCCAATTGTGCCAAATCAAAATGTGATTTTCATGTCAAAGAATATTTGAGTACACCAGAAAAGACTTGTCATATTACATTAAATTTTGAAGACAGACATAATTTTAAAAGCATGTGTAAAAATTTTTTTTAATTGTCCATACCAGACAGAAGAAGATACACAGTAAAGTATCAATGATGGCCATCTGCGACCTGTGGGAGTAAATAATTCTACTTTCTTTTCCTTTTAGTTCATTTAGATTTTTCCTCAGTGAATGAGTCATATATGCAACAAAGTTATAAAATATCTAATGGGGACAAAACTTTCAATCCTTAGGACTATTTCCTTGGTAATCTCTGAGAAATGGGGTGACCGGTCATTTTGATTTTCTTCATATGCCTTCCTATTATCTACAGTAAATCTGGACATTCTACACCGTAGTGATTTTGATTTGCAGGCTTGTGGTAGATTGTGATTTAATCCACTGACTAACATCCTAACAGGAATAACCATGGCTCTACCACACAAGTGAACGGAAAAGTCCACTGAGGACAAGACCTCAGGCTCCTGGCTTGGCAGGATGTAGACATCTAAGAGAATCCAACACCCAAGACCACCATTCCACACCCAGCTGTGTCCTCCCACCTATGCAGGCTTCATCTTCCTCTCCTGTAAATTAAGGAAGGGTAAGGAGAATAAAGGAACCACAGACCCAGAGGCCTTTTCCAGCACAATACTCTGGGACTGTAAACAAAGATGCAAATATAGCTTAATCAAATCCTACCAGTCCCAACCAGCAGCCGAGGGTAGATCTGAACTGATTTTTACCAATATGACTATTTGTATTGCCGAATAGTAAAGCAAAGACAGGAACATCAAATTACTTAAATATGATTTTAGGTTTCCATGGCTAGCAAATTTCCACCTTTACTAATCTGTGGAGCAACTCTGCCCGAAGTGAAGGCACATGCTGAAGAATGGCTCTAAACCTGACAAATACAAAGTTGCTTATTGAACGTTTACACCATGCCCAACTCATGCTGTGTAATTCTACAACGTAGATCTAATTGCTTCCATTTTACACATGTAAAAAAGATCTATTTAGCAAAAAGACCTGTGGGGTGATGGGCATAAGTTGTTTTCAACCGTGGTGTGTGCTTGCTGGGTTACCCAACTGTTCTACCTCAACCAGGTAAAATAACCCGTCTCATTCATCCCCTCAGTGATTACTGACTGAGGCCTGGCATGTAACCAGGCACTATGGTAGGTGCTTGGGATGCATTGATGAATATAAATGTTTAAAAAGAACAAAAACCTGTATGGAGCTTATGCTCTAGTATGAAAATAAGCAGGGCACGGTGGCACACGCCTGTAATCCAAGTGACTTGGGAGGCTGAGTCAGGAGGACCGCAAGTTCAAAGCCAGCCTCAGCAACTTAGCGAGGCCCTAAGCAACTCAGTGAGACCCTGTCTCTAAATAAAACACAAAGTAGGGCTTGGGATGTGGCTCAGTGGCCAAGTGTCCCTGAGTTCAATCCCTGGTTCAAAAAAAAAAAAAAAAAAAAGAAGAAGAAGAAGAAAAGAAAACAGATTTTTCTACATTTCAGGGGTGAAAAAGAGTGCCTAACAGTGCTAGATAATCATCAGCTGCCTTCTTCCAACTCCCTTTAAAAATGGAAAAAGCAATAGAAAATACAACCAACAAAAGCCATCAGCTTTGTCAGTCTCAAGGAAGAAAAATTTCTGCATGATAAACATATGCAGAAGAACAGAAATTAAGAGTACATGTATTAGGGTACCTTGGCCTGGGTTTGAATTCAGACTCACTAGCTGAGTGACCTTGGGCTAGTTAAGTACACTCTCTAAGTTCCAGTTTCCTCATCGTAATATGGAAATAACAATGACATCATAAGGTAGATACAAAGATAAAATGAGAGAAGTACAGAAAGTGGGGGTTAGGATGTCTCCTATACCTTCAGAGTACGTGGAATGATTATAATGTACAATCTCCCCAAAGCCTATCTCCATATCTGCAAAATGAGGGAAATCATACTAACTTGACAGTGTTGTGGGAAGCGCTGCAGAGAAAACGCACAGAAAGTGTTCAGTGTGACTGCTGTATGATGGCATATATTTTATAAAAATGACTAGAGAATGGGGAGCAGGCAGGAATGGCATCCCTCATCAGTGGCCCCCATGGGCAGAGCTCATGAAAGCCTTCCCTAGGAAAAGCACTGTGCTCCTAGTACCAGGAGCCAGGCAGCTTCCCCACAGAACGGGATCAGATGCAGGTAGTTGTGAAATGACAAATGCAACTGAATCTGAGTCACCAGGGATGACGTCCAGAGTGTGTGGATTATGTGGGCCCTGGCTCCAGTTGCCTCTCTTTTAGGCACTTCCAGCTTTACCAGAGGGCTGAAGAGAGCAAAGGAGCAATGGAAAGGGATTTACTACTACTTTGCAGGTTTTTAGAGGAAGGAGTGTTGGCTGTGGAGGATCAAGATGATTTGGGGGAATTATCAGTAAAAGTTATACATCCACACTTGCTCTTGTCCCATCTAGGTCAGGTGAAAGGACCCTTCTCTACTTGTGGACAGAGGCAGAAACACCAACAGCCAAAATTTCGTGTGACTCCAAAACTGGGCCAGAGAAGGAAAGTCAGGATATGAACTCAAGTGCTGCTGCTACAACACATGGGGCCACAGGCAAGCCCACAGGGCTCTGGGCCTGGCATCCTAATGAACCAGCAGCTCTATTCAACCCACACATCTAAGGACGTGGGCGTGCAGGAGAGCTTTTAGCCCTACCTTCAGGAAGGCCATGTTATTATATACAAACCCTCCACCAACACTGTAAACACGATACATCATTGAAGTGAATGAGTCCCCAAAAGGAGTTGCCCCAGACCACAGGGAGATGAACCCAACTCTTCTAATAGGGGGCCAAACTGGAACCTGGGTATCCTGCTGCCTGACCACACCTTTCCTACAATAGGACATCACCCCTTTTGAATGAAGGTGGCTCACCTGGAGTTGGAGCTATGAAGTCAAATATTAAGCCAGAGGATATGATTCAGCTTTTCAACAAGTTTGTGGCTGTAAAGAAATAAAGCTTCCTTGTGTGCACATCAGTGCAGTGGCTTTAGGCAATTCAGAGATCCTGAGCGCTGCCTGTCGGTTCATCCTGTACTAGCTGCCATGGGATGCACTCTCTGCCTCAGGCCAAAAGCAGGAGCAAGGGAGGGGGCCACTGCAGCCATCAAAGCACAGTTGCTCAAACCACACTCTCCATTTAGAGGATGTCGCCAAGGTTTCAGGAGGCCAACCTGTCACTTCTCTGCTTGGTAACAGAGGATTTCCTACCACTTACAGAAGGAAAGATCAACTTCTGCCTACCCCACCCTGGCCCCACGTAACCCTCCACACCCTATCATCTTAGAGTACATCATCTCAACACCACATTACACCCTGAACTGCAAACCAACCTGCCCTCTCCAGCGGGCCCTCAGCCCCTGCTTGCGCTTTTCCTGGAAGCACAGACCTAGTCCTCTGAGTTTCCGTGAGCCCTGGCCTTCCCACGGGAACTTGGCACAGGGTTCACGTGGGCTGCAAATTCCTTTCACAACATAAACTCCCCAAAGGCAAGAATCACCATGTTCCATGTGCCTAAACCAAGTGTCCTGGATACGACAGTTGCTCAATTAAGAATATTTCAAACTGAAGTTGGAGGCAATCAAATATCATGGGATGCTCAAATCTAAACAAAATGAATCAAAACAAATGAGTTGAGTTATGGGGTGGGAATTTTCCAGGTACCAAGGTGGAGGGAAATTATCTACAACAAAAGAGCAATCCTTGGGCTGGGAGTGCAGCTTAGTGGTAGAGCACTTGCCTAGGCCCTGCGTTTGATCCCTAGCACAATCCAAAAAAATAAATAAATAAAAGGTCTCTTCAGTCTTCAGACTGTGGAAATGGACCACAAGGCTTCCTGGTCGACTTCACTAAGTGTATGATCTCAGAAATATTAAACATCTCAAAGCCTCACTTCCTTATCTTTAAAAAGGGGAGAAAGGTAGCTAAACCTCTGTCTGCTGGTTGTAACCACTACACATGGGCATAAATGGCGTTTTCCTCCCGCAACCAGCAGGTAACCAGGCAGGTCACAAGTGTAAAAGGAACCCAATGAGCAGCACTTCCAGAGGCTTCCCCATCCCAAAGCCTGGTCCCCCAAAGCCTCTCTTCAGCTTACCAGCACCACATTTTCTCCTTCACAATTCCAGCTCCAATGAGAAAACAGGTTTAAAAAATAAGGAGAAGAAAAAAAATAAAGATCATCAGGAATATGTAAGAATCACAAAGTACATCAATCCATTTTAGGTGATGAAAATGATTAACTTTGAAGTTTGTGTTCTGTCCAACCCACCAATTTACAGGGGGCCTACTCACATTTTTCATAACCCTCTCAGCTGGCTCTTTCAGTCTATGAGATGTAGAAAGTCAGGCCCATAAAAAAATATTTCCTCCCCAGAGGATAGAGGGCCCTGAAAACCTTGGTGTAAAAGGGAATGTTGTCTCTATAATAATTACTAAGCCACTAATCATCTTTGGGGCCTGGTATCTGACTTCCTTCACATCCACCCCAATTTTTTAAGCCTTGGGCACATGCTGTCCCCTTCCCCGTACCTAGGGAGGTGGACTGAAGCAGAATATGGAAGCTTCTGCAGGGCAGGGCTGTTACATGGGTGAGGTCATGTTATGCAGGTGAGCAGGCTGTTGGCAACTGCTGTAGGACGGCCCCATCTTATGAACAGATTCTGTTTCCACCAGAAGCTTCCAGCCCCCAAAGTTTTCTCCCATTGGATCATCAAGATTGCAAATTAGCTAGCTATCTGCTTGCTCCCACTCCTAGCCTGCATTCACTCCAGCTGACACACAAACTGTAGATTATAATGAATAAATCATCCTTATTTGACTCCCAGGGCCCGCCCGCTAATATTTTCGAGGGAAAAGAAACAAGTTTCCTCTAAAGACTTCTGCTCTCTCACAGCTGAAATAATTGCCAATTAGTAAAATACAATTAAAGAAGTTTAAACATTGTCTAACTGAATTCTATTTGGTGCAAATAAATATTCCTACCACCTTTCAATTATTCTCCCTACCCCCTGCCCCCAGGCTGGGCAAGTACTCCACCACTGAGCTACACCCCGTCAATTATCATTTCACACTGCTTCAGAAGGCAGCTCACAAGCCTAGGGCTGGAAAATCTCTGGAAATCAAAAAAGGGAAGAAATGATTATAGTAAAGAGGGCACCAAATTTCAAGTGTGCCAAATATGTTGCCTCTTCTCCTTCATTTTCCTAATGGGTTATCGGTGCTCTCTCTCTCAAACACAGGGCTGCTCACATCATGGCCCTGTTTCAGGGCATTTCAGGGCTCAAGATCCATGACAGCCTACACAATCAAGCTGCAGCCAATGTTCCCAGGGCCAACACCCGTCACATCCCAACTTGACGCAGCATTCCCAAACCCTACACTCCAGTCATACTCTCTGCCCTAGCCTGTCCCCAAAGAAGCCACTATTTTCTTACTCCAGGTCCTATACTTAAATTGTTCTTTTTGCCTAGAAGAATGTTTTGTTTTCACCTCCCCAATCCTTCTCCATGTGGCACTCTTCAAAATGGAGGACATCACTTCCTCTGTCCCCAGCAGCCTCCCACTCTACGTGTCTTGCTGGCTGAGGCATTGGTGAGTTTCGAGGCAGGGACCATGTTTGACTCATCCTTGTACCTGGAGGTCAGTGTCAAGGCCTGGTGACCAAAGCAGGTTCACTGATGGTGATCTTCCACATTCAGAAAAGCAAGAACACAGAATTGCCTAATCCCGATTGCTTCTCACTATTCTGCTGAAATTATCGAATTGCCCTGAGCAAAATAACAATGATAGCAATAGGAGTAAATAGAGAACACAGGTCAGTTATGATTGAGCTGGTAGCTCATAAGGCTCAAATTCTGTTTCATTACTAGTTTCAAAACAATCCTCATTCACAGACCTACCAGCAACAGGGAACAGACCTTCAAGTGCTTGTCACAATTCAAGATCTGCCAGTTCTATAACTGACTGAGATACCCCATAAGCAGAACAAGGCACACTGGTGACCCCAACCTCCAACACCCTAGGAGAGATGAGACATCCTTCTCTCACCATCCTCCATCTCACGTGGCTCCTCCCACTTAAAAAACAAAGAAACAACACCCCCTAGAGACAATCTCATTTGAATTCGTACAAATTTTTAAGATTAGACTAGTAATTAAATTAATTCATTTGTTGTTCCTACTTCACTCACACCAGAGATCACTGAGTCTCTGAGAATCACCAATTCCAGGGCAAAATTTCCAGTTTGTACATTAAAGAAAATGATAAGAACTTATTACAACATAAAACAACAACAAACCTGTTTTTCAAGGCACTGGTCCTGCAGAAATCCAAAGCCAAAATAAATTCCCCACTTATACAGCATTCAGTTTCCAGCCTTTTCAGAAGTGGTCAACGTGCCACTTACTTTAAAACAAGGTTCTGGCACTTTCAGTGAGGTTAGCAGGGGATGTCCACAATTGAGAGAGAGGAAACTCCCTCCCCCAACACACCACCAACACACAAAGGAACAACCTACACTTCTTTCATTTCTGGGGCATCTCCTGCCACATGAAAGAACACCTCCATTCCACACGTGAAACTTTCCAGGGGGAACCTGGTGAAAACTCCCTGCTAAGCAGGATTTATCTGGGGTATTACCCTACCCCTCCACCAGGTGTTTCCCACCGTGCAGGCACTTGACATTCTGCTTTAGTGTCTCCCTGATCTCCCCTCCTCGGGGCACCCAAGGCCTGGTCCGCTGGTGTGTGTACTAACACCACCTCTGCAAGCTGCTCACTCGAGGAAACACAGACATCCCCTCTTGACCCCGAAGGGTGACGGTCTAACTCACTACACCCAATACCGGACAGAACAAGCAATGGTTCATGGGTGAACTATAATCAGCTATTTCTAGAGACCCTTGTTCTTGCCCATCTCTTCCCTTGATATACATCACAGGGAGGGTTCTGTGTGAAGAAAGTTCTCAGGGGATGCTTATTTGGTGAGTAGATCATGTCATCACAGAAGGGAATTTAGCAGCATTCAGACACGCAGACTCTGGAGTCTGACTTCACCGTTTGAACCCTACTAGCCAGCTCTATCTCTGGGTCTCAAACTCCTCATCTGAATCATGGGACAACTAATTGTATCCACATTATTGGGTCAAAGAGTGGTTGTGAAGCATGAATGAAACAGTGCATGTATAGAATTTAGGACGATGGTAACTATAATGGGCCTAATAAATGTTAGACCTCATTACTATTGCTCCTACTCCTACCACCTGAGAGTACTTCCACCTAAAAGTCTAAGGACCAAAAAAAGGGCGAAAATTAAAGTTATAATCTAATTTTAGATTGCAGACTTGGCAGAGCGGAATCATGGAGTAAGTGATGTACAGCACGTAGAGACAGGTCTTGCCTAGTGATGTTTCACCAAAGGTGGTCTGTAACTCACATGCTGTTTGTTGGGCTTATTTAAGTGTACTCCAGGCAAATTTATTTCTAGTATGAATAACTACTGTAGTTTCTGCTGTTTAAGAATGGATTTCTGTGTATTCAGCTTTCTGCAGAGAAATAAGAAGTCACACTAGCTACTATCAGCCTTCCTAGAGACAAGTTGCCCAGTGTGTCCTTCTAAAATTCCATATGCAGGGAAGATAAAAATCAAGTCAGAGTCTCTAAATACAATAATTTGACCAGCACAAATGACATTACCTCCCCCCACACATACTCCCTTCCCTTCGGAGTATACCTCAAAACATACACATGATCACATACCATCTCCTCACCAAGGCAGCATGGAGTGACAGACACACAAAGCAAGCTTCAGAACACACGTGCCACTGTTACTTACTCACAGCAAAACCAAGAGCTGCTTAAAAAAGAGATAAGGGCTGGGCATAGCTCAGTGGTAGAGCACTTGCCTAGCATGCACCAGGCCCTAGGTTCAATCCCCAGCACCTCAAAAACAACAACAAAAAGAAACAAACAACAGCAAAACTGAAAAGAGGGGTGCCACCCCCACTCTCAGTATTTCCTGCCACAACAGGACCAAACACAGTTATATCTCGTTCTAAGGTGCAGCATCCACCTTCCCAAGAAATAAGTCATTTTCACAGCGTATATCCCAAAGTCACATTCTTAGCGGGAGAACAATGGCTTTGGGTTCACAACGATGGGTCATATCACAGACACCCTGGTCATATCACACGGCCTGGCCTAACTGATATCGCCAGGAACTTCTCTGAAGAAAACTCACTAAAACTCCAAAGAATTTATTTCTTTATTAACTTATATCATGAATCTCCTCAGGAGCTTTACTCTCCAAAACAAGCAGTTACAGAGAGACTACCCAAAAGACAGCTTATACACGTTTGTCACCAGAACATGGTTACTGAATGGGTAACTGATACTGACTTTGGATATTTCTAGGACAATCATCTAGTAACTTACATTTATAACAAACTTACTAGATGTTCACATCCACACTTCTACTTAGATCATAGATGAAAATTTAATTTTTTGAAATTTAAATTCCAAAATTTAAGTCACTTAAAAAGTTCTTTCCAGCATCTTCTCACCAAGCTATTTCAATTTTAAAAGCAAGCAGGAACAAGGTCTCTGTCCTGCCCCTACTCCTACCCCACTTAGTTAATTTGATCAAATATAGGACTGGGAAAAAAGAAAAAAAAAGTGTGGGGTCAGTTCTGATGGGATGTACGGTCCCAGATAATGCAGAAATAGTCATGCTCCCAAGCAAGAGATGGATAATCATATTCTCCCCAATGTGGGCAAAGGACCAGCATTGTGGGGCCTAATGGGATGTTCAGGTTACATCTGTCAGGACTGATACCATAGAAGAGAAAAGTTTTGGGGATCTGCTGGGCTTATACCTGAGCTTCTGATGAATCATGTGATGATGTCAGATAAAAGCACTATGCAAACCCAGGATCTCTGATAAGACTTTATTGAGAGATCATCTTAAAAAAGGGGACTCCAACTCAGACACAAGGGCATCCCTTGTGTTTAAGTTGTGCAGCCCGTGAGGCAAACACCCCATCTCTAGGAAGCAGGAACCCTAACTAACAGATGGCCACTGCAGAACAGCTCAGCTCTGATGGAACTCTTTGAGGGACAGACTGCACGCTGCTGCCCTTCGTAGCAAAAAGCAGAGGCAGCTGCACCCCAGCTTCTATTTTATACCAACTGAGTGGGAAACTCATCTCTGTTTCCAAAAGATTCTGTCTGCTATGAAAAGAAAAAGTTAACTCACTGGACCCCTCGGACTGCCTGGGGTAGGTATCAAGTCTATCACCACCAGGTGTTCAAATACCAGATAGACAATCACTTCATGGGACAAGTTCTACTCCTTGTGGAAAGAGTTAAATCTGATCCTTTGGCTGAGATCTAAGAGGGAGCCTAACACACAGTACTTTTTTTCTTTACAGAAGTTTGTTTTGTTTTTGTTTTTTTTCTGAATGAACTTTGTTTTCACACAGATTACTGGTAAAGCAAAATACTGATGTAACTCTTAAGACATTAAGAGTGTCAGGTGACCACTAAGATCCTTTATGTAGTTCTGGTTAAGAAATAAGTTAGAAAACCAGGTCAAGAAGCAATGTGATACTAAGTAAGGGACCTGAGTAATTCCAAGAGTCCTAACTTGGTTCTCTCCCCATGAGCCCTTGGATCACAGGTCAAACACACAAAGCATCACTAAAATGAATCAAAATGTGGGTCTGGGAGTGTGGGTCAGTGGCAGAGTGCTTGCCTGACATGTGAGAGGTCCTGGGTTTGATCCCCCAACCAAAAAATAAATAAATAAAATAAACAAAAACTTAAATGCTTTTAAGAGTTAGGTGCACATCTTTTTTTTTTTTTTGAACCAGGGATTGAACTCAGGGACACTCAGCCACTGAGCCACATCCCCAGCCCTATTTTGTATTTTATTTAGAGACAGGGTCTCACTGAGTTGCTAAGGGCCTCGCCAAGTTGCTGAGGCTGGCTTTGAACTCGAGATCCTCCTGACTCAGCCTCCCAAGTCACTTGGATTAAAGGCGTGCGCCACCACGCCCGGCTAGGTGCACATCTTATCTGAAACCATTCAAAAGCTCAGGCCATTTGCAAAAAATCTTTTCTCTTTAGCATCAGGAAGTAATAATAGTAATAACAATTATTATTATTATTATTATTATTAGTGCTGAGGATTGAACTCAAGGGTACTTACCACTGAACTATACCCCCAGCCCTTTTTATTTTGAGTCAGGGTCTCACTAAATTGCCCAGGCTGGCTTTGAACTTGTGATCCTCCTGCCTTGGCCTGCCAAATTTCTGGGATTATAGGCATGTGCCACCACGCCTGGCAGCATCAGGAAATTAAAAGGAAAGAAAGACAAGGTGGGGAGAAGGAAGAAGGAAGCCATTCATTTTGCTCCTAGAAACAAGAATAAAACTTCTGTCTCTCACTATTATTTAAGTACCTTTCATGTTTCATCTGTGCCAGGTACATCCTTTTAAACCAAATGCAACATAATACAAGCACAAAAATGCTTTTAAAAAATTGAAAACATAAGCATAAAACTCAAGGGAACAAACCTCATTCATATACTTTGCTTTATCCCACATTGTAATCTCAGAGAGTTACAAAAGCCAGAGACCTGGAAATCATCTCCTCCTTCCCCCTCCTGCCCCACTCAATCACTAATGCTTCCTTCTCTTGAATCTCTATCAAATCCACCTAAGTTCCCCACTGCTGCTGCCACCAGTGGTTTTCAAAACCCAGCCTTCTAACTGATCTTCAGGTAAACAAAAGGTGAAACAGTTGCTTCCTTTAAGCCTGGTCTATTCTGCACTGTGGAGAGGAGTGATCTTTGAAAATGCAAATCTCGTCATGCACTCCTGGCCTAAAACCTTTTGCAGTGTCCCAGAGTTCTTAAGAACTCCAAGCACCGTGCTCTTCTTGCCCCTACCTACCTCACCAAGCATGTCATCTGCTTGTTCTTTTCTTCCTCCAAACACACCGTGCTTCTCTCACTTCCCTGGACACATCCCCTCTTCCAACCTCGGGGCCTTTGGACAAGCTATTCTCTGAAGTACTCTTTCCTTCCTCTCATCATCCTTCAGGTAGTAGCTTAAATATCACTTGGGCAGGATGCCTTCCTTGAGCTGCTACCCAGAATCCTCAGCTGCAAAGCTTTCCTTTCCCTGCCTCTTAGCATTCTCTGTGGGGATGCCTCCCTCTACCAGTTTCCCAGCATCCTCCACTCCTGACACATGGAGAAGCCAAACTTCACTTCCTAAGTTGTTTATTTTTTTTGGTACTGGGGATTGAACCCAGGGGCACTCCACCACTGAGCCACATCCCCAGCCCTATTTTGTATTTTATTTAGAGACAGGGTCTCACTGAGTTGCTTAGGGCCTCGCCAAGTTGCTGAGGCTGGCTTTGAACTTGCAATCCTCCTGCCTCAGCCTCCCAAGTGCTGGGATTACAGGCGTGCGCCACCGTGCCTGGCACTTCTAAGTTCTTGTCACATTAACTTTAAGCACTTAGCACAGACACATGTGACCTGTTGTTGAACATGTCTGTTTATATGCAATGTATCCTCTATGAGGCTAGCAACTGCCCCTCCTTCCCTTACTAGTAAGTAGCCTTAGTGCTTATCATAGTGTCTTCACATAGTACACATTCAAATATTTATTAAATAAATAAAAATCCATTTATTTAAAAAATAACACCATGGGATTGGCAAACTTGGTGATGGAAAATTGCTTCTTTTCCAAAAAGAGACTAAATCGGAAGCAGAACCGCAAGTACCTAACATACTTTAAGAAAAAGGGTAAAACCTAACTAACGTTCTTAAACAACAAATGGTTCTCAGAAACCTTATTTTCATGATTTAAATAGCTGGAGGGCTAACTCAGTGGTAGAACATTGCCTATCATGTATGAGACACTGGTTCCATCCCTAGCACCACAATATAAATACAAATCAAATTTTGAGACGTATAAATTAAAACTACTCTAAATTATACTTCATTTCAAACTTTAAGTAGAAAGCTTTAACCAAATACATATAGGCTTAACTAACCCCGTCATGGGAAACCTGTTCAGGATGAATAGTTTTTATAAAATTATCCAGCAAAACAACAATTAAAAGGCCTATAGTTGAAGAGAAAATGGCTTTAAAAAAAATTGATTTTCTACATCAGAGAGGAAAATAAACAAATCTCCTTGGATTAAGTTAAAATATCTGAATATATCATATCTGAATGCATCTGCCAGAACCAACACTAAACTCTAACCAGCAGGTAAGTACTTATTTCTACTGTGCAGGGTTTTTTTTAAATTTATTCTTTGTTTGAAAAGGAACCCCATTCACATTGCTCACATTTTGAAACGTCCACCCCATTCTCCTGGCACCTTCCCTATTTCTGAAAATAAATGTACCACTTTTAAAAGAAAGTTAAAAGAAGGTTTTGAGATGATTTTGTGTATTCAGAGACATATTTTACAACAAAATCTCTGTATAAAGGAGGCTCTCCTAAAATTTATAAATGATTCTCTTTATAAATATAATCTACAATCAACTTTCATCAAGTATGTACATCGTGCCGCGCGCGCGCACACACACACACACACACACATATGCACACAGGAATAAAGGAAGATTTATACCCTGTAGGTTTCTGGTTTGGTATTTTGTTTTAAATCCAAAGAGTAACGGGGGAAAAAGAAGTTAAATTATACACACACCAACACTCCTATTAACTCATACCACTAATGAAACAAAACTCTAACTAAGCAGAGAAAATGGGCCCACACATTGGAGTTCTTGAAATGATTTTGGTCTTTGATCTGGGTGCCCATCCCTCCTATTTAATGTAAACTTCAAACCAAGAGCCTTGAAAAGTGATTATAATTAGTAAAGGCCCCAGTGTGACAGCTTTTAGTGCAATCAGGCATTAACAAAGTTTTTTCCCCCCTTTAAATTAAGCTGAGCCAACTTTTATTTTCGGATTTCTGATATTCAAAAGTCTTTCCCACCAGTGTGCACCAAATCTTTGCCTGATGGGTGTGCTGAAAACGTTTCTTTACATCCATTTCCTTCGCTGAATTTATAGTGCTATTTAGGCCACGGCTTCCAAATGACATGTGGCTCTTCTCCAAAAGCTCTCATCTGTGTGTTAGAAATCAACACACAGGACTGAGCGAGCACCAACTCTGCAGTCGGTGGGTGAGGTGCAAAGGATGGAAGGATGTTCTGCTCTCCACGTTGGGGAATCATGCTGGAGATGAACTGCTACAGAGAGTCTGATGGACAGGGAGAAGCTATTCTGGAGGAGGATAGAATACTCCCAGGAGGCGGTATGGGGGTTTTGAAAGAAGGATAAAAAAGTTCTTTGCTAGGGAAGGGGACCGGGACACAGCAAATGACTAAGAAGTGCAAAAGCAGAAAAGAAATTATTCAGAGTGGCAGTGGTGGAGAGGAGAGGGTGGCGAGAGCTGGGACTAGACATTGGGCTTGGAAGCAGCCAATGAAGATCCTGTGTGACAAGGAAGGAGCTTGGGTTTCTTTGTGTAGACAACAGGGAGCCAAGAGATGTTTTTAAGTCGGCAAACAACGCGAGCAGCTCTAGTTTTTGAGGACGAGGACTCTGGCAGAAGAGTGCAGGATGAACTAACTGCAGGAGGAGGAACTGGAGGCAGGAAATTAACTCAGGAGGCATTTGCCACACCAAGAGGGTTTCGGCAGAATGCTGGGCTGAGAGACAGTCGGTGGAGAGGTTCCTGGCCTAGAGGACTGGGAGGACCCTGCGGTGCGCTTAAGATCACTTTTCAGAAGGGAGGGAGCTGACTTTCACTTTTACGAGTACCTGCAGGGTGAGGTACCTGAAGGTTCCAACTTGGGAGAAGTTGTAAATGGAGATAGAGTTGGGAGTTGCCGGTAAAAGGTGAGAAGAGAGGGCAGAGAAGCAGCAGAATGCACAAAGTGACACAGCTGAGCTATGGCACCGAGCACCCCTGGCACAGTCAGTCCACTGGTGCAAGAGGCAGAGAGAGCTGTCAGCAAGAGCTACCCATGTCTGTAAGGTACCTGGGAGTCCAGGCCTTTGGGGGGTAACAGTCTGCCCAATGCAGGCAGCCCCTCCTTTTCTGGAATTCCAACCCCCTCCTTTCTCCCATTCCAGTTTCCTCTATGCCTCCTACCCATGTGAGAGGCCAGGAGGGGTGAAGGGAGAGTCCAAGACAAGAAAATAAAAATCATCACTGTCTCCTTCCCTTCAACCCCCCTCATTTCCTCCCCCATCCCTTCCAACCACGGCACAACTGTCTACCACGCTCTTAAGAGGTCAAGACCACTGAACAGAAGACCCTACTAACATGCCCTGTCCAAAAGGGCAGATAGTTATGTAACTTTTGCAAAAACTTGAGGAAACAAACTAAGGGAGACCATGAGTGCAAAAACATCAAGCAAGTAGGGGCTAGTTCAAACACTTAAAAAAAAGGATACTCCACATAACTTAAAACTCAAGGGAGAACTGGCAGATGACAGCAACAGAAGTTTCCTTTAATGATCCAAGAAGTGACTCGGAAAGCTGAACCACCTATCTGAACAGCTTCCTGGTGCCAGTGAATCTGGTTTGTTTTAGAAGCAGATGAGTTCTAGAATTTTTATTTACTAACAGGGTTTTCAAACATTATGTCTTCCCCATCCCCCAGTTCTCTGTGAAACCTTGAACTTACCAACCAAGGTACCTTACAGGCATGTAATAAGATTTTACTTGCTTTATGGAATTTCAGATCTTGAAATAAAATGCATGCAATACAGGGAGAACACTAAGTCTACTTGTAGGTATGACAGGTCACTGCTACTAAACTTTTTTTTTTTTTTTGGCATGTGCTCCTGCAAGTGCTCTACCTCTGAGCTACATCCTGAGCCCTGATACCATGCTTTCAAAGCACAATTTCTAACCTTGGAGAACATCTGGGGCTGAATAATCTGTTGGTGGGGGGGATGTGCTTCACAAGAGGCAGAGCAGCATCTCTGGTCTCCCCTGATCTGGACACTCCAAAATATCTCCAGACATTGCTAAATGCCCCCCCCCCCCCCCCCCGGGAAGAGCCACCAAGTTGACAACCACTTTTTTAAACAGTGAGTTCTAAGCCTGCCACTGGCCTTTTCCTTAAAACCCGTTCCTAAATGAATCTCATTAAGAAGAATTTACTAGTTCTGTTTGCTCCCCTCCCTGGAGGCAGAAAGAAAGTACATTTCCCCCACTTGAACACAAACTCCTGGGCAAATTCTGCCTAAGGTAATGGACTTGTGTAAAATTCTAGAAAGGAAATACAGAGTGGATACCCACAGGCTTCCTGAGCTTAAAATACACCATTTTCTTCCACATATAGATTTTGACTTTCTGGAACATTAATTCTATCCTTCCAACAATCCTGTAAGGTAGGAAAGCTACCGAATGGGCTGGAATGTAGCTCAATGGTTGGGCACTTGCCTAGGATGCACCAGGCCCTGGGTTCCATTCCCAGCACAGTGTGGGAGGCCAGGGGGGGAGAAAAGAGGAAAGCTACTGAAGTAATGTACATAATCACATTCATCAACAGCAATGTTGCCAAAAGCCAAGGCTTTTTTTTAATTCCCTTACACCTTCAGATGCAACCAGAGTTAATTTCCAAAAGGTCTTATTTTAAAACAACACACAAAGAAACAGAGAGCATATATATATAATGCTAAATCCTCTGATGCCAAGCTGATTTTAAAGAGCAGCTATTGTACAGTTACGCTGGATTGAGGAGTTCTGGGTCTGGCTTGATTTCTTACCAGCCCATGGATAGACCAAGGCATAGCAGTAAAATTCAGCTTCTCTGAGCTCAAACTCAGAATTTTTGCTAATGGTCTTTACAAAAGCAAGTTGAAACTAACTCCGTTCAAGAAGGTACACCAAAAAGCAATTCAACCAGCAAACTCAAAACGTTTTTATAACAATCCTACTCTACAGTCTCCAAGGGTGGGGATGGGGGGGGAGGTGGGTGTGTGGAATACCAAGCAAGCTCAGGGGAAAAACAAATAGAGCATTTAAAAGCTTTATCTAATTACCCCCACTGAGACTTTTTCTCTTCAGTCTGGCTGTCTGACAAAGCCAGTGGGGGTTTTCATTCTCCCTCTGGACCCAGTGAGTTCCACCCGCCCTCAAGGAGTCTTCTAGCCTCAGGTGAATCCCTGCAGGAGCAGCCAGTCCCCATCCCGGGACTTTACAGAGGTTTTCAAATTCTCTTGGCATTACTGGCTTGAATCACACAGAGCAAATAGTCTCCACCCTCTCCCACTGCTTTGTCTGAGCAACTATTCACAGGCAGCCACCTTTACTGATGGACAGAAGACGACGTGCCCTGCAGTCCCATCAAAAGCAAGATGCACCGGTCACGGGAAGGACAGCGCCCCTGCCCCCCTCCCACTTTCCATCTCTGCCCCACCCGCTGCTGCCAAGGAGCAGAGTGCAATCTCCAGCCATGCTCGGCTGCCCTTCAGGCCACGTTGGACACCCAGAGAACAGGAGGAGAGAAACTGGGGAAGCTGAGCTGATGACACTGCCCAAGAGAGCTGCTAACTAGGAAAAGCTCCTCCCCACCTTCCTCATTCTTCTACCTCACGGTAAAGAAAACACCAGCAGACGGCTTTCCTTTCCGTAGTCTGCCTTCCATGTGGGAGTGAGGGAAATTAAAACTAAGTGATGCATTTCAGAAAGCACATCATGTGCCTCCCTCTGGGTTTCAGATGGTACACCTTTTACCTCTGATTTACGATGCTCCCCCAGGGTGTGGCAGACAATCTGATCCCTGCCTTTTGAAGATGGCCCTGACTATTCCTACCCCCAAATCACTTTCTAAGTGGAGAGAGAAGGGGGGGGGGGGGGAGAAGAAATCTTATTTACCAATTTCCTAATTATATTTGGGTGTAAAAAAATATGACTCAACAATGCCTGTTCAACAGGTCAGATGTACACAAATGACCTTGAGGCAGGGAAACTTCTACCTCCATACCCGGCTGCCATTCAATCAAGGTGATGGTTACCAACCCTGGTTTCAGTTTTTATCTTGCTGCAAAACTTCAAGATCCTTAAAACATACTTACGGTAGAAATGTAACGCAAACCACAATTATTTTTGTTTTTAATATTTGTTTGATCTCTCTGAAGAGATTCTGAATCTAATACAATTATTTTTTAAAAGGTATGTATGAACTGTGCTGAATAAACTGAGCCAGAGAGGTGGGGCAACATATGGAGGCCTAATCTAAGAATGGTAATCTCAGTGAAGGGGAAAGAAAGCTATTGTCCCCTTATCAGGTAAGGCTATATTGCATAGTTTCTATTGATACCATGCTGCATGTCTTTTGAACGTATATCTGTTTAATGAAGAATATAGGTAAGGCATCACCTATGGATTATGTAGACCTTGCAAAACAAAAAGCTTTATTAACATGTGAAAAAAGGTGCAGTTACACGCCCACATCCTCGGGAATGCTTAACCTGAACACATTTGGTAACAGACACGAAGTCACCTCAGACAAGCTGCCATTGGACACCACAGGGTTAGGTCAGAGAACACTGAACTTCAATTAAACACACTTACAAAAGAAAGATTATTTAAATATGACAACAGAAACAACCAACATGAACAGCCTACCTTCCTAGGTCAAAGAACCTGGAGAGTTCAGAAATTAGTTAAATCTAGTAAATAATGTAAAACAGGGAAGGACTCCCTTTCAAAAATGCTTTGGTTAATTTTAGCATCCTTCTGTTTAGCTGCTTAGCAACCCTTATCCTATGACCTTCTAAGCACCACCTACTTTTCAGAAGGATAATGAATAGAAACATCAAAAGGATTCACTTCTGACTGCATCTAGAGAGCATGTTTAACCAATTTTTATAGAAGTCAAGTTTATATTAATTATGCCCTAAAAGGGTAGAATTTTTCAACTTCATTAAAACAGGAAATTTTCTTAGCTGAAGCTGATGAATAATATTAGCAAGTGAGCATACAGATAGCAAGCAAAGACCTCCAAACTGACCCAGGAAGCGAACCCACACAATGGTTCAAAACTGAAGAGTAAAAAATGAGGAGTCTCCTAACAGTAGCATGCCTTAGAGCAGGTAACCAATAAACAGCTGTTGATGAGACGCAGGATGAATAAAGTTAGGCTGTATTTTCCTTCTCCAACATTCTGTACCTGTGTTGGATGAAGTAAGACTTCAGGAGTCTACCTGAAGAAATCTAAAATAAAAGACCCTTCCTGGTACCCCCCCCCCCCAAAAAAAGATCCTCCAATCAAAAGGTCACTTGTTGGATGGTGTATATGCTTAGGATTGGATTTTCCACCTGTACCAGCTGAGTCAGAAGTATGCTCATCACATAACAAACACTAGTCTGTCATGAGCCTGGACAGTCTGAATGTCTGATGAGAAATAAAATAGTATGTAGAATAACAGAGAATGATATTCCATATACAGCAAGCATCAGCAGCATTTCTTAAGATTATCACAATATCCAGCAAATTCTTTTTAAAACACAAAGCATCCTAAAAGCCAACCAGTTCAGCCGTACTTTAAAGAATGACAGGACAGTGCAAGTTCATTAACCTAAAATGGAGAAAGTGAAATAAATAAATCAAAGAGTTCCTCTCTCCCTTTCTTCTGTAAAAAGAGGAAAGGTATTTTTTTCACACACTTAAAACTTGATAAAAGCCACTGAAATGTTTAATTCATCAGTGTAACCAAAGCTCAAAACACATCAAAGCAGAATCCATCAAGGGGGTACCCAGCAGTATCCCTACAAAGGGCAGAAGTAAAAACAACAACAAACGAAACAAAACTAATGGTTCACTTTGCACATATTATTTAGAGTATTTCAAATTCATTCCTTCAAAAGTTCTGTGAATTCTTGAAGGAAGCATAGAATTTTTTAAGAGGTTTTAGCCAATCTTCTAACTCCAACTTCCGGGTTATGTTTTGGAAACCATACCTGCCTACTCCGAAGAGCACCAAATCCAGAGGATGCTTTTCACAGGTGTGACAAAACAAGAACAAATTCTTTTCTTTGCCGCTCTCATTTCCCCACCTTTCACTTCAATTAACTTTTTTCAGAACACACTTGTGCACGAGCACACACATTAGCTGGTGAAAAAATGATCTAAAGATACGGGAATGCACATCAGCAACTCAGTCTCCTTCAAGACAGAAAAACCTCGCAACTTCCAGCATCCCTACCCAACAGGCACTTTCTTTCCCTTGGCTTTTGGAGAACTAAGCTTAAATCTAGCCAGTAAAACAAGAACGAGGGTGAACTGTTCTACTGATGAAAATCCTTAGACAGGTTTTTCAACATACCAAAAAGTTACATTTTTTATTCACCCCTTTCTTTCTTTCCACCACCACCACTACTTAGCATCCCCCCAAAAACAAGAAAAAACTCTCCAAAGTGCCCCGAATGTGTGCTGCTGCT
This sequence comes from Glaucomys volans, assembly GCA_020662805.1. NCBI lineage: Eukaryota > Metazoa > Chordata > Mammalia > Rodentia > Sciuridae > Glaucomys > Glaucomys volans. The sequence continues at coordinate 174,352 of JAJEJO010000370.1, forward strand.
CGCTCTGAAGCCGTGTAGAATTTCGTAATGGAATGTGAACTGCTCGTCCGGATCTGGGCTCACGTTCTATCTCCTAACCAGTAAGGAGCAAGGGAGGGCAAATCTGCTGAGCAAGGAGAAATACTTTCCTCCTCTTTTATAACCCATCACGGATGCACCGCGAACGAGGGACGCTAGCTGCACGCGGCGCCTGTCAAGCGGCCCCGTAGCCAGCCCGGCCTGCGACCCGTGGGGTCCCCGCACCCCAAGACCCCCGCCCCGCCAGGACCCGAGCTCGGCCGCCGCGCCCGACACTCACGCGCGGCGGGGGAGCGGGTCACATCCTCGAGGCGACCCTGGCAGGGTCCAGAAAACACGCCGCTTCCCAGGGAGGGGGCCGGCGACGGGAAGGACCTCCCCTGCTCCTTAGCAACCATTAAGGTCGCAGTTTCCTAAGAGACCGCGAGCGGGGAGGGGGCGCGGGGAACTGGGCTCGGGCGCGGGGGGGGGGGACCAGGCCCCCTGTCCCCCCACCCGCCCCACCCGCCCGGCCTCCCCCGCCCCCCGCTGGGCGCTGCGGGCTGGGATGGGAGGAGGAAGCGAAGCCCCAGAACTTGCGAAAAATTGGTCCAGCCGGCGGCGGACAAAAGTTTCCGAGCGCGCTCCACAGCTGGGCGGCGGAGCGGGGCCGGGCGGCGGGCCCCGCCTCGGATGCTCCCGGCCTCCTTCCTGTGCTCGTGACGGCGCCGGGCCCGAGCCCCCCCCACCCGCGATGCAGGCTCGCTCCTCACCGAGGGCTCCCACGAAAACACGTACCCCGCCAACGGAAGAACAGGGGAACAATACGCGCCCGCACGGCCCCGGTCCCCTCCTTCCCCGGTCCCCAGGGGCGGTGGTCGGCGTGACCCCCACCCCGAGCCGAGAACCCGCGAGGACACGGGGTTGCCCGCGGCCCCCTCCCGGCCGGCGCCGTCCGCCCGGGAGGATCAAAGTCCGCGGAGCAGGGCGCGGCGGATGCTCCCACCGAGCAGCCCCGAGCTAGCACCCCGGCGCCAAGCACCCCCGGCGGGCACCCCCAAGCGGGCACCCCCGGATACCTTGCGGCGGCGGCGGGCGGGCAGGCGCCGTCATCTCCGCGCTTCCCGGCCCGAGAGGGACTCGAAAGTATGTAGGAGAAAAGTTTCCCCTCCCACATGGGGGGAGGATGTCGGGGGAGAGAGGGCGGAAGATGGAGAGCTGCGCTGGGAAGATGTTTCTGGCCGGCGGTGCGTGCACCATCCGAGTCCCCGCGGTGCTGGTTAAAAATAAACTAGGCGGCGCGGGTCGGGCCGGATTCCTGCGCTCGGACGGCTAATATGGATGCGCATCAGGTCCTGCTGGCGGGGCGCTGCGGCGGCTCGCGCTGGGAGCTGGTTGGCAGAGCCGGCAGCTCGGGAAGGGGAAAGGAGCGGAGGAAGGGGAGGAGGGGGAGGAGGAGGAGGAGCGGCCGGGCTCGCCGCCGGAGGGGAGAGGGCTGCCCGGCTCATCCCGCCGGCCCCCCCGCCCAAGCGCGTGCTGCGCGGCGTGGGGCGCGCGGGTCCTTGGCTCGCGGAGACGCCGAGATTCAAAGTACAACGTCCTCTGCAGACTTCACCCTCCCCATCCCCAAAAAGTTCTTTAAAAGGTCGCTCCGGCGGTGCCCCGGACATCTCGCTGCCACCCAAGGACCGCGAGCCGGAACCCGGGACGCGTACTTACGGCCCGGCAGGGCGCTTGGCTCCCAGGCATGATGCGGTGGGGACCGGTGGGCTTCGGGGAGAGGACGAAGAGAGATGCAAACTTGTTCCGGAAAAGGAATCAAAATGGCGTTTCTGGATGTGCAAAGTTCATCAACTCCGCAGTCACTTCCCCTCCTCCTCTTCTCCCTCAGGGAGGGAGGTGGACGAGGAGCTGGCGACCCCAGCGCCCCAGCCGTCGTCCCGGCCCCCGCCTCGGCCCCCCGCCCCGCTTCCTCGCCCGCACGCTCGGAGACTCGCTCTCCCCCTCTCACCCTGATAAGTAGACACATCACGTGTTGCTCCTGCGAGTCTCCTGGGGACGTGTTACTGAGCGGCCGCGGCGGCGGCGGCTCGGGCGGGGGGTGGGGGGAGGACCGCGGTACCCGCCTGTCCCTACCGCCGCCCCCGCCCCGATTTTAGCTGGGTGACCGCGTTTGCCATCCCGGGATGGATGGAGGTGGAGTCCCCACCCCACCCCCCACCGCAGCCCCAGGTTTGCCCCACGCCCTCCGGAGGCGCCCGGGGCCAGGGGAGGGCCCGCCGCCCGAGGGGAAGGGTCTCCGCCGCCGCCGCTGCGCGCTAGCCCACTCCGCCCGGCGCTCACCCGCGGTCACCTTCTCCGGCCACCGCGCCCCCTCCCCTCCAGCCTTCACTGCCGGCGGCTCCCGGTCCCCGGCTTTCCATCACTTTACTTCATGGTTTGTTTCACTATTTTAACGGAGGAGGGGGAAAGGCGGCGACGCCCGGGAGGAGCGAGAGGGGCGCCTCGGAGGCCGGGGAGGGTGCAGCGGCGGTGGGGAGCCCCGCCCGCGCGGCGCCTTCTCCACGCGGTCCTCGCGCTGCATCCAGGTGGGGCGAGTAGAGGATGGGCCGGAGATTAAGGAGCGGGCGCTCCACCCCGCCCCCAGCTGCACGCTCTCGCTCCGGCCGGTCCTCACCCCGAGCTGCGCCCGAGCTTGCTCTCCGTCCAACAAACGCAACGCGCCTCCGCTCTGGTCACCTTCCCTTCCCCACGCCCCACAATTGATGCTTCAGTGGAGGCTGCCTGTCGCCGAGGATGGCGGAGGCGCCTACCGCCACCGTGTCCCCACCCCGCCATGGAACGGCTCATGCTGTGTCATCCACGTCGCCCTCCAAGGCGTCAGGGAAGCCACATGCAATATCTCTTTCTCTCAGGGCTCCTGTTTCAACTCTGAAAAACAGGGGCCCTCCTTCGAGGCGCTCTCCATCCCGCGGCTCCCGCCGCCACCACGCACTTCGCCCTGGCTGTCTTGGCCCAAGTTATCACAGAGCCCAGAGAAACCAGGCCTTGGCTGCGCTTCCTCTAAAGTGCAGCTGACATGTTTCCAAATGGTAATAACTCTTCCTACCGAGGTTTCTGAAGGGGCCAGTTCTCCTGGCTTTTGCAAACATCTTCAGAAAGATAAGGATGGTTGCGGTTGTTGAAAATAAACACCCCCCGCCAAAAAATAAAGATGAAAGAACAGAGAATAGGACCGTAGAATCATTCATTTGAGACTACTGAGGCAAGATGATGATATACATGCGGAAAGGTGGCTACTCCTCATTCGGTATGACCTTTGACCCTGGCTCCACCCATCAGTTCCTCTGAGAACCCTTGAACACCATACAAAGTTATTAGCCCCATTGTGGGTTTTAATTTGAGTCCTTCTTTCAACTGAACTCTAGTTTTCAGGGCTGCAGGCAGAAGTGTCTGTCTAGGGATGGACTCATGGATGGGTCTTGGCCAAGACAGAACTCACTAGAACCAAAGAAAAGCAGTTGGACCATTACCCCTGACTTGAGATAAGTAGGCTAAACCGCTGCCCAAGAGGGAACTGATTCAGCTGGCTGCTTCTCTGACTTCCAGTCATTAAAAATAAGTTTTCAGAACCTGTTATGTTTCCCATGGTCTACTGTTTACTGAGGAAAACTCTATGCAGAGAAATTTTTGCAGTTTCGTTTTTCTATGCCTTGCCCCCACCCCCAACCCCTGTTCCCAAGTGTTGTTATCAAATGCTTTTCTGAAGACTAGCCTGCCTTGGAGGAAATGGGCAGGTCTCATAGTCCCACAGGAGTCAGAGTTCACATAGTCATCACAGAATTGGTGTCTTGTGCTTCCAATTTGTAACCTGTTCCAATGAGAGGGCAGAGGAAAGGCGGTGTGGGCAATGTTGCTTTATTTACTTGCCTGCCTTTGATTCAGGAGTTAGCCTTTCCTGGTCTCCTCATTCAGTGATAGGTTTTGAGTAAAAACAATATCAAAGTTGGAATTTTACTTATAGCTTAGTTTATTCTGCAAAATACATTCAAACCTCCAAAGCTACATAATTTTTCATGACCAATCACCATCCCTACAATACCATCTAGGTAATACTGGCAGGTAAAAAAAAGAAAACTGTTCTGTGAAAAGTCTACTTTTTAAAAAAAATCGAATTCCAATGATACTGGGTCCTGTGTTCCTCCTCATTTCTAGCTAAATAGAAATATTCTAGTTAATAAACTTAGAAGTCAAGCCACCTGTTCAAAGGTTTGTTTGTTCATATTTCATATAAACATCACTTATCCAACAAATATTTACTGAACATAAAATAGGTAAAAAGAATCATGCTCTCAAAACCACAGTGAGATGCCACTTCACATCCACTAAGATGGCTATAATCAAAGACAGACAATAAATCCCAGTGGCTTAGGAGGCTGAGGCAGGAGGATGGTGAGTTCAAAGCCAGCCTCAGCAACTCAGAGAGGCCCTTAGCAACTCAGTGAGACCCTGTCTCTAAATAAAATACAAAATAGGGCTGGGGATGTGGCTCAGTGGCCAAGTGTCCCTGAGTTCAATCCCTGGTTCAAAAAAATAAATAAATAAATAAATAAAAATATATAAAAAAATAAAAAATGGCAGACCTTTAAAAAGTTGGCAGAACTTTAAAATGTTAAACATAGAGTTATTCTATGACCCAAAAATTCCACTCCAGGTTCATACACTAGAAATTAAAATATATGTTTACACAAAAACTTGTATGCAGATGCTCATAGCATTATTATTATCAGCATTCACCATCATTATTACTATGCTGAGGATTGAATTCAGGGGCGCTTTACCTTGTTGAGATACATCCCCTGTCCTTTTTATTTATTTGTTTATTTTAAGACAGGGCCTCGCTAAGTTGCTGAGGGTCTTGCTGAATTGCTGAGGCTGGCCTTGAGCTTGTGATATTCCTGCCCCGGCCTTGCTGGGATCACAGGCATGTACCACCACGCCTGGCAGGAGCATTATTCATAATAGCTAAAAAAAAATTCAAGACCCATTAATTGATGAATGGGCAAAGAAAATGTGGTGTATCCATACCCATTGTTCAGCCTCAAAAAGACATGAAGTACTGACACATGCTACAACATGGACGAACCTTGAAAACATTAAGCTGAATGAAATGTCAGGCCCAAAGGGGCCAGACCCCAAATAATATGATTCCATTTATATGAAATATCCATAATAGGAGACAGAAAAAAAATAGATAAACAGTTACCTAGGGCCAAAGGTTTTGGGGGAAATGGGGACAAACTTCTAACACAAATGTGGTTTCCTTTGAGGGTGATGAAAATGTTCAAGAACTGATCTTGATTATGATTGCACAACTCTACATACACTTAAAAATCATGGATCACTTCAAAGAGATAAAACTCCACAGAAGAAAAAGCAATGAAATTGGACCATGGAAAATGCTAGAAATTTAGGAGATGGAGATTAGGATCCAAAACATCAGATTAGCTGGGTGTGGTGGTGCACGCCTCTAATCCCAGTGGCTCAGGAGGCTGAGGCAGGAGGACTGCAAGTCCAAGGCCAGCCTCAGCAAGTTAGTGAGGCCCTAAGCAACTTAATGATATGCTGTTTCAAAATAAAATAAAATATAAAAAGGGTTAGGAATGTGACTCAGTGGTTGAGCACCGCTGGATTCAATCTCAAGTACAAAAAAGAAAAAAATCAGGTCCACTGAAGCAACAAAATATATACATACACACATACATACCCTCACACACATAATAAAAATTAGAAGGAATGGCAGGATTATAATTATAGCACTGTCCTGAGATCAACAAGGATTTTAGCATGGCTGGATTAGAACATATAAGGAATAGGGCTGGGGATGTAGTTCAGTGGTAGAATGCTTGCCTAGTGTGTGCAAGGCCCTGGGTTTGATCCCTAGCAGCAAAAATAAAAAGAGATGAACAAGTGATGAAACCAAAGTGAGGGCCACATCACAAGGCATTATGAATATTGCTCTCAGGTACCCAGGGTAGGGGGTAGAAGGAATAGAGAAGGAAAGATCAAGAACCACTTCAGAGCCGGGAGGCTGAGGCAGGAGGATGACGAGTTCAAAGCTAGCCTCGGCAAAAGTCAGGTGCTAAGCGACTCAGTGAGACCCTGTATGTAAACAAACTACAAAATAGGGCTGGGGAGGTGGCTCAGTAGTTGAGTGCCCCTGAGTTCATTCCCCACTATGCAAAAAAAAATAAAAATAAAAAAATTTTAAAAAGGACCACTCCAGAGAAAGAACTGACAGAAAAGCAACTGGTTGACCAGGGTTGGAGATGGGAAAGGGGAGGTGAGGAAGTGAGGCCTAGAGGACTCCTGTGTCTAAACCAGGTATCTAAGAGAATGACAAAAGGAGAAAATCAGGAGTGGGAGCCCATCTGAGGTGGAAGGTGACAAGTAGACAGCCTTGAGGTAGAAATAAATGGCTGTGCTGTGGAAGAGGATCACAAGGAAAAGGATGTGGTGTTGGAGAAGGCTGCTTGGATGAAGTGACATGATCTGCTGAATTGCACAAGATGTGAATGTGTCCCCCAGGCAGAGAGGAGTGGGCAGGGCGTGCCAGACAGAGGGGGCAGGGAGCAGCCAGCACAAGGGCACAGAGGCATGAAACAAGGTCAGTTTCCTGGACTGCAAATACCTCACTCTGTGGTGGCAGCACAGTGGGGGAGGGGAGGCAGCAAGAGATGGGGCTGGAGCCCTGGCCAGGGGGCCGGATCGCTCTCAAGAACACCGCACACCTTGAAGCGGACTTGGACTTCATCCAACAGTGAGGCAATGAAAGGGCTTCTGGAGGAGGAGAGAAGACAGCCTCCCTTGTGGCGCTGTGGAGAACAGTCTGGACGATGACAAGATGAAACAGGAAGGCTTGTTAGGAATTAATAGAAGAGTTAGTTGAGAAACAGTTAAGACTTGCTGGCTGTAGGAGGTGATGGATGGATCTCAGACCGGGCCATAGAATCAGCAGAACCTGACCAGTGGACATGGGAGGCAGGGAAGGAAATTCCTACAGAGCACTGACCAACAGGTGTGCCACAAACGATGGGAAGGCACTGCAGCAGCGTTAGAGTGACAGAGGGCGGTGCAGGGATGAAGCACTGGGACATCTGGACAGAGGAGAAGTGAGAGATGGGACCCATTGGGCTTGGTCCCAGCTGGCTCCTTAGAGAGCCAGAGTTCAGAAGAGGGAGTCCCTAATCTTGGGCTGGGGTAGCTGGACAGATTGTGGGCCCATTCACCAGCAGCATGAATCTTGGGGACAGGGACTGATGTGTAGAAGATGAGAGAATGCTGTACTTGGGACAAGGGCCTGGAGAGACAATGGACAAAGCTGGCAACCCTGAACCAGGGAAGTGCCTGTGATCCAGTGGGTAAGGAAGAGGAGTGAGTGACAAGAGGTTCCTTTCTTTTTTCTCTAGGCTACAGATCAGCCAAGGAGGTAAGCGTAAATTTCCAAGGCAAAGGTGGGCAACCTATTAAAACAGACCAATCCAGGCAAGTAGCGGCAAAGCGGGTGAGTGTGGAGAAAGTAGGTTCTTTTGAGCATGGATGGTGAGGGGCAGGTAGCAAGGGGAGAGCCAGGGAGCAAGGGGTTAAAGAGCGAGGAGCAGAAGAGGAAGTGAAGGCAGCGTGCTCTGTTGAGAAGTTAAGTGAGAAAAGGAAGGGAGAGAAAGGAAAGTAGCAACAGCCATGGTAATGACAGCAGCCAACAGTTACTGAACGCTGACCATGTGCCAGGCACTGTCAAGGGCCTTCTATGTAAGATCTTGCTTCATCCGCTCCACCCTCCAGTCAGGTAAGTGCTGTGATGGTGCCCAGTTTACAATGGAGCATCACACAGCTGGTGAGTGGGAGAGAGGAGATGCAGGCCAGGCAGCTGACCCCGGTGGGTGGCACTTTTATTATTGCTATCATCATTGTTAGCCAGCTGAGAATTAAGTACTTAACTAAATTTTTTAAAAATGCCTAC